>CANSNZ010001135.1:600000-1104461 GCA_947646795.1 Beta lomatogona
AAAATGAACGAAAATGAACAAAAATGAAAAAAAATGAACTTATACTTCTGAAATTGAACAAAAAAAGGAACGAAAATAAAAAAAACGAACAGAAATTGAAAAAAAAGGAACGAAAATGAAAAAAAAAATGAACAAAAATGAACAAAAATGAAAAATACAAAAGAGAAAAATTATAGATCTGAAATTACATGAATTAATCAAAACAAAGATCAAGAAATTATACATCAGAAAAATGAAAAATCATCACTTGTTGAGAGGAGTTCGACGACGAAGAAAAAATGGCTAGAGTTCGACCAGCAGAGATGGACGAACGAAGAGGAACGAGGCGCGGCAAGGCGGCGCAGGTCAACGAACCAACTTGTTGTCGTGTTGTTGTGGAAGGAGGGAGGAGGAAAAGCGAGGCGCGGCAATTGCTGTCACCGGAGGGTTGTTGTCGTGTTGTTGTGGAAGGAGGGAGGAGGAAGGAGGGTGAGAGAGAAGGGAGAAGGAAGGACGTGAGAGAGGAGAGAGAGGACGTGAGAGAGGAGAGAGAATGAGGGAGAGGAGAATTAAAGGAAGGAGAATGAGCCCGCTTAATATTTTAAGCCCGCGATTAATTGCTTTCAAAATTTTTTTTCAAAAACCCTTTATGGGCTTATAGGGCTGCGGTTTTTGCATTGACCGCAGCCCTTCGTAAGTGAAGGGCTGCAGTCAGAATAAAGAGATAGCCGGGGGAACTGGACTATAGGGATTAGTGTGTGAGACCGCGATCCACAAACTAAGGCATGGGACTCACCCTTTACTTGGGACGGTTTTTGGGCTAACCGCAGCCCTTCACTAAGAAGGGCTGCGTTTTTCAAAAAAAAGCAGCCCTTGCAGTGCAGCCCTTCCGTTTTTTTCCACTAGTGATTTGAGAGTTTGATGCTGGTTGTCTAGCATTGTTATATTACTTGCTGGCCTCCCCTTCTTGATGTTTACGTGTATTGTGGGAGGGTACTGGTTGCATACTAATGATTGTTGCTTTTCTTGGTGGGCTTTGTTAGGATTGTTGTTTCAATTATTTGATTATGTATTTTGTCCTTTTCCTTAGTTTTGGTATTTGGTTCATTTGTAAATGCGTGTAGTTGTTCTTGTAAGCTTTGTTGTTTGTCTTATGTTTTTTTGGTTTATTGTTATAAATTTGTATTTATTTATATAATTAAGTTGTAATTTAGTTTTATCATTTGTTTACTTTTATTTATTTTAGCTTGTTAGGTGAATTTTTATTTTGGATATATCTTTATGTGCTGGTATTTATAACATGAGTAATTTATTATTCTGATGAAATTATTGGTATTTTGAAAATAATGTTATTATTATTATTATCATTACTATTATTTTGAGAAGATTGTTATTGTTAATTAAAATTCTTGGGTTGCGATCGTAAATTTCTACTGATTTGGTGTAAGGCCTTAAGGGCATCCGTGTGATTTGATAATTGAGTATTATTTTATTATTACTATTTTGTTTGAGAGCAAGATATCCAGAGGTGAAGAACATGCAAACCATATGACGGAATCCTAGGTATACCTTGGTTTTGTTGTCGTTGAGGACGAAATCCTACACCGCATCAAGAGTATGGTCATTCTTAGATACAGGCAGTAGGGAACGTAACTCATAGGCTGTCTCGAGGTTGCGATCTGACATTACCATATGAAATCGGTTGTCCACTAGCGTTCAGCTCTCTCTCTCAAACTAATTATTTTATTTTAATATATTAATCTTTGATGATTTATATTGTTGATCCTTGATTTTATATGTATATTCATTAATCCATTTGTTTATTCTTATATTTACCCTATTTGTATTATAATGTTGTATTGTCTTTGTTGTATTTATTTATCTGAAGTTTATTTGTGAGGTATTGATATATGACTTGATTGCTAAAACTGTTATAACTCTTATATGGATCCTGATTGGCCTGAGAGAGTTGTTAATTACTCCCCACTAATTGTGGATGTCGTTCTTATATTTTGCAGGTAAAAAATGAAGAGTAGCTCTTTTGGGTTGTGGGTTGTAAGGGAAAAACTTCTTAGGCATATAAGACATCGTATTTTATTTCTGATTTTTGTTAAATTGAGTTCATGAGGTTGTTTTGCCTCCTTTTGGATATTTGGTTTAAATTAATTTGGGATTCAAATTTCAAGTTTGATTAGTTTATTCTGAACCGTAGAGTGACATATCTGTCTTGACGATATTTCCGCTATTGTTTTTTCTTTTAATAAAATGTCTACATTTTCTCTATTTTGTCTTATCAAAGGACAGAGTGCTACAAAAACTTTCCTCTCAAAGCAGTAGTAAAGGAATCCCAATTGAAACCTTCCCCAGCACTAATCAAATTCCTATTTTCCTTCCACCACAAATCGGCTTCATCTTCAAATACAACACATCTTGAACCACTTTCATCGCCTCAGGGCAATTCACAGCCCTAAATATCTTATCACACTCTCTAATCAAGCTCTCAAAAAAACGTAGGGTCAGCCTGCCCCTTAAAGAATGGCGGCTTAATCTTAGCTAACCTTTTGAACATATTACCCGCAGGATCAGGAAACTCTGTCCTTTCTTGAGTCAGTTTCTCAGCCAAAAGGTGGATAGCAGAAGCTAAAGCGGTATCGTTGTTCGACATTCTACTTTGCGACATGAAAGTTAACGTAGGTCTACTTTAGGTTTCGGTTCACAACTACTTGCCATTTCCTACAAAGCCATCAAATTAATTAGATCGTACAAGATCACATCAAAATATAATTTAATGGAATGTGTTAAGACTCAAATAACTAAATAATTACTTTTATTCCTCAAAACGGTCATAATAATATATTTCCAATCCAAAATAACCAAACTTATTCCTCAACATAAAGATGCTAAAGAAAAGAAATTTAAACTGTTGTAGCTTAGCTACTTATTCAACTAACTAATGTTTAAACAGGAATAAATACTCTATGGAGTATCATAATTCCTATCCTTATTTTTCTTGTATTTCTTTGGAGTAAACAATTCATCTTCAAAATCTTCGATGTCTTCACTATCATAATGATAATTTGGCTCTTCAGCTATCCGACCATTGAATCCTTTTGGGTTGAGGTTCATCCTCTTCCAACTCTGTATCACTATCCCTGTCCAGATAAGACCTCCAAGTAACACTATAAATGTCCTTTCGGGTTTGCCCTCTAGCACGGTCAAACTCTTGAATTATCTCATCATCGCTATCAGGGATGCCTACTTTCAAGATACGACGCATGTCAAGATCTAGACCAGTGTAGCTTTCACTGTCTGACTCCACATCAGACTCATCGTCACTAAATACAATAGGGTTGGAGTAGCTTCCCACTCGGGCAGGTTCACTATCAATCATGCTCAAAGGTCCGTTTACAGTTGAACACGACATCTATAATAACAATACTCTCACTTAGCATATATCCCCAACAATAAATAATAAGCAAATAAATAATAAGCAAATAAATAATAATTTAAAGCCAAGAATAACTTCAAACAGCTAAGTGTGGTATCCGATTTTTAGCTGTCTTAATTAACGGTCTAAATCCCACGAAAGTCTCGCATTGGACTTTAAGTTTTAGAAAACTTGGAAGTCGCCACCCTATTAATATCTGAATATGAACAGATTTATTTAATAAACCGTTTTAGAATCAATTTCAAGAAAAATCATTTAAAACGATGATGACTTCATATGGATAAGGCTTTTTTGAAAATTGGTCTTTCATACCAAGAGATAGGGTTCGGGGTTTAGGTTAAGAGGTGCGAACGTCTGGAACTCGTCTCCTCTTCTGTTCTAAAGAACGGGCTCTTACTAAATGCGTTATTTTTCATTTTAAAGTAATCATGGCTATTAAAAAGAAAGAAAATCACGTAATTTGCACATATACACATCAACCATTTTTATTTAGGACCAATATAGCATTTGTACATGGTAGGTTCGAGCACTGAAGTTGCACTACGTACCAATCATTGCGGGATTGAAATCCACTCATGGATCAAAATCGTCGTAGTTCGAGCATATGTCTCACCCTAAATGGCCAATTCCACTGGGGAAAGAAGAGGAGGGAATAGATTATGAATAACTCTCCTTTGGAATTAAACAAATCTGTTTAAAATGAGGTAATCACTCCAATTAGTGATTGAAATGAGATTAAGATAATCACCTTAATTAGTGATTAAGTATGAAGGATTAAGATAACCACCTTAATTAGTGATTAATAAGGAAGGAAATAAGTAATCACCCTAATTAGTTATTATTCAAGGAAAGATAACCACCTTGATTAGTGATTAACAATGAAGGTTAGAAAATAATCACCCTAATGGATGATTATTAAGGTTTAAGATAATCACTCTAATTAGTGATTAAATATGATGAAAGGTTAAGCTAATCACCGTAATTGGTGGTTAACCAAGTTTTAAGATAATCACCCTAATTAGTGATTAAATGAGGAAAATAATCGTCCTAATTAACGATTATTAGGGTTTGAAAGTAATCACTCCAATTAGTGATTAAAAGAAGTTTGTGTCAACCGCTCTAATTAGCGATTAATCAGGGATTGAAATAACCACCTTAATAGTGATCACATTTATGATTTTCGAGAGGTCCTAGAAGGTTTGCTTCCTAATTGAAGGCTTTTGAGAAATAATCTTAATTAAAGATTATTAAGTCATTTGGGGAGAAATGATCAATTTGAGATTGAATTTGGAGATTTGTGTTTGGCTAATTGGAATTTGGCCCTTTAAAGTGAGACACGTGAAACGTCCTAAAATCAATTCAGATATCATAATTACCAATCTAATTTTGTCAAATTATATGATTATTCGATTTGAATATGGAGAACACATTTTTAAAATGTAAGATGGATCATCATACAATTTAACTTGGTTAGATTTGCAATTTTTCCTCTTAATTGAGATTAGGTCATTTGATTCATATACTATGATATATTGGCCCAACATGCAATATTTGTAACATTGGCTTCTCATTTTATTAAAAAGAGTTGTGGAATTATTTATGAAAATTATGCATAAACATCTCCATGTTTTTTTTATTAATTGAGTGATGCAATAATTATTTACAAAGAAACTATTATTACAACAATATGTACAAAATCTATGATCTATACAAATCTTCAATCTTGGTCTTCACCATGATGCTCCTTGATCTTCACCTCCTTGAATGGGCTTTGGAATTCAAGTTTATTTGTGAATTTGTGAATTCGTGAATTTGTGAAAGTTAAAGATTAATTAACTTCTTTGCTTTTGATTTTTTATGAAAATTTTTATTGATTTTTATTTACATGATAAAATGAGTCATTTTAAAAGAAACTTAAAGCTTCATGATTTTTTTTTATTCACATTTTCGTATGAAGAAAACATTTTTCTTCTATGAAAGTTGACTTAATTACTTTATTTCATTTTCCAGATTGCCTTTTTGTTTTTGTACTGACTTACAAAAATCATAAATTTATGTACAAAGTGTTAAATTGAGCATATGATACATCTATGGATAGATCAGTGCGTTCTTTATGCTGCATTAAAATTTAACAAGTTTTTAGTGAACACTTGAATTATGATGAATTTTATGTCAAAACTAGTCAAAACAGCACCTTTCACTACTACATAATTGACTTTAAGTAACACAATTTAGTAACACTTTTTAAAGTCCAATTTTCTTGACTATACATGTAACACTTAAGTAACACTTACTTTTTTTTGTAACACCTATTGTAACACTTCAATAACATGTAACACTTTTAAGTAACACTATATATATGGTAACATCTCTAAGTAACACTAATACAATAGGTAACACTAATATATTTGAAATAGGTAACACTAATAAAATAGGTAACACTAATATATGTTAAATAGGTAATACATTAGATTTTTTTTCAAATAAAGATGATAAGTGGAGTAGATATAAGTGTACTGTGCTAATTCCCAAAATTAATTAGAATAGGCGCTACTTTTTGCCGCCATTGAAGAATACCACACACGCATCCCTAAACACCAAAAACTCCAAATCACAACATAGTAGTCGGTTTTCTGGAATTCCCAAAATATTCCTCGTACGGCGCAGAACTACCAACAACTTCACAACTGACAGATTCATCAGCATCGTCAAAGAGGTAATTTTCCAGTCGTCGAACTCTTTTTTTCATCCGGTTTTGATTTTCATCTGTATTTTATTGTTTGAATTTTAGAGCAGCGATTCATGTTATATTGGCATCTTTGTTCCTTGAATTAACTCTTCTTATAATATAGTAATAAATTTCAATTTTCATCATTAGTGAGTTTGAAATCCCTAATTTAGTTTTACCAATTTCTTGATTTTACTATCAATTATGTCGAATTATTGGTTAAATAAGAAATCTTAATTGTTTGTTTATTGTATTTTGCTCCCTAAGTTCTTATGTTCAATAATGGTAGATCGTAGATGTACATATGATGCGAATAATCTTTATTTCCCTCCTCTCATGTTTCTCTTGATTATCTACAATTCTTAGAAGTTTGTGGATAGAAAGTTTCCAAGAGACTTTTCTTACGCTGAGGTATGAAGCTACTTATCCTGTTGAAGTTCGTGAACATGCTGATAATCTCAATCTGGCTACTGTGAATGATGATGATATCAATTGGTCTAGAGAAGGTGGTTGTGATGCAGTTGAGGTGCTCCACAGAGTGAACAATGAAACAAGTGGCAATTGCCACGAGATTAATGATGATTTAGATGAGACTGACTGGGATTGGATGGAGTCGTCAATTTGAGTTTGCTAGGGAGTGTTGTTCTAGATTGAAAACTGTCCAAGATCAAATGCCATTTTGTGATTCTTATTTTCATATTAGTTTATTTTCAATGTATACGTTTCAGTTATTTCTAAATGTAAATGGAATATAAAGTTTCGGAAAAAGGTATCGAAACCATTTTGTTTTTGACATTAGGTGGTACTGAAAAGTTGGTCTATGATGTGATACAATATCCTTTCTATTTTTTGGTATCTTGCTAACATTTTTTTATGTGTGTAGTAGTTCATTCTACATGTTGTTTATTGTTCATTGAATCTTGAAGTATTGTTTTGTAAATTGTGCATGGTTGTGAATCAAATGCAGAAGGTGGTGGTAGTTTAGCAAGCTTGTAAAATTATATCGCTTTGGTTTATGTTAAACACCAGCAGTATGTTTGAGCTCTTTGTCCCTTTTTTTTCCCCTCTATTATGTTATGGATTGTGTTGTCGTCGTCATGCTTGAAATTCAAAAACATCTTTTATGCAATGCTAATTTTCTGATAGGTCTTTGATTGTAGTTTACATAGATTCTATATTTCTTTTTTTGTAGGATAAGATGGCAAATTATGAGAAATACAGACAAATGAGCATAGCGGAAAATAGATTGAAATTGCAAGAGATGGGAGTTAAGTCTATGGCTTATGAAATCGCTCAATCAATGAAGGGCAAAAAAAGAACATGCAACAATAAGAAAAAATATAAAAATCCGGATAACGATGATGAGTACACACCTGCTGAAGATTGTGAACAATTGATCCACTCTAGTGAAGAGGATGACAACGACAAAAGGGAAAAGTGCATAACATTGAGGTCTCAGTCTAAAAAGGTGGTACTCAATTTGTGAATTATAGTTTGAACTGACTTGGTACATTCCTGAAATTATTATGGTTTCCCATTTTACAGATTTTAGCACAAAATATAAGTCCTGCCATGCTTAAAGACAATGCAAGTGACTCTCAAATTGGAATGGCAAGTCTAGTGAAAAGGCGTCATCCAAGCTCGAAAAATGAACATATAGAGCAGGAATCACAAGGAAAATCTACAACACGAAGTACGAAGCGACCTCAATTGGATTCAATGAAAACCACGCAACAACAAGAAAAAGTATCAATGCAATCTAAGCAAAATCAAAGGTCGTCTCGGTTGGAAAATCCTCAGTTGAACATTAGCAATTCTATTGTGCATAGGGGACCGTTGTCCCATGGCCCAAAAACAGAATGAAGGTGACGTTGGTGTCCATACAAAGACAGTGAAGGAGAAATCAATGTTTGCTCCTGGCTCACTTGGTGCTTATATGAGACTTAAAGCCGGAATAAGAGAAAAAGAACTTAGAGATAAGAAAGCAAATGCATTAAGGGAAATTCAATTTGAACACACCTTAGAGGGAGAATATGAGAATTATATGAGCTCAAACGAACTTGATTCGGAACAAGGAGAAGAAGATGATGTAGATTGGGGAGATTTTGTGCATGTTCATAATGGTGAGATACAAGAACACCTAAATGAAGCACTTCTCAACCAAGAGCAAGAAAGAGAACAAGGAGGTAACCACTTATCTTCTTATTGTTATTATTATTATATTATTATTATTAGGTTCATAATTTGAACACGCTGGCGATGTTATTTTCTTTGGTCTTATCTCGCTCTTGACTTTCAAAAAATATATATTTTAAGCATGAAATTCTTATCTTCATATAATGGAACTTTTATTCGTTCTTGACAGCTGAACCTAGTGCATCGGATGCTTTGAATTGTACCTAATCTGGGACCGATATAGAGTAGGAATTCGGACTAATATTACCTAGACTTGTATGTGCATAAGAGAGTGGAAAGAAACATTTTCAATTAAGGAACACATGAATTATTTAAATAAACTTGTTTAGGTGTTTTCTTATAAGTTTTTTTATCCATTTATTTTGTATTAGCAGAGAGTTATTGAGTTTCATCTTGCTTTTCCTTCAAGTTCTGACTTGCTGTGGGATATAAGCTTTCTGGACAGATTTGGAAATTAGTTGGAGGTGCAGGGTTCTTTATTGCTGTAAATTGGATGGGGGTACTTAATAAGTTTTAGTACGGACCTCATAACTTTACTGATATGGAAATTAGTTGGGGGTGCAGGGTACTTAATAAGGGTTGAGACTTGATAATCAAACTTTCTAGGCTTGCTAACACTTCTTAGTCATGCCTCTGTCTACTGTGCAACCTGAAAGAAGTTCCTGGACTAGTCCCAATGCCCTGTATTCTAAAGTGTCTGGCAAGAGCACTTCTAGCATTATGATTCTGGCAGTGATAAATTCCTCCAAATGAGGTTATATCTGTTTGATCGGACACTTTGGATGTTCTTTGTCCTTTTAACATGCACTCCAAAACATTATTATTGGCTTGGGCGATGGTCGATTGATGCTTGGGATGCTAACCATGGTCTGGAAGGACTACAAATAAAATCTCCATTAATATAGGTGCTACTAATAGGCCTAATCGGTAATTGAAAGTTATGGCGCTTATCGCGCTACGTATAGGCTAGAGGAAGTAGAAACAGGCATGGGAGAAAGCCTTAAGGCAACAGAAA
The DNA here is from genome assembly GCA_947646795.1 of Beta lomatogona. Lineage (NCBI taxonomy): Eukaryota > Viridiplantae > Streptophyta > Magnoliopsida > Caryophyllales > Amaranthaceae > Beta > Beta lomatogona. The sequence continues at coordinate 609,367 of CANSNZ010001135.1, forward strand.
ATGTTGACCAGATGAAAAGTTTGTCCTTATGGAAGAATGGAATGACTTCATAAGAAGGAGAGCCAACTAAGACACTGGAACCTGTGTGTCTATACAGAAGATTCAACATTCAAAGGTTGTGGCTTTTCGCCCGACGTGAAAATAGAGAAAATTTACAAGATATTGCTCAAAGTTTTTTCACAAGAATACTGTTAAGCTGTTTTACTAAATGATGTTAACAGCAAAGAATATTTTTGTCCTGCGAAATATATCTCTTCAAGGGGATTGGGTCAGATTCTTTAGTTAACTATAGAAGGAGGAGGACTTTTGGGATTGTCCGATTGTATCATAAAAGGCATGGACAAGCGAATGAAGAAAAAATTTCCGAATCTAGCTATACGTACATAATTGTGACACTAAGCTCTTGATTGAGACTGAGCTGTGGTAGAAGTGATAAATCACTGATTCAGACCGTTGCCAAACTTGCTGGTAATCAAAGGTAGGAACTAGGAGGATATGAAAATTTGAAATGACAAATATGTGTTGTGTAGTCCAATCTTGCATGTCAGGTATGTCCACATGATCTATGGTAAAATGGAATCCATATTGTTTATCATTTCCAAGGACCGTCTTGGATGATATTAGGAAGCAGCTAACTCAATCATTTTTGAACTTTCACATAACTTCTGTAGAGTTTCTTATATTGGACTGGATATGTGAATCTTATGTGTGAACCACAACTATATGGAAATAATGCTCAACGTGAGATTGTGTAATGAAAACCATATAACAAAAACCATGGTCACCTTTACATATATAGTGACCCCCCCCTTCTGTATGTGTAGTGGCCCTTAAAAAACTAAATATCCTTTTCAAGATAGTGTAGCCCTATTCTACCTTTGGCTAAAAAGGAAAATCTCAATATAATGAGCCTTTCTTATAGAACAGTTATGGTTTTCTAATTCAATTCAAAGTATTTCTTTGACCATCACCATATAACAAAACAAGGAAACAACAACGAGAAGCAAGTAAATAGTGACTCTTTATAACATAGATACTCTTCATATTACTCAAGGCACAAATCAAGCATTCACATAATCAGTACTCAATAGCAATAGAAACTCTCCAAAATCCTTTATAATGCAGTGACTCTTTCTGACATATAGTGGCTTTAATTTGTATCACAACAACCCTTTTTCATATTGACCCTAGTCCTGTAGTCCATAATAATAACCCTTCCAAATAGGCTTCACTAATTCACCATTATCATCCAATATGAAAATGTTGAAGCCTGCAAGTTCTTATCTTAGATTCATCATCTCTTTTGAGAGAGAAAGTATCCAGCTTGGGTGAGAAGAAGCTAAGAGTATTTTGTTCTAGCTGTTCATAAGTATTGGAGATTTGAATCAAACCTAATTATGCTTGAAAACAATCAGCCAAATTGAAGAAATTTTTTTATATAGTGCCCATTTTACATATGTACTGACCTCTTTTTTCACTTCATAAACAAGATAAACACCCTTTTGAATCAAAGTAACCCTTTTCTTCCTACAGTGACCCTTTTACATGTGTAGTGTTCCTCTTCTTCGCATAGTTTAAGCATGCCCTGCTAAATGGCATTGGAGCATCATTCTTCATACCAGAAACAGTTCAAGAACCTGTAGTATTTTCTCTCTTGATCATTTTTGTTTTGTGCAGGGCTTCATCATTATCAGGGATGAAGAACCAATCTTGTCGAAAATTAAATATGATTTTCCTTGAGATTTAAGATCTCACAAAATTATAATGTAAATTTCCTGTTATCACTATCAGGAAAAGGCTGGCATAAAGAGAAACAGATTGTAGAGGGATAAGAAGAAAACCTGCAGTAAGTGGTAAAAAAGGCAAAAAATCCAATAGTGTGTCAACTTTTGAGTAGAAATGTAATCACTCTGAAAGAGAATTCTGGTGAACACCCTAAAACTTTTGAGTGGTAAAAAAGGCAAAAAATCCAACTTGTGAAGGATCATATGCTACCTTAAAAACATAGAAATGTAATTAGTCATGGCATGTTTTAAATGATATTTTTCTGTCAACCTTTGAGTAGCACCTCCGAAAGGGAAGCGAACTAGAGGACCAACTATGTGCAAAGATGTCCATGAATGGACACCAGAGGACCGCAAGCCTATTATTCTTAATGAAATGGGGAAGCTTATTGGTCCAGATAAGAAAACTGTAGATAAATTTTCAAGATTCTTGGGTACTTTAGCTCGTAATTCTTCTCTAGCACCATTGAACAAGCTTAATTGGCATCATGTGGTAGACAAGGACAACATTTGGAGTTATGTTAAGGTATGCGCCTCTTAAGATGCCCTTTTTGATTCCCTATTTTCTTTAATAACCGTATCTAACAGTGTGTCTCATCTTATTGATTATGCTAGAAAAAATATATGATATCTGAAGAAGGTAAAGACACTGTGTTGGCATCAATTGGGAGGCTTTGGCGTAGACATAAATGCAGCATAAAGCACAAACACTTTACTCAATACGACAATGATAATGATAGGAAAAAAAATGCTCCGAATACAATGCCAGCTTCACATTTCAAGGATTTGCTAAAATTCTGGAATTTGGAATTAGTACAGGTACTTTTATGCCTTTTCTTGCCATGAAGTTGTGAGTTGGATTAGCTCTTTTTCCATTTTGTAACATGACCACTATATTGGTTAAATCAAAACAGTTTTGGCTAAATCATATTGAAACTAGAGCACAACATGCCTTGTCCCTTTATCCTACTGAGTTGGAGCAGTTTGTAAAGGAGACTAGAATTACACATCACCGACAGTAGGTTTTGAGTACTTTATCCTACTGATTTCTCAGAGTCCAAGATTTGATTTCGATCAATTAGAGCACGCACTTGGCAGAGTCAGCTTAAATTAGATCACTTAGAGAAATATTATCAAATCAAAAACAATAACAATACACATATTCATATCTTTTTAAAAATTGCATTCTTTTTTATGAACTTCGCTTCAAAAACATACTAAACATCTACCAGGTCATCAGCCACGACACTATAAAGTTCACCAGGATTAAACAAACATTGTAGCCACAATCACACAAGATAGTTTAACAGATTCATATGTAAACTGCAAAATTCTGAATTCTATTCTAAGACAATATGTAGAAACTAATAGAATACTCTTAAAACACTTGCAAGAATTGTATGTATTTCATAATCAGACAAGCTGTCTCAACCTGAGAAACCAGATCTTAAATCTTAGACCTAAGCCTCCTGGTATTCTTCCTCCTCATCTTCATATTCATCCTCCTCAGCAGTTGCATCCTGGTATTGCTCATACTCAGAAACTAGATCATTCATGTTGCTTTCTGCTTCAGCGAACTCCATTTCGTCCATCCCTTCACCAGTGTACCAATGCAAGAAGGCCTTTCTGCGGAACATGGCAGTGAATTGCTCACTCACACGACGGAACATCTCCTGAATAATTAATGGGTAGAAATATTTTCTTGGAAGACATAGTTTAAGAATTTGGTATTGAGTGCAAGTAGGTCTCTTTTTAAATGTAATTATTTCCTCTGTTGTGTTGTGCAGCATATGTAGGGTTAATCTTATTTTATTATGATTCTCTTTGGTAATGCAACTGCAGAAACAAAGTGAAAAGAAAAGAGAAAGCAGGTTAATTCAAACTGATAGGCACACTATGGGTCCAACAAGCTTTGCTAGGAAACAACATGAATTGGTAAATGCTTTATACACCAATAAAAATTATTTCTTATCTTTCTTTTTTATTGCCAAGTATTACTTATTCTTTATAATGTGTTTATGTGCTAGCAACAACAAGATGCTGAGAAAAAGCCACCGTCACAAGCACTATTGTATAAAGAAACTCGAAAAAGGAAAGCAGGCAAAAACTACAAAACATCCTTTGAGCTTATTCAAAGGAACATTGTAAGTTTTATTTATTCTAAATCCATTAAAACATGCGTTTTTTTAACTGGAATAGTGTTGTTTGTATTTCAAAATTTTTGCTGCACAAATCACAAAATTAGGCTAAAATATGCTGATTTCACTCAAACTGTATAATTATTTATTGTATTGTCATTATAGGAGAAGATGGAGGAAGTCCAAAAGGAAAGTCAAATTGATGGAGATGATGCATATTATAAAGTTATGAATAAATCAGAAAAGTTGAAGAAATGTTCAATCAAAGAAAGTGTAAGGGAGGAGCTTATGTGGGTGGTGTAGTCATTCCAGATGAGTTTTTGCAATCATATAAAGACCAAATTGTGAAAGACACTGTTAGAGAAGTAATGAAAACGTTCGAGCAACCACTTGAACCAGGGATATTTGCTGATTTGTCTTATTCACTTGAAAATGTGTCAACTATTCATAATATTACAAAGCATCTTCATGAAGGCACTAGTGACCAGGAGAAGGATATATAAGGTTATTCGTAGCTTCTCTACTTCTTAAACATAATTAACAAGCATCTATAATATTGTTGTTGAAGATTTCATCTTAATATGTTTTTATTAGAGGATCAAGAGAATCCAAATGACGAATTAGAGTAGCAACACATGACATCGAGGCCGCTAGGAAAATGGATGCATATGGCAAGATGATAAAAGATGGAGTAGAGATATATGACTATTAGATCTAGTTTTAGAATATCATATGAATACATTCTTGTTGGATGATTTTGATTTTAGATTGAACATATATTATTTTCCATTAGTTTATTATCTATGGAAGTAGCACTAATAGGTGTACAAAATTCTATAATTATTATAATATAATTGTCAATTCATATATTATTTTAATTTATATATATGTATGTACACATATTGCCTAATAAAGAAAAGTGTTACTTAATCACCCATAAGGTGCTACAGAATGTGACAAAAAAGTGTTACCTAATAACACAAGAGATGCTACTTAAAATGGTAAAAAGTGATATGTAATGTTTAATGAAGTGTTACTATAGGTTATGGTAACACTACAATATGTTACTAATAATATGAAAAGTATTACATAATAAATTTGAGGTAACACTTTAAAAGTGTAACAATAGGTATTAAAAGTGTTACATAAACGAACCTAAAGTAACATTTGTTTAAGTGTTACTATAGGCGATCAAAAGTGTTACCTAATAGCATAGGTAACACGGGCAGATGTAACACCCAAAAAAGTGTTACCTATTATCTAATCTTACACTTTAAGCACTTTGAGTAACAATTTTTGGGTGTTACTTAAAGCCAATTATGTAGTAGTGTTTATTCAATTTGTTCTTTGAGATCCGACTTAGTGAAATTTAGTATGAACATTCTAGACACTTTGAAAGACTAGACTAGAAATTTTTACTTGAATTGGACATTTGTAAGACCATTTTTTATTTACTTTCTTAACTGAAAAGAAAATCAGTTTTCTGGAATTTAGTGATTTACATGAACATTTTTGTAAAATTGATGTAAAATTGTATTAAATTCATATGAACATGATTTTTATATTTTGAAAAGCTACTGATGTTTTCTTCAAACTTGATGTTTTTATTTTTATCTAAATGACTTTAGTTTTTTATTTTATTGACAAAACAATCCTAGGTGGTACTGAACAAAATCAGTTTTGCACAACAAATTTGTATGATTTTTTATTATTTACACAAAATTCGTTTTTTAGAAATTCCAAAGCTCAGTTGCTGGAAACATCTTGCACTTCATAGGAAAAATATTAAATCCCACGAACTAATTAGTTAATACAGACAGAAAAAATAAATAAGATAGGAAAGTAAAACTGACTATAATTACAGCATCGTATTTTCTTTTTATGGAGATGTTTATGCACAACTTATCTTGAATTTTTTTATGAAAATATTTTTTGTTATAAATAACTACTTGATTAAGGAAAATCACATAATCACATTGTTTCCTAAGAGTCACCCCATTAGAGGTGACTATTCTAGGTTGGGTGATTTAAGATTGGGAACCTATTAGGACTTCCACATACCCAAATCACTCCAAATATTAAAAAAATGATAAGAAGAAAACAAGGAGAATGTTAGTAGATGATTAAGAAGACAATCAAAATAAACAAGAATTTCAACTTTACCTTGCTAGCTCAATGATGCACTTCCTTTTGCAAATTTTCTACTTTTTTTCTGTGAATTTCTTTTATTTCTAGGTGAGTTTCTAAATTATCTTAATTACTAAACTTAAACTCTTTTTGTGTTTTTTTCTTTTGATGAACTTCTTTTACTTACTTATTAAGACTTTTGCTTAGATGGAAAGATTAAGGAGGAGAAGAGTAGTAGAGAAGATGAGAGTAAAGTTGAATTGTGTATTTTTCAACTTGGTTTTGAAGTGGAAAAAGTGAAGGTATTTATAGAGAAATGAAAGAGGAGAACTAGGGTTTCAAAAAGGTAGAAAATCATATTTTTCACCCAAAAAAACTGATTTTGTTCATCCTTAATCACCCTAATGACATCACTCTAATGACCTCACCCTAATGACATCATCATATCTCTTTGGAAACACAAGTATTCTTATTCTTTTTGGATTTTCTCATAAATGAGGCAAAATCAGATTTTCAGAAAATATTCTTCCTAAAACATCCTAATACGTAAAAAAAATGCATTGAAAAATGTGCAAAACCAACTGATTAAGGTGTTGCGCCTAGCACAGGAAGCTGCGCTAGGCACAACACCTTGCGCTAGGCGCAAGGCTCTGCGTCTGGCGCAGATTGAGCTTGTGCGCTAGGCGCACAATCATACGTCTAGCGCATGATTGTGTGCTTGGCGCACACTCGATTCTTCCAGAAAGAATCCGGATTTCCCCCTCTTATACATGGGATTTGATTCTTATTCTCACATCTTTTCATGATTCTTATTCTCTAACTAATGGTTAAAGGATGGGTTTAGTGAATAAAGAACATATTCTTATTCTTTATCCAATGACTTGACCATCAAGAAAACTAATTAATGCCGGTTTTGGGATACGACTAAAATCCCGACGCCTAATCGCGACTTGTTTTTATTTTTCCGAAAGACTAACTTAAGACAATTAACAAAAACTTGTTAAATTAATAAAGACGAGCATGATTATACTATGAATCATTTTATTAAGACGGTGGTCGTAGTTATTGACTACGACTCACGAAAATTATACTTCATAGCTGAAACTATATGACTAATACGCAAAAAGAGGGAAAATCGTGCAACGGAATGAAACTTGCGCTCCGGGGGGGTGGCGCTCCACGATGCATGACAATTTTGTTATTTTTATTTTTCAAAACCTTTATTCATCCGAAAAAGGGGTTCTATCCGAAGAAGGGGTTCGAAATTTGGTGTCTACACTAAGTAGGGAAGAAAAACACTTTACATGCTGAACAAAACATTTAAATGCAGACATATAATATTTCTATCCTATATGCCCTTCCTATTCCACCCATCTCTCACAAAATTAATAAAGTAAATAAAATGAAAACTAAATTCATAAAATGAAAATAAAAATAATTTCGACACACAAAGTTTCGGAATTAAGAGTACCGAAAATAAATAGAAATTAAATTAATAATTTTCGAATTAAAATAAGAAAAACCGAAAAAAAGAAAAAAAAAACAGCTAAAAAAAATTTCGAACTAAAAAATTTTGAATCCTTTTTGAAAATATGTTTCGAATTTATCAAAAGTGATTTAAGCACAATGAATAAGTAGGAGCTTGTTTTCTTTGGAAATTGTTTTTAAATAACTAGACGCCTAATAAAATTGATTGGCACGACAGGTCAATAAAAACCTAAGCTCCAAGATACCACTTTGTAACACCCCAACAATTCTTTATTTTATAAAATACCTTTTCCCATAAAACATATAGAATCACCAAAGTATTATCGCCAGTGTGATAACGTATCGGCTTACTCATAATTTTGCAACGTAAATAAATAAAGAACTTTGAAAACATAATTAAACTTAGTCAACCACAAAGTCACTCCAAAACCAAACCAAAGTTGAACCAACATAAAAGGCATACCATTATCACAACCAAACCAAAAGTACTTGAGTATTAAGAGAAGCTAAAACACAAGCTCTCCAAACTGATTCCCGGAAACCCAATGATGCATCATCTCCAGGCCTGGAATGGTCGTTGCTTTATTGATCCTAAATGACTGCTCACCAAATGGGCCATTACAGAATCAATAAGGGACAACCATGATCGAAACACAGAAAAGCACGTAATCAGCAAAGTTGAGTACTTACATAATAGATAAAATATATAACCTAACATGATACTAATAAGTATTAAATCAGAGATAAATAATAATATAATAAAATATCAAACTCACTATACTGAACTTGACTCCATAAAATCAATAGATTAATTATTAACAAATTGAATAATGAATGGATAGATTTGTCCAACCAAACCATGTCTTCAATATAGAAGACGAAGTACGGAAGCGACATCGTACTCCCGCAACCAACGATATCAACGTACTAATTAAATAAAATAGGACACGGTGATCAATCCGGTCCCAAGAAAAGTCATGGGCTACCACCATGTACTCCAACTCATACTAGCTAGTCCAACACTTCAGACGTGCACAAGTCTAAAGCTTATTGCATTCACTTTCAACTTTAAGTATTAATAAAATATTTGAGTGTTGGGACTCACAACAATAAGAAAACCAACATAAATATCATGGATATACAAAATTCCAATATTTATCTTTGGATTAGATGTTGTGATCATACGACTCAATTGATCCAGAAATAATCCCATTCATTAATTACTAATATTAATAACCACCGAACCTTTATTTGTTGACTTAAATCAACAATCAACCAACCTGTCAATAGGTAAATATCCAACTTTACTAAGCAAGGCCCACGGTCCTTAAAAAGTAAATAATATAATAAATCCAAGGGAATAACAATACAATTCATGATCCAATAAACAATACATTTATTAACCCCTCATGTGAATTAACAAAATAAATGTTCCCAACCCAAAAGCTTGCATCCATCATCCATACAAACATATATTACTTCATCATAGGCAACATGCTTCACACAACAGTATAAAATATGAAAATTCACTTAAATATAAGACACATATGAACTATAAAGAGTTCCCTACACATGATACTATATCAATCCTAACCTTAGGTCATGATACTAGTCTAATAACACATAGGTATGTACGTACCTTGTGTAGACAAAATGAGAGGCCACTTTGTCAATCTTAGAAATCACTCAAAGTAAAGTCTCCGCCTACCAAATATCAAAACATCCATGTATATTAATACTCTAATAAAAATTACAGAAACTTTAAAATACTTTAAACTCTCTTAAAAAGTGTTTTAAAACTCTTTTAAACACTAAAACTTTAACCTTAAGTGTCCCTTAATATAGTACTACCAAACTAGTCATTTAAAACCCTTAAAAATCAATACTTTAACCTTTAAAATCCACCATAAATATACTAATAAAAATTCCAGCAAGATATAACTTCTTTAAAAATCTTTTAAACTTACTTTAGCATAGTTCTAAAGATTAACGTACTCAATTTTCATAAACTATAACATAATACTATAGTTCTAACTCTTAAAAACACCAAAAATTCATGCTTTCATGCTTAAAAATCTAATTTAAACATATATATTAAATCTTAAATTTATTTACTCCACTAAACTAATTATATAATCTGAAATATATATAAAAATAGTTAAAGATACAAGCTTTAATAATTAAACCACCAAAATAATACTTAAAACATTAAAACTAAAAATTAAAATAATCTAGAGGAGGAAGAGAAACCAAAGAGGATGAGAAGAAGACACGGCCGAGAAAGGAGGAGGAGCAATGCTGCTAGCGGTGGTCCGGTGAGGTCTAGCCGAGGAGGACGAAGAGAAGGAGACAGAGAGAGAAAATCGGTGGAGGAGAGGTTTGAGAGAATGTCGAATGTGAGGGGAGAGATGAGAGAATTTAGGGCTTTGTTTAATGTGGCAAAATTTGTGAGGTAGGATGGTATTTATAGGTTCCTACTAGGGTCCAATAGAAAAATGGGCTTGTTGGGTTAGTTTAATGAAAGATGATCATATGAAAAGCTACAAAAGTTTGGGCCCCTCTAATCCAATATTAAATTCATTTTTACTACTACTACTCAACTACTTTAAAATCATTGTTGACTCTCAAAGTCCACCTTTAAAAAATTTAAATACTTTGACCATTTAAAACATTAAAAAATCATTGACTTTAAAATAGTCAATACTCAAGAGATTAATTATTTAAAATACTAAAATATTTATAACTATAATTTAAATGTATTTATGAAATTCATAAAATTATGGGGGATTACAGTGGTTGAATTGTCAGGTGATCATCATAGTATCGAAATTGTTGTTAAAGTGGTATCTTGTAGTTGGTTTTGGTTGGTTGTAGGCTGCAATGTATGTGGATATAGTTGGTTCTAAGAATGTGTCAAGGCATAGGTAAGTTTATCAAGTTTTTATTGACTTTCATTGACCTTGGACTTATTGAATTTTGTGTTCTATTGGGTTGAGTTAAGTTGAGTCTTTTACTTGAAATCGATTAAAGCTCTTAAATAGGTTATGCCATTTATAAGCGAATATTGTGTCAAGTATAGTCAATTGACATATACTATATTATTATATTGTAGATTGTGGGTTTCGTACATAAACCTTTTTGACTTGATATTGAGATTTATGGACTGTGATTGTTGATAAGGTAAGATTTCTTACTATGCTTGTAAAGACAAGATCATTCTTATGAAGTTTATACATTGAGATTTAAATTTCTCTCGATATTTATATTGAAAGAGTTTATGAGATTATTTATGATATTTATATTGGAAAGGAGGAAGTTCCTCTTTGGTTACCAAGTTTGGATTAAAATGTGGGGTTGCCGGTAAGCAATATTCCTCGAGCATGGAAATATGTTGAGTTAACAGTGTCTCAACAATTTATTTACTAGTTGGGAGCATATTGATCAATATTCTTGCCATTTGTCTTCCTTCTTGGTACGTTATCCAGTGATGCTTATGCATACTAGGGACATTGGTGTTTACCTTATCTAGTGAGCGTAGCTAGCTCATTAGACTTTTAATGCTTCCTACTCAAAGGTTACAAAAGAGTTATGTTAATATTTTGCACAATTATTTATAAAGAAAGATGGAAAGTTTGAATTTGAGGTTATTGGAAAGTTATTATATTATATATGTGATCTGTACAGCTTTTAAATGAATTTGCAAAGATATTCCTATATGTCTTGCCAGGACTTTGGATAGTTTTGTTTTATTATAGTATGAAATGTTGCTCAGCCTTTGGCTGATATTACATTGTTTAATGGGCAGGTACTTGAAGATAGTTAGCTTTCGATTGGGTTAAAGAGTGCCTTGGATCTCTTTTAGCTTAATAAACATTAATAAGACTTCCGCTATAATTTATTTGACTTTAGAATTTATATTTTGATTTGTAATAATTAATTACTTTCTATCTAGTTGGTCTGTAATAATTATTTCAAACTTAATGTTTATTATTTCTTAGGTAGAACCATTAGTCTTGCGGTTATTATTATTAAATATCGCAGCATCGCACCTTTGGATTTTCGAATTTATTTATCATAAGATGTTCTTAGAAGTATCGGAATTTCAGGGTAAACATATGTTTTATTTGATACTGGTGCAACTGTCTCTTTCATTGCAAGCTCTTTCGTTAAGCAGACTGGTCTCACTAACAGTGCGCCTGTGAGGAGTCTCATTTCTCTTCCATCTGGGGAGAATCATCCCTGTTTCTCGGAATTCAAGAATGTTTCTATGGATATTCTGGGTCCGATCTTCTAGCCGAGCTTAAGGAGTTTGATTTTACTGAGTTTGATGTTATCTTGGGTGTTGATTGGCTAACTAAGTATCATGCTAGCATCCATTGTTGAGACCAGAAACTTTCTTTCCATGGTCGGAAGGGTTATCATATATCTTATTCTAGCATTGTGGTGAAGAAGGGGGAGAAGATTGTGTCTGCTCTGAAGATGAGAATGCGTCAAAAGGGTGATGAAGTATATCTATGAATGGTAAAAGATTTATATCTTGAGGAGCAACTTGAGAATTTTCCCATTGTCTGTGAGTATCCGCATGTGTTTCCCGAAAAGTTGACAGGTATTCCTCCCGAAAAGGATGTTGAGTTTGGTATTGATCGAGTTTCGAGTACTGTTCCGATATCTAAGGCTTCGTACTAAATGGCGCCTCCTGAGTTGCAAGAATTGAAGACTCGGTTGTAAGAGTTGATTAATAAGGGTTTCATAAGGCCGAGTGTTTCACCTTGGGGTGCTCCTGTTATGTATGTCAAAAAGAAGGATGGGAGTATGCGATTGTGCATAGATTACAACAAGCTGAATAAAGTGACGATCAAAAATAAGTACCCATTGCCCTCGAATTGAAGATCTCTTTAATCAGTTAAAAGGTGCTGGGGTATTTTCCAAGATTGATTTGAGGTTTGATTACCATCAGATTCCTGTTAAGAAGGAAGATATTCCTAACACTGCTTTTCGGACGACGTATGGGTGTTATGAGTTTGAAGTGATGCATTTTGGTCTCACGAATGCTCCTGGGGTGTTTATGGATCAGATGAACCTTTCCTTCCATGAGTACTTTAATTGGATACATGTGTTGTTGTTTTCATCAACGATATTTTGGTGTACGCTAAGGATGAGCGTGAGCATGAAAAGCCTTTGAGGCGAGTTCTGGATGTTCTGAGGAAGCAGCAGTGGTTCGCTAAGCTGTCCTAGAGCAAATTCTGGTTAAAAGACGTTGCATTTCAGTAATAAAGGGGTTAAAGTTGATCCTTCTAAGATCAAGACAGTTGTTGAATGGGAGAGTCGGAAAAATGTTTCTGAGGTTCTTAGTTTCCTAGGCCTTACTGGTTACTATCAGAGCTTTGTTAAAGATTTTTCCAAGATTATGCAGCCGTTGACCAATTGATGAGGAAAGAGAGCAATTTCCCATGGTCTGATGAATGTGAAAAGGCTTTTCAGGTTTTGAAATAGAGTCTCACTAGTCACTACTACTCCAACTCTTACTCTGCCATACGAAGGGGTGGATTATGAAGTGTACAACGATGCTTACAAGAATGGCTTGGGTTGTGTTCTGATACAGCAAGCTAAATACATTGCTTATACTTCAAGGCAGTTGAAAGTTCACGAAAGGAACTATCCGACTCCTAATCTTGAGTTCGCAGCGGTGGTATTTGCACTTAAGTTTGGTGACATTATTTGTATGGTGTTCCATGTAAGATGTATACCAACCATAAGAGTTTGAAGTACATCTTCACGCAGAGTGATCTGAATCTGAAGCAGTGAAGATGGTTGGAGCTTATTAAGGATTATGAGTTGACTCTGGAAAATCATGGGGGTAAGGTTAATAAAGTTGTTGATGCTTTGAGTCGAAAGTGAAAACACTCTATGTATGCTGCCATGGTTCTCCTAGAGATTTATGTGATAAGTTTCGGAAGCTTGATATTGAGGTAGTACCTAGACGTTCTATATTTGCATTTTTGGGTTCTATGAGTGTTGAACCCGAGTTCTTCCATGAGTTGAGAAGCAAGCAAAAGGGTGACCGAAAGCTCGAGAAAATTTGTCAAGCAAAGATGCAGGGACGGGCTGAGAATTTGGAGATCTGAGCTGATGGTTGTCTGTGATTCATGGGGCCCTGGTGTGTGCCTAGTGATGTTGAGCTTAAGAGAAAGATTATTCGAGAGGCTCACAACACTCCTTATTCTGTTCATCTAGGTGACAAGCTTTATAAGGATCTCAAGGTGAATTTCTTGTGGCCTTGTATAAAGAAGGAGATTGTTGAGTTTATGGCTAAGTGTTTGGTCTGTCAGAAGGTGAACATTGAGCATCAAAGGCCTGGTGGTTATCTGCAACCATTACTTATTCATGCATGGAAGTTTGATTCGATCTCGATGGATTTTATGATGGGTTTGCCGAGAGCTGAAGGTCACTAGCATAATAAATGCTTATTGCTGCAGTGGTATTGTTGCGGTTTTACCCATACGCATCAATATATCACGTAAAAATAAAAGGAAAAATATAAAATAACCATATTGTCGCGGTTTCGGCCGAAAATCGTAGCAATATGGTTTCAACAGGAAAATTTTTGAAAAAAAGTTGATTATTTGACCAGACATATTGTTGCGGTTTCTGGCAAGAACCGTAGCAATATATTAAAATAATATTATTTTAATATATTGTTGCGGTTCTTGCGAGATCCACAGCAATATGTCTGCGCCAGATCTAAAAAAAAAACACGGGTTTCTTTTTTGCGTTCACTGTTTCTCTCTCGACTCTCTCTCTCTACTCTTACACTCTCTCTCTCTACTCTCACACTCTCTCACTCTCTCACACTTTCTGGCGATAAGGGTTCCAGATCTGGGTTTGGTTTCGCGTTTTTCGCCCATCTCCTCCTTTTCTCACACTTTTTTTGGTTCTCCTTCTTGCTTGATGGGTTCGGTTTTTCGTACTTCACCGCCAGCGGCACCTTCTCCTCCGCCACTTTCGTATTTCACCGCCGGCGCCACCCTCTCCTTGTCATATTAGGTTAGGTTTTCATAATTTTTTTGAATTTTGTAGTTTTCTTAATTAATAGTGTTTTAATGGAAAATTTGGGTTAAATAGTAGTTTAAAATGCTTAGTATAAAGTATATATATATGATTAGTTGTAAGATTTGAAGATTAAAAACTGATTTTGTGACGATTTTGCTTAAGTTTTTGTATGCCCTAAAATATTATACGAGATTGTTTTTGCTTAAGTTCTTGTGATGCTTTTGCAATACTTTATTTGAAGTGATATGCAATGCCTTCAAATTGATAAACTCACCAATGGCATGGGAAGGGAAATCTAAGGAATGGTTTGATACTTGTTGTTTGGTGATGACGTGGAGTCGCTTGAATGCGGTTGTTGTTTGGTCATGACTTGGATTCGCTTGAATGCGATTGTTTTTACGTACATCATAATGCCTAGATACCCATTCAAGATTTACTCATTAGGAGTAAGTCTTGAATAGTCCCCGTTTTGGGATTGTTCTTAAACGTCACATCTCACTTAGGACGTGAATGTGTGTTGATTCTTTGATTCTAAGTGAAATATGGTTAGTCATTTTCCTAATTTATTCTCCGGTACATAAAAGATAAGCTATTATCTTCATCGTGTACTTGGAGAACTAAAGGGAAATGGTGCCGAATTTTACTTAGAATCAAAGATGATACATGCATTCACTAGTGGGATTGGACTTTTAAGGATGGGTTAGATTGGAGTGATAAATACCTAATGGAAACATGCATTGAATATTAGCTTGTTGTGTTATATTTATGTGAATTTTTTTAATTGATAATAATTTTTTATGTATGTATGTACGTGTGGGGGTTTTTAGAAATGGATCGAAGTTGGATGTGTGGAAAGCGGAATACGTAGGAGTTTGTACATGGTGTGAATGAGTTTTGTAAACGTGCTATAGAGCATCAACAACTTACTTGCGATGATGAGATTTATTGTCCATGTGTTGATTGCTACAATGTGAATACGATTTCTGATATTAGGACCATAAGGGATCATATTATTCGTCATGGATTTAGGGCTGAGTATTATATTTGGTTATGGCATGGTGAGAAGGGAAAATATACTCAGAATAGGGTGAGTGTTGATGTTGGCACTAGTAAAACATTAGAGATTGATATGTCGAATATGGGGGTTGAGAATGAAGTTGTGATTGAAGATCATGTTAGGATTGAAGGTGATGATGTAGTAGGTGATGAAAATGACTACGGAGATAATAGTGACACTGAGGCTGAAGAGTTTGGTGATGATCGATTAGATGAGATGTTGGAAGGGGCCCGTGACCATTTCAATGAGCGGTCACGAGTGTTTGACAGTTTGTCTAAAGCTGCTGGGAAACCCCTTTATCCAGGGTGTACAAAATACACTTAATTGAATGGGGTTTTAACCCTTTTCAACATAAAAGCGAAACATAATTTGACTGATGCAGGCTTCACATAACTCTTAGATGCTTTACAAGATATGTTTCCTGATGGTAATTTATTACCAAAATCCGCCTACTATGCCAAACAATTAATGTGTCCTTAGGGTTTAGAATATGAGTGGATTGATGCATGTCCGAATGATTTCTTATTGTATCGAAATGAGTATGCGGGCCTTTATGAAGTCCAGCTACAAATTGCCGGATGGGGTTGAGCCAAGGCTGGGCAATACGAGTCCTTCTATGAAAGTGTTGTGGTATACGAGCCAAGGTTCAAGAGGCTCTTTTCTATCAAAGAAGATGCAAAGAACCTAAGATGGCATGCTGATCGGAGAAAGAAAGATGGGATGCTTAGGCATCAGCAGATTCTCCTCAATGGAAGGCTATTGATTCCAGATATAGGGAATTTGATCAGGAAGCTAGGAACTTGAGGCTTGCATTGTGTACGGACGGAATGAACCCTTACGGTACTTCGAGTAGTCAACATAGTACTTGGCCTGTTCTTTAGTGATATACAATATTCCTCCGTGGTTGTGCATGAAGCGGAAGTATATTATGTTGTCTCTCTTAATTTCTAGGCCTAAGCAGCCAGGAAATGATATAGACATCTATCTTGCGTCTCTCGTTGAAGATCTCAAAATGATGTGGGACAATGGTGTTATGGTATTTGATGCATATTCTAATGAAGATTTTAGGCTTCGTGTTATGCTATTTTGTACTATAAATGATTATCCTGCTTATGGCAATTTGCCGGGGTATAAGGTCAAAGGAAAAAAGGCATGTCCCATTTGTAAGAATTGTATGGAGGCTACACATGTGCCACATTGTGGGAAACATGTCTATATCATTAATAGGCAATTCCTACATAGTTCTCATCCATATCGAAAGAAAAAAGCACCATTTAACAGGTTAGTTGAAAATGCTCCAGGTCCTAGACCATTGACCGGAAAAGAAGTTTATAATCGTGTTAAAGGGATGGGCACAACATTTGGTAAGGGGGTTAAAACTACTGAAGACGATGGTGTCATGTGGAAAAAAAAGTCTATATTCTAGAGACTTCCTTATTGGAAACACTTACTAGTTAGACATTGTCTTGACGTAATGCATATATATTGAGAAAAAATGTTTGTGATGGAATTATCAGTACTCTGTTGAATATGCCGGAAAAGACTAAGGATGGTCTGAAGGTTAGTAAAGATAAGGAGAAATTGAAGATTCGGCCTAACTTACGGCCAAAGGTTAAGGAAAAAGGTAAGAAAGGAAAGGGAACAACAACGTATTTGCTTCCAGCTTGTTATACATTGTCTAGGCAAGAGAAACGACTGTTCTGTGAGTGTTTATACGGTATTAAGGTTCTCACTCGATACTCATCTAACATGAGAAGACTTGTTTCTATGACTGATCTGAAATTAATTGGATTGAAGTCCCATGACTGTCATATGATAATGCAAGTGTTTTTGCCGATTGCAATACGCGGGATTCTTCCGAAACATGCCAGGCTTGCCATCACGAGGTTGTGTTCATTTTTCAATACCATATGCAACAAGGTACTTTACCCTGATAAGTTGGATAGTTTTCCAAATGAGGTGGTGATAACACTTTTTTAATTTGAGATGTATTTTCCACCTTCTTTTTTTGACACTATGGTTCACTTGGTTCTTCATTTGGTAAGGGAGATTAAACTGTGTGGCCCTGTGTTTTTAAGATGGGCATACCCTTTCGAGAGACATATGTGTTCTTTGAAAAAGAAAGTGAGGAATCCAGCAAGACCAGAGGCGAGTATTATTCAAGGAACAATTGCCGAAGAGGTTGGAGGATATTGTGCTTCTCATTTTGGTAAGGTTGTGATGATAGGTCTTCCAAAGTCCAGACACGAGGGTAGGATGGAAGGTAAGGGTGGGGTCGGAATGCGAAAGATTTCGCCTTCATTGAGTGAGTTGAATAAAGCTCATATTTTCGTGTTGCACCATGTTACACAAGTTAATCCATACTTAAAACTACATATGCATGAATTGCGGCACAAAAACCCGTAAAAAGGGGAGAGAGTGTTGATGAATGAGCATAACAAGTTAATCCATACATAAAACTACATGCGCATGGATCACAAGAAGGAATAACGGTTATGGAGAAAAGGTTCTATATGAGTAATTTGAATTATAAATTGAGGAGTTTTTAATAGATTTCGTTACAATTATATGTTGAGACATGTTTATATATATTGTTTTAAATTTTGTTAATTAACACTTTTTTGTTGTTTCTATATATGCTACAGATATGGCTAGTGACGGTTCGAGCGATAACTCATCGGATTCCGATGCACCATTTATCCCAGAGAAGGAGCCTGACTAGGGGCAGGATAGTGACCGTGCTGCAGATCGTGCTGCAGATGCGTTTGATGCTTGGATGGAAACATGGGAACAAGAGGCTGATAGGGATGCTTTACTTGGCATTGAGGTGACATCTGATCCACGTCAACCACCCCCCTCAGGTTCGCGCTTATTTCATTATTGTGAATATTGAATATGTAATTTATTTGTTCTTTCTCTAATTTTGTTTCCTTATTTTGATTCTTAGATCGTCGTTAGACCAGTGCATATTATGGTGCACAAGGGAGGAGGAGGGGGAAGAAGTCAGGTTGGAAGACAAAGGCACCTAGCAAGAGCAAAAGAGGTCCCACAATGAGGCTTGACGACAAACTAGATATGTACTTGCAGTTTGATGACTATGGGATACCAACAGGTAATTATTGATTGTAAGATAGTTATAATTTATTATGCTTTCAATTTAATGTTTGGATTTCTAATTGTTTGTTCTATTAGGTCCGTGGCGAGCCAAGTATGGTATTTGGGTCGATCATTCTATACGTAGGCTTAACATCAATTGGAAATGGGAAAACATTTCTCCTACCCTGTTGGATTTGAGGTGGATAGACACTATGGTAAGATACCACGCTGATGATTTTTGTAATTATATCATTGACAATTTTGGGATTTATTGTGCTTATTTATTTGTTTATGATGGAAAACAGAATATTTTTCACCTTCCGGATGAGTTACCATTGAAGAAAAACTAATTGTCTGGTGTAAACTCTAGGTGGAGGGATTTTAAGGGCAAATTGGTATCTGATTGGATCACAATGACCAGAGTCAGATCAAAGAATGAGAAGCTAGGTTATACTCCGCCAGATGTATACAAGCACATCAAGGTGGAGGATTGGCTTACCTTCAAAGAGACTATGAAATCAGATGAGGCTGTAGTAAGTTTATAATCTAATTAACTTCGTTTTATTAATTTAAATTATATTCTACTAACTTAATGTGTTCTTTTGCAGAAAAAGCGAGAAAAGGCGCTCACGAGTGCAAAAAAGAACACACATCATCACCATTTAGGTCAAAGGAACTATGGGGATGCTAGAGAGTTGTGAAAGCAGGATAACTGCCATCCCCCTAGTTTTGATTCTGGATCGTCATCTAGTACACCATCCTCCTCGGTGTCCTCTCAAATTAACCAGGTTGATGACTGGTGGTGCGCGATGCATAAAAAAGATCCTGTCACTAAACAACGATTTATTCCAGTTGAGGAAACAAAGATTGCAGCTGACAAATACGTATGTATATCACTATAACTTTTACTTTGACATATGAATATGTTTTTTCTTTATTAACTACTACATTATTATTTGTAACTTGTTGTTTGGGCAGTTGGAGTACAAGGAGAAGCAAGCCAAGGGTGAGTTCACTCCGGTATGAGACAAAGACGCCCTTTATATGGCTCTTGGAGAAGAGCCAGATCATTCGGGTCATTGTTATGGTTTTGGAGGCATCAATGTTGGCTATAGGAGGGCTTTTGACCATCCATCTCCTAGGAACTATTATAGCTCGAGTCAGGAATAAGAGGAAGCATTCATGCAGAAATTGTCTGAAAGGTGGAGAAATGACATTGCAACGTATATGCAGAATGTGGGGCTTTCACCGCCCACTCAGCTACCTACTCCACCATTTGTTCCATCATTTATTTCACCATTTGATGCACGATCTGCTTCACAGTCCACTCAGCTACCTATTCCACCATTTGTTCCATCATCTGCTCCACCATTTGCTTCACCATTTGCTTCACCATCGACTGGGCCATCTGCTTCACATCCCACTCAGCTACATACTCCACTATCTGGATTTTCCGACACTCAGTCTCATGTGTTGTAGGTACATATATTTATCATATTACGTGTGCTTTATACAAATAATTATCTTATATAATTAGAACTTTACGTTATTGTTAGGACGATACTCCATGTCGATTGTATTTGATAGATCCAACTAATGGAGAGACTTGACTAGTGGCATATGCACATTCTTATGCTTTTGATGAGACCACTACAGTTCATGGGTCTAGAATGATGAATAATCACCTTCAAGTGAAAATTCATCGTTATGTAGAGAGGTATGGTCATTTGCCACTAGTTGTCCCCGTCCCCACATATCAAATCGACACTACAGCTACTGCTTTGGGTACGTGGGTAAAAGTTTAGTGCAAATGTTAGGTGATGAAGTAATTGTTCAAATCTTATCTATTTTTGTAAAAGTAATAGCATTAAATTTAAAAATTACATAATCTTATCCGCGTTCTAAAAAATAATTATTATGTTACACCGACACCTAAAAAACAAAAGGGGATTTCGGGGGAGGCTATTAGATGTTGTAGTCGTACGCTTTCAGCCAGTTCGGCTACTCGTTATGGTCCAGTTGTTGATGATGCATCGTTCTTGGAATCCCTCACCGAAGACTGTAGGGAGTTCGCAGATACGCTTTCCCTTGCCGTCGCAGACGATGATACCATTTGTGTTACCTTGCCTTACTCCTTGTTCCATTATTCAGAAGATGCCTACGCTTATCTGACCAAGGAGGATATTGCTCAGTTCTTGAAAGGGGAGATGCTTAATATTTCTATTATCCAAGTGTACATGAGGTAACCATAATCAAAGTTATCATTTTTTTACATTTGATTGTATGATAGTTGTATTTTGCACATAAAATTTACATTTGTGTATATTTTTTTAGGGCATCGCATTCTGACTTGGATGGATTTGGGGATGCTATTCGTGTTTGTTGGATGTGTCCGGAGAGTTACGCGGATGTGAATGCATTGGAGAATGTAACGACTTACATTCTTTGTGCTTTGACTGGATCCGTCCTTGTTGGTGCTAGTATCATCTTCGCGCCAATCTTTTAAGAGTAATATTCTATCTTAATAGTCTTACAAACATTGATTGTTGCATGACATGTTGATTTTTTAGTAATTATTGTTATTCAATCTTGCAATAGCCGTCATTGGATGCTCCTTGTCATATGTCCCAAGCTAGGGATAACTTATGTCTTTGATTCCGCTAGCATACACAAGGAGCGGAAGTTAAAGATTAAACCGCATATGATAGCGTAAGTTGATCGGTTTGATATATTTTGAATGAATTGAAATTATAATATAAAGCAAATAAAGTGTAAATCATTTGATGTTGTGTTATGTAGTGATTTTAGGAGGTTTCGGGTGAGCGGCAACAAAGTTCGTGTGGACAAGCTTCTTTGGAAGTGTGTTGAGGTATAATAGACTTATGTTATTCAATTAAAAGCCTATGTTATTCTCATTATACGATAAATTCCTCATTTTCTTAAAACTTTTGATAAAGTGCCCACAACAACAAGGAGGCACGGAGTGCGGTTAATTTGTCATGCGTAACATTTTTTACGTACTCACGAGATATTCTGGTTCGGAGGATTTCGATGAAGTAAGTTTTTTTTCACAAACAGTTCATTTCATATATTATTTAACTATTTGAGGCTAACTTTGGTGAATTATTTTCAGGTTTCTAGTTCCTTTACCTCCGATCCTTATACGGAAGATCAAATCAATGAGGTGAAAAATCAGTGGGCAAGATACTTTATTGATAATTGCATTCCGTAGGTCAGTTTATGTTAATTTCCTTTGTTTCTCTATCTTTACAACGAATATAATTTAGTGCAACTTATACCAACGACCAATATTATCGTATTGACTTGGATTTCATGATATATATGTATGTGTATATATATATATATGTATGTATATATATATATATATATGTATGTATATATATATATATATATATATATATATATATATATGTATATATGTATATATATATATATATGTATGTATGTATATATATATATATATATATATATATATATGTATGTATGTATGTATATATGTATATATATATGTATGTATATATGTATATATATATATGTATGTATATATGTATATATGTATGTATATATGTATATATGTATGTATATATGTATATATATATATGTATATATGTATATATATATATATATGTATATATATATACTTCCTCTGTTCTGTTTTAAATGAAACGTAGGGCCTTGGCACGAAGATTTAGAATAGAAGAGAGATAGAGAGAAAAAAAGAAGGGACCCATGTGATGAGGAGAGAGATAGAGAGAAGTGAATACCAAATAAGGTAACGTTTCACTTATTTTAAAAGGCCAAAAATAGTAAGTGTTTCATTTATTTTAGAACGGATGAAAAATATATATATATTTTTGTGGATTCGCATGATATCTATGTTGGAATAAATCGTATTTATTTCTTGTTGAACTTGGATTTTGGATGATGGATGTTGGAGGAAAATTGGTTGTTAGAGGATAATGGATGTTGGTTGATTGTTGGATGAATTTTGGATGATGGATGTTGGTTGTTTAGGACGATTAGATGATGAATGTTGCGTATAATTGTACAGGTTAATTCCCAATTATAGGGTTTATCCAATTTACAAACGGAGCTCTGCCGAAATTTATACAGAAAATATTGTTGCAGCTGCTGCATTCTGCTTCCTGCATGAGGAGGCTGCCGCATTCTGATTCTGCATGAGGATGTTGCAGTTGCTTGCAGAAATAATTTTTTTTTTGAAAAAACTGCAGCAATATGTTACACCTATTGCTGCGATTTCTGACCAAAACCGCAGCAATACGTTGTATATTTTTACACATATTGTTGCGGTTTCTGCCAGTAACCGCATCAATATCTTGGCCTATTGCTACGGTCAAAAACCGCAACAATAGGTTAATTACCTATTGTTGCGCCCTTAATTGTTGTGCGGCCAAAACCGCCGTAATAAGCATTTATTCTACTAGTGGGTGAAAAGAATGTGGTGTTAGTGATTCTTGACCGATTCACCAAGGTTGCTCGTTTCATTGCAATGAAGAATACTTGGTCTATGGAGGAGTTAGCCGAAGCCTATGCTAATGAGATTATAAGTCTTCCTGGAGTTCCTAAGGACATTGTCTATGATCCTGATCCGAGATTCATGTCTAATTTCTAGACTGCTTTGCAAGAGGCTTTTGGTTCAAAATTGAAGTTGAAAACTGGATTTCATGCTGCGACAGATGGTCAGACTGAGAGTACTATTGAGACTCTGGAGGACATGCTTCGTGCTTGTGCCCTAGAATTTCAACAGTCATAGGTCAAGTCACTTAGTTTGGTGGAGTTATCTTGTAACAACAATTATCATGTTAGTATCCAAATGGCTCCGTATTAGTCCCACTTATTGGAGCAACATTAGTGATTCATTGATTTTGGGGCCAGAGTTGATTTAAGATACGGTTGAGCAGGTGAGGGTGATTCAAGCTAAGATGAAGGCTGCTCAAGGTAGGCAGAAATCATATGCATATTTGCGTCGGAAGCCTATTTCCTTTCAAGATGGGGATAAAGATCTCATGAAGGTGTCTCCTATGAAGGGAGTGATGCGGTTTAGTCAGAGGGGCAAGCTAAGTCCGAAGTATGTGGGTCCCTATGAGATTCTTGAGAGGATTGGGAAGTTGCGTATCGATTAGCTTTGTGGCCCGAGTTGTCAGAGGTTCATGATGTTTTTCATGTATCGCAATTGCATAGATATCGCAGCGATCCTTCTCATGTCATTCCAGTCGAGTCGGTTTCAGTTGAGTCGAATTTGACATTTGAGGAGCGACGAGTTCGTATTATGGAATGTCATAACCATGCTTTGAGGAGGAAGGTGATCCCTTTGGTTAAAGTACTTTGGAGGAGTCAAAAGTATGAAGAAGCCACTTGGGAGACTGATGAGTCTATGCCACTTAAATATCCGGAATTTTTCGTTTCAGGTATTGTTGAGTTGTTTTCAAGTTTCGAGGAAGAAACTTTATTAAGGAGGGGTGATTGTAACACCCCGTGTTTTACTCCTAATTTTCCGCGTTTAATTATACTGAATTAGTATTTTTCTCGTTAAAAATTAAATATTTTGTTACTAAAATATTTTTAGGTGTGTGATTTATGGTTAGTATAATATTTATATGTTGGTATATATATATATATATATAGTGGTGGGTTATTTATTTGAGGATTATATTAGTTTCGATAATTATTTTAGTGCTTAGGTTACGGTTTTATCGCATAGCATATTTTATTATTCGTTTGGACTTTCATAAGTGATGAAATTAATCCATCACGTGTTTCCTCCTATGCTAGGCAAAAATCTACCATAATGGAGATGAGGATGAAGAGTTCTGATGCTGTTTTGTGTCCCTTTGAACTCCTTTGTAACCCAAACTTAATTATCTCATTAATCTATTCTTAAACCTTTCATTTTTCCCTTGAAAAAATATAATTTTATATCAAAAAAAATTAGCAGCATTCTCTAGCAATTGCACGCCATTTTTGAACCAAGTGTGAGGAGAATTCTCTACTTTCATCAACTATAAACTTGTTATACATAATATCCTTGTTATTTGTACCTCCTCAAACCTTCTACTAATTGAAATTTTGATGCTTTAGGAAACGAACTAGAGGACGAGCATCCTGCACAAGAAGAATACGCATAGCACTTTAGTTTTGCACATCACCCGACATTCCAGATAACTAGTAGTTGTCTTAGAATGTTAGAAATCATGATAGTTTTAGAAAAAAGGTTTAATGGTTGGGATTATGTTTAGGATTGTTTGTTATTTATTTAAAGTTGGAATTTTGATGAAAATGATTGATTATATATGATTGCCGTGTGGTTTTTATGTAGTGGAGAAATGATTTTTGTTGTGATTCTTGTTGCTGGCCGGTTTAGATGATGTGTTAATCGTGTTGTTAGATAAATTTTAATTATTTTCCTCTGATTATTATATGTTAGGATGTTGAATCTTATGTTTCTATAACTTTGCTTATGATTATTCATCATGTATATTAAGTTTTTATATTGTTCTCATGATAAGTTTTGCTGTTACAAAAGTCGAAGTATTGGAATTGATGGATTGGTAGTGTGGGATTATTATTGATAACATTGGTTATATTCATTTTTTTTTCGTGGGATTTGTGGACATCCAGACAAACTGGAATTTTCGTCTACAAGCGTAAGACACACCATGATGCGTCAGACGCAACACCTGTGCGTAAGACGCACAAGCATTGTGCGTCTCGCGCGGAGCGTACGCACGGCCGTGGCAGATCTACACGACAGTTCGATTACTACTCGTGTTTTGTTTATTTTCTTGTTATGCTTCGGTTAACTAAAATATTTGGGTGAATTGTGGTGAGTTTTATGTGAATTTACTTTGCTTGAAAGTGTTATGTTTGGGGTTATTATTTTCTTTGATTATTAATGTGGTGCTATTAGTGAATTGTTTATATGAAACATGATTTTACAGTATTGTTGTGAATAGGTTGATTCATGTTTTAGTATGATGATTGAATATGGTTGTTGCGTGAGAATTTTGGTCATTGTTTTGTTGTTTTTTATGAAAGTTATGGAAATGTAATGATCTTGGAATTTGGATTTCTTAGGATTGTGATCCTAGTTTTTCTGATGAATTGGGTGTAAGGCCATTGGGCATCTATATTGATTTTCATGATGGAAGAATTTGATTTGAACTTGTTATTATATCTTATTTTGAGATGTAAGATATTCGGAGGGATAGATGTAGTCCCCGGTAAAGAGCATGCCAACCATCTAAGTTGCGATCTAGGGGTTAAACTTGGGTTAATTGTTGTTGTCCGAGAGGTCGGGAAGTACTGAGTTGGGTACTATCCTGCATAGGGAGCTTGGCCATTCTTAGACACATGTACTAGGGAAGGTAAGCCGATAGGCTGTCTGAAGGTTGTGATCAGACAAACCTTAGGAAGTGGGTTGTGATCCACTAGCGTTCTACTCTTTTTCTTATAAACTTTCTTATGTTTACTCTATTGTTTGATATGGTCTACTATATTTTTTGTGAACATGATGATGAATATTCTTCGTTAATTATATAATTTATACTTCGAGACTTTGTTTTCATGTGAGTTAGTAGTGTAGTGTTCCATGTGATTAATTGTTAAGTGTTGTATGTTTTGATATCTTCTTGATGATTAAAGCTTATTTCTAGATGCTATCTTGATACTAGTTGTTCTGGGATGTTAGTTGCTCCCCACTAAATATTTTTCTATAAATGTAGATGGTTCCGAAGGATAGATATGTTACAGTTTGGGCACCGGAAGTGCGTTTTGGGAGATTTACTAAACTTGTATTTATTGTTTTAGTAGACGATATTTATGAGGACTACATAAAGACTGTTAGTCTTATAGGAGTGAAGTAGATGGTTTTGGTTGTTGTTTTGCTACAAGAAATTTTTGGATGTTATGTTTGTACTTTGAGATTTCTAGTTGTTGTTGCTACGGATGGATGAACTCATTTGAGGTTGTTTAGTATGTTATTGTGATATTTGCTTTATACTAATGTTTTAGTTGAACCTTAGACTAATATTTTCCGTCTTGGTGATATTTCCGTTATCGTCCACTTTAATATTTTTGGGTGTATTTTCTTTATTCATATTGTGTAAATGGACGGAGTTCTACATATCATATCCAGAATAAAACTGTATAAAGTATTTTGAAACAGATGGAGTACGAACGTGTAAAATATTTTGGAACAGATGAATAAGGAAAGTGTAAAATATTTTGGAACAGATGGGGAAGGAAAGTGTTAAGTATTTTCGAACAAAGTGAGTATAAAGTAAATTAATTATGTAAAATTACATTTCTTATCCTATTTTTCGTATTTGAGGTTCTTTTTTAAGTTTATTACGAAAATGGCACCGGATATCTTACCGTACATAACTCACCGACATAGATGCAAGCGGCCACCCTGTTTAATATAACTAAAAAAATCCAGATAAAATAATAAAAAAGGGAATGAGTATCCGTTAATTTAGGTTAGATGTAGATTAATGTCATAGATCGTCATCTGAAAAAGTCCTTGAAGGGCTATGGCACTTTAAGCCGGAATCTAGATGATTCGGCAGCGAACTTTGAGGGGCGATGTTTATGGACGTTAAAAAACTAGATAAAAGAAATGAAAAATGAGAATAATATAATAATGACCAATTAAGCAAGTTGAGAATATATAATTACACATGAGATTTACGATGAATCTGCCATTTTTTGGAAAAGGATTCGGAGCTGGCATCATATCGAGTAACATGATCATGTTCTTGTCACATTAATCTTTTTCTAAAATAGATTAACTTAATACTACTACTATATATATTCTGTATGATATGCAAGGATGCACCACAAAAAACTATTTATGTATCTGATTATTGTTACCCAATATGAATGATGCCGTCACGTTAGGGGTGTCAAAACAGGTTCTCAAACAGGTTCTGGGTATACCCACGGTGAATCAGGTCAGATCCGGACAGAGTCGGGATTCGATTGTCGATGCCCTGAGTCATGATTGGTCGAGGTTTTGTTCAACTGGGTCGAACACATTTGAATCATTGGATTCCCGGGTGCCGGACAAGTCTGAGCGTTCCATTTACAAGTCGATCCATTCCCGGATATGATCGCCCGTTGACATTTTTTTTGCCGGGTTTGCGCAGGTCATATTTAGGTTTCATGTACGGTTTAGTTAAGTCAAATGTACTCGGGTTGAATTAGTAATGACCTTAATTCGATCGTTGTGAAACATCGGGTCCATTCGCTATTGAACGCCAACTCAACTTCGGGTAACTCCTGATCGGGCCATCTTGATTTTGTTATGGATTTTGTAAACGAATCATATTAATAAAAGTATTAAGATCGACATATATATACATATGTGTGTGTGCGATAAATATATGGATGACAACGAAAAACCAATAAAAACACTATATTGATTACCGTGATGTTTAGTGTATTCTCTTACTCAACTCTCATTTCGAATAATCAACTGCGTAAAACCACTTTAATGAGTAAAGGAGTAGAACGACTCTTCATATGTTTTAATATTATATATTATAACCAACGACAATAATAACGAGTAGACGATCAATTCTAAACTTTATATAAATGATTTATTATTAGAAGCATTATGATTGATATATAGGTTTGTAAATAGCTATGATGGTAATGAGAATAATAATACTAATAAACATAAGCGACGATGATAATAGGTAAAAATACAAATAATAACAGTAATAGTAACAAGGCTAACAATAGCAATAGTAATACAAATAAGAACATGAATAATAACAATAACAATAACAATATAAATACTAATATGTTGAATCATTTTAATATAAGATTGATATCAAAATAATTGTAAAACCAATCTAGTACTCTATTGATTATAAATTAGTATAACGACTCTTAATATGTTATAATATTATGAGGCCTAAGTGATTATAACGATGGTTCATATGTTGCATAATAATAATTATAATAAATTATACCCCCAAATCATTATCCCCTATAAAAGCTAACCATAACTTATTAAAATAAGTTAATAGTTAACAAGTAACAACCATAAGTTAAGTAAAATAGTTAACAAGTACTTACTAGTTACTAAATAGTAACTTGTTAGCAACCATATAGCTTAATACTAGTATAAGATTAACAACCATAACACTCCCTTATCATTATAAGTTATAAGATTATTTAAGTTAATTGTTTTTATGCTATACTATAGTTTAATACTAGTATAGTATTTATGGTCTTCTCTTAACTTTATATATATGTGACTATAAAGAAACTATTTTATCAGTAGGCTTATATATGTTAGTACGATATAATTAACAATAACAAACATATATAACGCGGTATATATGTATTATGTTGTGACTATATATAATAAAGTATAAACATACTATTTTATCAATATGTTTAATCATTTTAGTAGTACTATACATTGGTATTAAAATAATTGTAAAACCATTCTAATACTATATTGATTATAAATTAGTACAACGACTCTTGATATCTTATAATATTATAACAAATGACAATCATATGTTTACAACAACGGTTCATATGAGGCTTAAGTGATCATAACGAGAGTTCATATGTTATACGATAATAATAATAAACATAACAACAGTTTATATAAATGATAGTAAACATAACAACCATAAGTCAATAGTTAACTAGATAGTAACTTGTTAACAACCATATGTTAACTTAGCATTTAGTCAGTTACGCACATAGACTTATACCAACTTAGTAACTCACTAGCTTATTCCTAGATAATTGAAGAAGTTGTTACTATATAAGATTAATGAATGCATCAATATAGATTATAAGCTAATTCAAGAGAATACTCTAATTCAAGATAATAGTACACTATTTTAGATAGTAGTCTTCATGTTAAATGCATTTTGAAACTAAAACATGTATTTGGATTGAAACAAGTTGTTATCGGACGAGATCAATGAATGTATAATTGTAAGTCGATAATCAAAGTCAATGTAACATTACATATAAGTTCACTTTAATAAATATAATTATACTATTACTTAATTGAGTAATAGACTAATGATAGTTGTATCAGTAATGCCATAAGTATGGAGTCTAATTAAAATTTAGAAACTCAATTCATAACTCTAATTAAATAATAATAATAATAATAATAATAATAATAATAATAATAATAATATGCTAATTAATAAATGATAGTTATGGCGTAAATACTAATCATAATAATTTCAATAAAAATAAGCAAAATTTCAAATTAAAGTTAGTAAGTTACTAAACCAAGACAATAATTAGTAATGTTATAAGAATATAAGATTATCAATCATGTGTGCTAGGTCATCAATCCATGTGCTAGATCATTCTCTTTTCCTATTGGTCAAGAAATAATATCATGGATCATGAATTAGAACCCTTTGATTTAAGAAGGATCAAAATCTAACCATTAATCTCTCAAACCCATTTTCATTTTCCCAGTCTCTCTTCCATCTATCCTCTTTAAAACCCTAATCCCCACCCCTCTCATCCCCCCACCTCCACTTCCATCTCTCATTCTCTAAAACTCTTATCCTTCAATTCCACTGCTTCAGATCTTCTTTCTCTTTCAACTCCACCACTTTACGATGATCACTATCTATGAGTCTCTCTCATCAATTTCTGATTCTCATCATCGCCGGAATTCTTGTTCCAGCGTCGGCGACCAGTATTCGATTCCCGGAAGTGACACCTCCCGTTTCCCAGCCCTTAAAAACAGCCGTTTTTGCACTCGGTTGTTTCTGGAGATCTGAAGCTATCTTCATTGCTTAAACGGCGTCGTTCGCACCACCATCAGATACTCCGGTGGCACTAAGCTTAACCCTGAGTTCCGCAGCTTGGCCGATCACGCCGAATCTGTATAGATAATGATGTTGTTAGGAGATTGCAGAGCGAAAATCTCGGTGGAGATCTTGCTAACCGAAGCTCTCGCTGGAGGCCAAGATCGAAGATCTTATCGAACGCAAAAGATCGAAGATCTGGAAACGTGAAGGTTCAAGCAAAACTTCATCTCAAATCTTGATTTGAACAAGCGAAGATCTCGATGAAGGTCTGCTGATCGAAGATCTAGCTCGCCGGAGTTAGTGGTGGTTGCGAGACTGTTCGGCTGTGGTGGTTGCAGCCCACACGAGAGTTTTCCCTTTTTGATTTGTAATTTCATTTGTTGATTTTTATATACTTATGTTATGTTGAATTAGTTTTTTGTGAGATCTAAAGTTTTTCTACTCAATTTGTATCAATTATTCTGGAAATTCTTTTTTTTTTCTTTTCAATTGTACCTTTTTCATTCTTTCAATTTTCTAATGAAAAAAATATTCAAGTTCTTATTACTTAATATATCACAATCAAGATCTTCATATCCTTTAAACTATGATTTCATATCCTTCAAATTGAATAACAAAGATACAATTATCTTGAAAAAAAAAATTCGTATGATTTGCTGCAGTATTCTACTGGTGATATACCAGTGATATTACTCTACTAGTCATATCATGTTATAAAAAAATATAATTCTAAATAATACCAACTTATAAATAGTGATAAAAGGAATGATAGTATTATATATTTAGTAAAAGATAAAAATAATATATTTTGAAATGATTTTGTAGATGTAAAACAATAATTGGATTTTAGTGAGATATAAAAATCAAGAGGTACCCGTGATACATTTTTCGAAATTTATTTCTTTAAATTGTTTGCAATTCATTCTAATTTCTACCTTACTTAAACATTGAAAATAAAGAGTTTTATCGATTAAGTACTAACTACAATAATTTTTGTGTTTGCAACTTGATCTTCTACTCATATGTTATAGACACAAGGAATGAATATTATATAAATTTATATGCATTTATATATCTATCAAAATATATACATACTTAAATAATTTAGTAGATATAAAAATAATAATTGAATTTTAATAATTTGGTGGGGTTTATTCGTCCAAATAGGTTGGTTTGAAAAATTGGATCAAATAAGGTAGTTTTGATTTTCTTTGGTTAAACATCAATTATAGTTTAATTGGGTTCGGTCATAAACAAATCTGGTATTTACTGAGTCTGATCGGGTTTTGGATTAATATTGGATTGAGATACAGTCAGGTTTGAGTCTGAATGCAGGTCTGTGTGGTCAGGTCAGAATATACTCTTACCGGGTGCCGTTCAGGTCTGGGTAATCCCAGGTCAGGTTTCGGTTAGGTCTTGGGACTGACCTTCACATGTCGAACCAGGTTCAAGTCAGGTCAGTATCAGGTTGACCCAGCGGTCAGATCTGTTTCTGACACCACTACGTCACGTTTTTGAATGGAGGCTTAACAAACGATACAGAACGGAACAGTTGATAGCTCACATGAGATAATAATCTATTTGTTTATTTTTTAAAGGGTTTCTTTTTTTCCTTTTGAGGTGATTTTCTAAGGGAAAATTATTTAGTGGAATTAATAATAAACATAATGTTAGCAAAGTTGTACTAATTGCAATTCCAATTGTATCCGGGTACTATGGTACGAAATTTTCCGGTTGCTACGTCAGACCATGCTCCAATTTTACTTCACACTACCATGACTGCCACTTCCAAGTTTCGGCCGTATCAAATTGAGAGTTGGTGTTTACACCACCCGGAGACCTGAGGTATTATATCAATGTTTTAGCCATGCATATTGAAGGTTCTTCAATGTATGTTTTATCCCCCAAGCTAGATATTATTCGTCAAAGATTAAGAGTTTGGTGCTTAGATAGGCGACTTTTTTGGGGCATTAACTGGAAGTCCATCGTTTCAGAGCTCTCCTCGAGGGGCAATTCTGCTAATACCATTTCTCAAGGTATTTCGCTTGTTAGCCATCGACGTGAACTAATTGATGAAGGAGCACTTGCATATTCCTACTGGAAGCAACGACTCAGAGACCAGTACATTCGGTTTGGAGAGTTGCCTTCGTCTTTTTTATTTCATCGTATTCGTCAAAGGAAGAACAAAAATCACATTTATATGCTAAGGGATAATGACGGGACTTGAGTTGACAATCCGCAGTCAATAGAACGCCTCATTAGTTCGCATTTTCATTCGATTTTTAAGGTAGAGGGGCCCAGTCATCCAGATGCTAATCAGCACAGTGAGGCTATTGATCTGGTGTTTCGCGAGCTACACCTTCCAACCATTTCTGCAAGTGATTCGACCATGCTTCAATTTCCTTTCTCCGATGAGGAAATCACATGTGCCATGTTTGATATGACTAATGACAAATCCCCAAGTCTGGATGGTTTCCCTGCAGAGTTTTTTAAATCTTATTGGTCTGAAGTTAGCAGGCATGTTATTGAAGCAGTTAATCGCTTTTTCACTACTGGTCATCTTCTGAAGGAATGGAACCAAACATTGCTGATTCTTATTCCGAAATGTGATCCTCCGGAAGAGGTACATCATCTCCGTCCTATTAGTCTTTGTAATGTCATCTAGAAATGTAACTCTAAATGTCTGGTTAAAAGAATGCAACCACTTCTCCCGACTCTCATTGAAAATTATCAAAATGCTTTTGTTCCGGGGAGAAAAATGGATGATAACATTCTTATTTCTCATGAATTACTTCATATCATCAATAAGCAACGATCTGGTTCTCGACATCTTGCTGCTCTTACGTTCGACATGAACAAAGCATATGATCGTGTCAGTTGGATTTTCATTCTTAAAATCCTTTCAGCTTATGGTTTTGCTACTATGTGGATCAATCTTATTCATCAATGTATCTCGACAGTCTCGTATCGAATCCTTATTAATAGAGCTGCGACAAAACACTTTGTGCCTACGTGTGGTTTGAGGCAGTGAGATCCTCTCTCCCCCTATTTGTTTTTGTTTTGCATGGATATCTTGTCCCGAATGACTACGTTAGCAGTGGTTCTGCGCAGTTTTCAGGGTATCCAGATTCGAAAACAAGGACCATCTATTTCGCACCTTTTCTTTGCAGATGACTCTATGTTCTTATTTCGAGCATCAATCGGAGCCTGTACCGCTCTTAACTACATGATCGAAAGGTTTTGTCTGATTTCAGGACAGATTGTGAATCTTCAGAAATGATTATTAAGTTCAGCACTAATATTCCCCTAGAGTTGCAACATCAATTTAAGAGTATCTTAAAGATGGATTCCAAGACTTCGATAGGAACGTATCTGGGTGCTTATGTGGATATTCAACAGTCTAAAGTGAGTCACTTCATTCCTCTTCTCGATCACGTTTCGACACATATCTCTCGCTGGCAGAATCGTAATCTTAGTCAGTCAGTCAAGCTCATCATAATTAATTCAATTTTAGTGGCCTCAATCATGCATCACATGGCTATATTTCGCATACCACAAACTATTAGTAACAAGATTGTGCTTTGATACAAATAATCAAGATCAAGGTCTTCATTGGAAAAAGAGATCGATCCTTCACCAACCCAAAGGTATGGGGGGTCTTGGTATTCGTAGCATTTCAGTCATGAATGAGGCTCTTCTAATGAAAAAAGTGTGGCGGATTCTTCAGCACCTCCAACTCATGCTTTCTCAAAGCTATGCTAGCTCAAAGTTAAGCTTATACTCGAAGCCATCTCGGTTTAGTAATCTCTCTTCGGCAACTAGGGGCTTATTTCAAGCTAGTATAACTCTACGTAGTCACTGTGTTTGGAAAGTCGGTGATGGCGAGCGAATTTTGGCCACCAGCGATAGGTGGGTTAATGGTTGTGTTCCAGAGGTTCGGGACAATCTTCCGCTTGTTGCAGCTGCTTCTCTTAGAGTTGCAGATATCATTCTCCCGCATGGTTAGGGTTGGGACCAGCGGAAATTATTTCAGATTTTCACTGCTACTAGTGCTCGAATGATCCTAGAACTTGAGTTACCTTTACGTCCTAACGTTAGGGATGCACTTTTTTGGCCCCTTACACAATCAGGGGCATTCTCTACAAAAATTGGTTATCATTTAGTTTTAAACTCTCAGCAACACAATATTTACAGCATGACAAATCCGGAGACATTGCGATTCTTTCGTATTCTTTGGAATTTGAACATCATGCCTAGGTGGAAGCTCTTCTTGTGGAAGCTCTAGCATAATGGTATAGCCACTACTGCTAATCTTTGTAGATCAAGAGGCATTGCAATCTCAGACTCTTGTCCTATTTGTTTGGAAGAGAATGAAGATTGTCAACATTTATTTCGCTACTATCCCCTTGCGTTGGAGGCCTGGCATCTAAGAAGTCCTAGCATTGCTAGACTCTCCTATGCCAATCTTCCATTCTCAGATTGGCTTTCTAGCCACATCTTGTTTTATTTCTCGCAGGAAGGTTCCAATGGCAGCTCTATTCTGTCGTTTATTAGCATCTTATGAGCTATATGGAAGACTAGGAACAATCAAGTTTTTCGAAATGAACGTGCTACTCTTGAAATCCTGCAACTTTACATTGACGAGTTTGGCCAGCAACATTCCACATTTATCCAAACCATTCGTGTGGATCGTCATCCTCCTTTTTCAACTGCACCACCGCCAGGCTTTCTTATGGCCCACTTTGGTTCTTTTAGTTCAGGCGCTCCAGAGATCATTGTTCGAGTGGATGGTTCGTGGGTTAAAAATTCAAAGTTGGCAGCGACAGCTTGGGTTGCACGGGATAGTATTTCTAAGGAATCGTTTAGCCATGGGCAAATGATTCATGCTGCGTCGGCGCTACAAGTGGAGGCCAAAGCCTGTCTTTCCTCGCTTATATGGCTTAAGGATTCCAACTATAATCAAGTTTGCATCTATTCTGATTCGGAGGTGTTAGTTCGACTTCTGGTTTCGAAATCATATAAAGATATGTCTATCAGCCACACTATCTTGGATATTAAACATCTTGCGGGGTCTTTTCAGTGGTGTCACATCATGAAGGTTAGCAGACATGAAGTTTCTTCAGCGCATGATCTCGCTAAGGCGTGCAAGAATTCAAGTTTCCCTTTTACTTATCATTAGTATGTTCTAGATCCTGTTGGTTGTCTTTTTATGTATGTTTTCCCCGTTGTCAAAAAAAAAAAATTGTATCTGCCTGGAAAGCGCTGAGTGCAAGTGGTAACATTATTTTATCATAGTTCGATTACTGTTTAACGTGCAGTAATTGGACGAAAATTATAAAAGACACTCCACTGTTCCTTTTTGCATATGGTTGCGATAAGCCGATAAGTCACCACTAATCGCTTAGTCATTACTCATTACTCATTACTCATTACTCTGTTCATGACAGCTCGAAATGCCTAAATGTTAAGCCATTGGAAATGGAATATATGAAAGGTCTTCCATCACGGTTCGAGCTGCTATAATTGACCATTTACCCGAGAATTAGATACCAAATAACTCAATTTATGATCATAGCTATATTCACAAATTAGATAGTGGATTGAATAACATGCTTTAATGAGTCAGACTTCATACTTAAGTGTTCAACAACTACGAATGGAAGGGAACAATGTAATTGGCATTTTTTTTTTTTTTTTTTTTTGCGAAACAAGGCTACACAAATAAATTAGTTTTGGCTACTAAAGAGCCTCATATCATCCGAGATTTAAATTTTTTCTTTGAAAGAGAATTTTCATTAATTGAAGGCCAAACGGCATCTACAGTAGGTATTAAAGAAAAACAAGATACAATTAAACAAGGCTAAATCAAATTCGTCTTCGAAGAAAGTACAATGAACCAGATCGAGCAATACAGCGCAGCCCCTTGTATTTGCTGAATCAAGCAACTATTGATGAGGAAGTCTATCATTCTGATATAGTTTGGGAAGAACATTATTGATCGAGTCATGTTGAACGCATCCGAGATTCCAATACCTTCATGTTGAGGCTCGAACTTCAACCAATGAGAACAATTTCTCATACCTAAAAACAAAAAAACCATACTCACAACTCCCATAGAGGAGAAGGAGATTTCCAAAAAAAAACTAAAAACCCCATAACAGGGTTTGAAAAAAACTCATAAAGAGAGACTAATTTATTAAACAAAACAAAAAAAATGAACTAAAAACTGAAAATAAAAGGGAAAAAGGGGCTTACCATGGATGAAATTATTCATGGCAGCCCCTAACTGATGAAGAAGGGGTAGGGGAGACTAGGGTTTAAGAGAAAAAGAGAGAAGGGGGCGGCTTCTTATCCGAGATTTAAATGGTGTCTCATAAGTTACAAGAAAAGGAAAGATGCCTACTAAACATGAACGTCAGGGATTCACGATATCTCATGTTCTATTTACATCATTCTCCACTTCTTTGAAAAAACAAATCGAACACGAATTTGCCGAATTTGCCACTTCCAAATATTAATTCATGAACATGAATTATGGAACATTTATTTCCTTGACACCCACTTTTCGGAAAAGAGACCTATATCCGTGACACATAAATAAAGATCCATAAAAATAAAGTATGTTCTTTATTCACTTCATCACCATTAAAAATAAGATCTTAATCGTTTTCATCAGCCTCAAAAGTATCCATGATCAATTCGGTGTGAGACCAAAACTAGTATCAAAATCTTTCACTAAATTTTTTTTTGTTTTAGATCTCTAGCTAGAAGAAGAATCACCAATGATCTCATCTTTGGTTTCTCACATTTGAAGGAATAAAATTTGATCTTTCTCAAAATCACCAACTAGATTTGTAGCTTGTTTTTCACGTTGACAATTATCTTTTGCAGAGGGGTCTCAGACACATGAGCAGAGTGAGCGACCGCTCAGGGCCCCCAATTTTAAGGGGCCCCACCTATATACTTTATTGCTATGAGTTTATTAAATGAAAAAAAGTTTCTACATTTGTTATTCTAAAATTTACCCTAATGTACTTACTTTTTTCATATATCATAGCTTATTTTAGTTTTATGTTTGGTATATATTTATTACTCCCTCCGTCCCAGAAAGATCTGAACACTTGTTGGGACACGTAGTTTAAGGTGATAAGTTGTGGTGTGGTTATCAAATGTTATTTTATTTAAAAAGTAGATGTGATAGGAGTTGGTGGGGTATTTTTTATTAGAGGAGAGAGAAAGTTGGGTAACTTTTTATTGATAAAATGTAGAGTGTGGGCCAAAGATGGGTAAAAGAAATAGTATATTATTGGTGGGACCATGCCAAGAATGGAAGTGTTTAAACTAATTTGGGACAAACATAAAAGGAAAGTGTCCAGACTATTCTGGGACGGAGGTAGTATTTTGTTATATCTAAGGTGTCTCCTCCCTGAAAATGAAAATAACATTGAAGTATTTAAGAAAGTTAATAATTTTTTCAACCATATTTAACTAAAAATTTAATTTAGTTATTAAAAATATGGGATTGTAGATCCTTTTTGTTGTCCAATAGGATCCATATTTAATGCCTCGTACAGGGCCTCGAAATTATCCTATACGGCTCTGATCTTTTGTGTTGATCACATAAATCAATTGTTCTGCAATTCAATAAGGAGGAACAGTGTATGACATCCAAGAGAACAAATTATTCGCAACCTCTTTCAATTCTTGCAAAAGCCTCTTCAAATCTAGGTTACCATCCCTTGAAAAGTGATACCATAATAACTGCACATATCCAACATCAACATCAACATCAACATCAACATCAACCAACAACAATTTGCCTAGAATTTTGATAGATGTACAAGTTCCAAAACGAAATAACAAAATCCTTGAAATCAAATAAATATGCCAAACACTAGCGTTATATATCTCCAACACTCAGACCAATATGTCATACAAGAC
Organism: Beta lomatogona; assembly: GCA_947646795.1. NCBI lineage: Eukaryota > Viridiplantae > Streptophyta > Magnoliopsida > Caryophyllales > Amaranthaceae > Beta > Beta lomatogona. The sequence goes on from CANSNZ010001135.1 coordinate 647,900, forward strand.
CTCCAAGTCAATTGTTTAATTTTTATTAAAAAAGTGGTTGAAATTAGGAAACTTTGTCGGAAACAACATTTTATAAGATACTTTTTGTCAGAAACAACCTTTTAATTTTTTTTTTTTGTCAAAACAAACCTTAAAGTTAATTTTTTTTGTCACATTAAACCTTTGGCCGGAAAAAGACTCTTGACTTAGTTTTCAGGCGTTGACCATCCTAGCCCCACCCACGAAATCAGCCCCCTCGCTTTCCCCCACCCTCAAACCACCGATTTCTTCCCCCCACCCTCAAAACCACCAACCCTCACTTCCCCCACCCCGAAACCACCCTTTCCTTTTTCTTCATTAGGGTTTAGGTTTGTTCGGGTGGGGATTTAGGGTTTGAGGGGCACGGTTGAGGGTGGAGGGAGGGGTCGGGGTCGGTTTTAGGGGTGGGGGGAAGTGAGGGTTGGTGGTTCTGAGGGTGGGGGGAAGAAAGCGGTGGTTTCGAGGGTGGGAGAAAGCGAGGGGGCTGATTTCATGGGGTGAGGGGGTGGTTTCGTGGATGGGAATGAGATGGTCAACGCCTGAAAACTAAGTCAATGGTCTTTTTCTGCGCAAAGGTTTAATGTGACAAAAATATTTTGGTTTAAGGTTTGTCTTGACAAAAAAAAAATTAAAAGGTTGTTTCTGACAAAAAGTGTCTTATAAAAGGTTGTTTCTGACAAATTATCCTTAAAATTACTTGGTTTTAAACCAATCGAAAAGAAATCCATCATTCTAAAGATACCTATCTTTAGATATTATCAAATTATATGTACATATGATCGAATAAAGGACTGAATATTAATAATCCATTTAAGAGAAGAAACAAAATATTACCCAAAGTTCGTCTATAATATGGAGAATGAGTCATTCAAAGTATTCTACTAGAAAAATGTCAACAAATACATTTGCCCTTATACATTAACCTATTTGAATCACAACGGTTGAAAATTCCAACTAGAAATAGTGTTACGATATGCAAAAAATGGTTGAGGTGAATTGGTATCTGAGTGCCCTGTAATCGTTGGGTTGTATCCTGCACAAGAAAGCACGTCAACTGACATCGGAGGTTGATCCGTGGAACACCCCTCTGATGTCTAACTCTGTAAAGGAAAACAGATAGCTCTCAAATACAGTATAAATATGATGAAGAACATACCTGAATGACTCAGATCATAGGGTAAAGGAAAACCGGTAGCTCTCAAAATACAAAATGACATGAGATTTCTCCAAAATGATATGAAGTACGTCAATAAGGACATAAAAATGAGTAATAATGACACAAAAATGAGTAATAATAATATATTACATAAGGAGTTTACTATATTAATAAAATAGGAGAAAATGATACAAGTTTGCTCAACAATAACATAAAAATGAGTAATAATGACATATAAATGAGTAATACTGATATAATATATAGAAATCGACAAATAACCAGCTCTAAAATGATATAAGCTTGCTTAAAACTGTCACAAAAGTCAGTATTAATGACATGAAAGAGTTTTATAAATGATATGAAACAAGACAGCTCCAAAATGATCTGAAATACGTCAATAATAACATAAAAATTAGTAATAATTGACATGAATCAGTTCACATATGTGAGCTGTTATTACATAATATGTTATGGTGTAACATGTAACACTCAAGACACACTCTTCCTGAATACCCACGTGTGATTGCAAAATATCACGCTTGACTCATCCTTCTCATTTCTTCTTCCATTTGTTATTTGTCTTGTGCGGCTTTTCCTTTGTCAACAATTATCACTTGTAGCATAACCCGTTACTACTTACGCTAATTTAACTATAAAATATAAAAGTATGAGAAACAAGATGATAGATAATAAAAGGTAAATAAAGATACTAAATATTGAATAAATGAAAAATATGAGGCAAAAATTAGGAAATGAATAAATAGTATAAATAATGCACTTATCAGTTACGAATTGTATACATTTTTACTAAGAGTTTGTCTTGTCAATATTTTGAGTTTATTAAGTCCAATTGGCACATGATTTCCCGTGTATTAGTGGAATCCTAAGGATAAATATGTAAATATTGTGTATATATTAATTTTATTATAAATGGAGTGTCAGGACTTCTTTTTAAGGATTGGCATGGGTACAGGACCTGACCCGGACCCTGCTGGACCCGACCCTAATTTAAGGGTCTGGGTCCAACTTTTTCAGACCCTAAGGGTCCGGGTCCGGGTCTGGGTCCAAGTAAATTTTTTAGGGTCCGAGTCTTGATATTTTAGACCCGGACCCGACCCTTAGACCATAAAATTGTTTAATATATAAATTTTAACTTTTTATTTTTTTAACAAACTGATTTTCCTTGTTTCATTTTTGTAGGGGATTGCTAAATGACGCCATTTTTTTGCTTACTAACGCCATAAATACATGTATTTTTGTATATTATACACCATTTCTTTCCTCCATCCCTCCTTTGCTTTCCCTTTCTTTACTTCATTCCTCCCACCTCAACTTCATTACAGGAGCCACCACAACACCTCCGGCGCACACCACCACACCACCTCCGGCGTCACCACCACACCAACTTTGACCGGCGTTGACCAGGGAGGAAAAATAAACTCCGGCTTCATGGCATACAATGCAAGTTATTTTTCGTCGTTAAAAGTGGTCAGGCGCCTAAATTAGGCGGTTGACCACCTGGTCAGGCGCCTAATTTAGGCGCTTCCACCAATGGTGGGGCGCCTAAAATAGGCGCCTACCTCCCCATTCAAATTCCATTTCAATTTTCTCTTTTTCATCAATATCCTAGTCTAACATATGCAATTCTAACAAAAAATTTACAATATCCGAATCAAATATGCAGATCTACAACATGCAATTTTTAAAATAACCTTGTCGCCGGAGATTGTTGTTGAGGTGTTGTCTTGTCGCCGGAAAATCTTCCACTCGGCTTGCCAGACTTCATCTCTTGTCTTGTCGCCGGAGTACTTTCACGAACTGCTCGCCGGGAAATTCCAGTCACCGACGGTCGCGAACTTCTCGCCGGTTATTTCCAGCCGCCGGCTAATTCCGGTCGCCGGTGTAATTTCTTGAAGGGAGATCTTGTTGATGATGTAGTGTGAGAGTGAGGGAGAGTGAAGAGAGAGTGAGGGATAGTGGGAAGGAGAGTGAAAGAGAGTATAAATAAATAGTGAAATACATGTATTATACATGTACATAGGGCGTTAATAAGAAAAAAAAATGGCGGCATTTAGCAAATGAGTTTTTGTATCTGGGTATTTATCATAAGAAGAATTTAGGTAAACCCAAAAAGAAGCATGGTACAAACTCAGGTAAAAATTGCTTTTTTAGATTATCCAATTTCACGTTTTGGTATGATCTTGTTATCATTCGTTGATTGAGCTTACTAACATTCTTATGAATGTGTTCTTTCCTATACTGGGAATTTGAATTCGAAGATTTCGTCAGTATGTTTTCACTAAAACAATCAAAGAGTACCTTGAATTCTTTGAAAAATAGCAAATCAAGAGGGTCTATCTGTACTTTGGATTACAAGCTACTAGAGGCTGCCACCGACAATTTCAATGAGGATAATGTCCTAGGTAAACAACAAATACTGGTTGTTCTCAAATCTCTCGATTCTTCAACCATAACTAATTCTTCTCGCCTTTTTGTAGCTCCTCTGTCTTGGTCCTTATCGCCAAATTTCTAGGATAATATGAGGTTTGAGAATTTTGGAGGATTTCGTGTAAATCTTTTGATATAGATCTATGGATTGATTTTTTTATTTTTTTCTGAGATTTTTCTATAAAATCGGTGATTTAATTTGGTCATTAAATATCTGATCTTTTAAGTTGTTCTTCATCATTTCGTATTTTAATTCTTAGGGAAGATTATTGAGTTATTGAGTTATTGTTGATGATTTTTGTACCAGTTTTGGGGGTGACGAGGATTAAGAGGTGCCAGTTAAATCTGTGGTCATTTGTTGTATGTTTTCATCTAAGTTTCTGGCTCCATTTTTACAGTAATTGATGGGTGGTTTTGGATGTGTATACAAGGCTAAACTCGATGGTAATTGTTATGTTGTTGTGAAGAAAATCAGCTTGTAATCCATATTCGAGAGATAGACCCTAGACCTGGACCCTAAACCCTCCAGACCCTAAGGGTCTAGGTCCGGGTCCAATTTTTCCAGACCCTTAGGGTCCGGGTCTGGGTGCGCAAAAAAAATTAGGGTTCGGGTCTAGGGTCCGGGTGGACCCGACCCAGACCCGACCCTTGCCCATCCCTACTTCCTTTAAACGCTAAGCTGTCATTTACCTTTCACAAGTTTGCAATCAAAGCGCTTATGTACCTAGTTTGTAGTTCATTTATCTGGTTTTTATAATGTGGTTAATGAGGGGATAGTTCAATGTATGAGCTGACTTCTTGTCACCGTTGATTTTCACCATATTACCAATAGAGATGGAGCAATATATGATATGTTTACATGTATTGGTCATGCCTTACAAGAACAGAATAGACTAGCCGAAGAAATATTCAACTAGTTTCATTTCCTAATTATATCACCTTACAGAGAAACTTCCTGAGATTCACGTGTTTTTGCGCATTATGCAAATCTGGTCTCGAGGTTAGAAATTGAAGTCAATACGGATTCTAAATCGTAGATCATACTTCTTACAAGGGACAAGATCTTTGTAATATGCGATGATTCTAATTCGACTTAGCCTAGATTGGAAATAAATAAAGAGCCACTGGAGCAAAATATTATTAAAAAAAGAACACATACACATGGGATATAGCTAAACGAGGCGTGACATCTAACTAGTTATTAGGTTCGGGCTATGCTCCGGGTAAGGAAAATATACATTTATTAATCTTGTACTTTAAGATGATAAGACTGAATATCACTTGGTCTAGTGGTTAAGACTTTAGTATATATAAATTTGAGGTCACGGGATCAAACCCTATACTATGCACTTTTTAATTTTTGTTAATGTACATGGATTACATGTAATAAAATACCCTTAGGGAGAATGCCACGTGGCAACAATTCCTTGTTTAACAATATACAAACCACCGTTTTTTTTTTGTAAGAAAAACTCAATTGACATGAAATAAATGATAAAATGACATGAGATTCATTTCATTATTTGTATAGTCAATGTCATTCTTGTTGGAATCCGTAGCATTATGGAAGCTACAAACTAATTTATGGTGTAACGTGTTACACCCATGACGCACTCATTGGCTTTTTATCTCTCTTCTTATGGGCCTTGAGGAGTTTGTTATTAAATTGTAGTCTTCAACTAGAAATTAATTCCTTGGGAGAAACGATCGCAATCATCTAAATGACTAAGACGACACAACCAAAATTAGCGGGAAACCTCGTCTCTTTCTCCGAAAATGCAACTGGGCAAGCTCAAGGTCGTAAATGACTTAGCAGCGCCCTCTTGAAGATTTTGGGGCCCCGGTTCTAACATGAAAATTAGGCCCCAAATTTATAAAAATATAAAGATGGAAGGTCGGGTATAAAAGATCGAAAGTTGATAATTTAAAGATTGATCATTGAGAGATTTATAAAGGGTGGAAAATAAGAGTGATTTCCTCAAATATGAAGTAATTTTTTTAAAAATAATATATTTTTGGCCCCTTACAATTTTGGGGCCATGTGCTGTTGGGCTATTTGCACACCGTTATCTATCCCCTGTAGATAGGGGTGTAAGTGGACTGCGAAAAGTCTAGAGTGCAATCCAGTCCAGTCCAAACTTGTCGGACTAGACTGGACTGAAAAATATTTGGACTGGACTCATACTCAAATTTTCGAGTCCAAATATTTCGGACTGGATTTGGACTCACCCATTTGGAGTCAAATAAGTCCAATCCAGTCCAAAAACTATTTTAACATACAATATATAATATATTCAGTCCAAAAAATTGGACTCAAAAATATTTTTGACATTTTTCTTTTGAAATTTTGGACTTTTTAACATTCATGTTCTTAATTTTTTTACCTGGGCCGGAATTTGCACTTACCCTTCAAAATTCTAAAGTGTGTAGTGAAAATTGAAAAGGCAAAAGTTATTCTTGTGGCACTTTTGTATTATGCAATTTGCATTATATTAGACATTAAAGATGTATGTAATTTACTTTATGGAATGGATGTAATGGTCCATTTTTTCAAATTTTAATGATTCAATCATGAAAAAACATTGTGAACCTAAATTGGCAAAAAATTTAATATATTATATAATAATGTGATTGGACTGGACTGAATTCGGACTCAAAAAAAAAAATCTGGACTGGACTGGACTCGACTCAAAAAAAGTTTGGATTGGATTTGAACTCAATTTCTCGAGTCCAAAAAACTTTGAACTGGATTTGGATTTGGCAAATTCCAATTTAGTCCAATCCACTTACACCCCTACCTATAAATGAGCTTGTCAGCGGAGCATAGTGACATTATCTCCAAGTCAGAAATCAAAGTTCTCCACCATTCGCAAATTTTTATCTTGTTACATTTTCATTTCGTTAACCTCCTCATCATATTCTACATAATCACGTCTCGTTTCGAGGAAGAATTGCCAACTAGTGGAACTGCGAACATGAGCTTCTCTGATGGTATATGGTAGATGTAAAGAATTGAGAAATAATGACCAAGGTAGATGAGATGAAGATATAAAGAGGTATATATATATATATATATATATATATATATATATATATATATATATATATATATATATAAAGAGCAAAGATCACGTGAGAATCTTTCCTTACATTGAGAAATGAGAATGAATCTCAACCACACAATTGGATTAGAGTTACAACACTTGTTCATTAGAGTTGTACCTCCGAAAATATTTTGAGCCCAAAAAAAAATTATTTTTTTGAATTTTTTTTTTTCTAATATTCTTTTTTTTGGAGTTACATTACTTTTTCATTAGAGTTACATCACTTGTTCATTAGAGTTATAGCGTGTAAAATCCATTCTCATTTCTCATGTAAGTATGCATTATATATATATATATATATATATATATATATATATAACAGAATCCTTAAGGCCACGTGTCAAGTAACTAGCGAAAACAACCACTTGTCAAAGCAAAATTCCTCAGTGCCACATGTCCTGCCCAAAATTTGTGAAATCCTGTTGTATGTGCATTTGTTATCCTTTTTTGGTTAATTAAGGAAACAGTTAATATGATTTAACAATAATTATTCTGCGTTACAACACAATCACATGATTGATTCAAATCAGAATCAAACTTTGTTAATAATGGGACTAATCTTGAATATGCAAATCAAGAACAAATTGCAATATGGTAATGTCAAGAACCCTAGATCTCTTTAAGTATCGATATTTGTTTTACTGCATCTCTCTCCTTTCAAGCCCTAAATACAAGAGCTCAAATTGCTGCAATTTCATGATCAAATTTCAACTCATTTTTGTTGTAATTCATCATAAAATGATATGCAATATTGTAAAAAAAAAAAAAAAAAAAAAAAAGGATATTTCTCTGTTACTTTCAAAGTTTGAATTGAAAAATGGCAATTTGGTCTGGAAAAAGTTCAAAAAAATTACAAGTAAAAGTGAAAGGATTGAAGGTTGAAGGATTGCCAATTATAGAGCAAAAAGGAGTAAAAATGACAATTGAGGGTGCATTCTCTTCACCTGAATAACCCTGAACTGAACTGAACTTATCTCAACTGAACTGAACTGAACTTATTGAACCTGATTGGACCTGATTCAACTTATTGGACCTGATTGAACCTGATTGGAACTTATTGGACCTGATGGAAACTTATTGACCTGATTGAAACTTATTAGACCTGAATGGACCTGATTGGAACTTATTAGACCTTATTGGACCTGATTGGAACTTATTTGACCTTATTTAACAAAAAATTTAATGAGTATAACATAAATATTACCCCTAACATAAATACTATCCTTCAAAATTTATTATGACATAGTAATTATTAAAATTTATCCTTCAAAAAAGTAGCAATTATTAGTTATCTCTTATGATTAACATTTAAAAAAAAAAATACTATTTATATGCTTGCCTATACACAACTTTCACCATTAATATATCTAATAGTCTTGCTTTGATTTCATAAAGCACTAGTAGGAAATCAATTAATAACATTTATATCTTTCATTGTTATTAGTAACGAAAACATGTTATCTCTAATTATTTAAAGACGAATTGCAAAATATTATAATTATGATGATTATTATTGTTAACCTTATTTGACCATGATTATAATATTTTTTAATAATAACATAATCAGCTAATATGAATAATAAAATAATAGATAGTAATGCAAATATAATACTATATAATCATAGGAGTACTTTAATTAAAAATTGTAATAATAACATAATCAGCTAATAGTAATATGAATAGTAAAATAATAGACAATATTACAAATATAATCTATATAATTATCATAGTGGTACTTTAATTAAAATTTATCGATCATTGACTATTTGGACCTTATTGGAACTTATTAGACCTCATTAGACTTGATTCACTAGTGGAAAAATAACGAAGGGCTGCGGTCAAAACAGCCCTAAGGGCTGCGTTTTTGGCCAGCAGCCCTTTCCATAGCAGCCCTTCAATAGAAAAGAAGGGTTGCGGTTTTTAACCGCATCCCTTCACAACGAAGGGCTGCGGTTCAGGCCAAAAACGCAGCCCTTCTAAGCTTGAAGGGCTGCGTTTTTGGCTTAAACCGCAGCCCTTCTTTAAATGAAGGGCTGCGGTTTTAAGCCTAAATCGCAGCCCTTCACTTAAAAAGGGTTGCGGTTTAGGCTTAAAACCGCAGCCCTTCAAATTCAAATTTAAAAAAAAAAAAAAAACCAGCATCCCCACCCCCCCCCCGCACCCCCACCCCCGCCACCCCCCAAGACCCCCGCCCCCCGCACCCCCACCCCCGCCACCCCCACCCCCGCCACCCCCAAGACCCCCCCCCACACCCGCCCAACCCCCCCCCCACACCGCGCCCCCGCACCCCCACCCCCCGCCCCCCACCCTTGCCGCCCCCCCCCCGCCCCACCCCCCCACCCCCACCCCCCCCCACACCTACCCACCCCCGCACTCCCACCACCCCCCGCCCCCCACCCCCGCCCGCCCCCGTACTCCCACCACCCGGCCCCCTTCACTCCCCTGCACCCCCTTTGACCCACCCCCTTCACTCCCCTACACCCCCACCCTGACCCCACCCTCTCGCCGGCCCCTCCACCCATTGCTCGCCACCATCCTAGCACCCAACCAACCCCATATCCCCGCCCCCCACCCCACCCCCACCCAAAACCTCCATTCGACACAAAAAAAAAACCGAATCAATGTGCAATAATATATAACAAGTTTTTGAACGTAATAATTAACTTTAAATATGTATATTTAATAATGTAAAAAGTGTAGAATTGATACAAACTAGTAGATGTAGCTAATTATATCACGAATTCCACCAAAATGTATCATAAGTAATCATCACAAATGTAGGACGCCAACTTATCCCGAACTTCATGTAATTCGTCTGTGGTGAAGGCCCTCAAACGTGGTGTGTTATTCATATAAACCTTGCAAAACAACCAAGGATAAACACAAAATATAAGAATTCAATCATTTACCGTAGTTTGTAGTGATTAAAAATGACATATACCTTCCCGAAATTCAATCAAAAACAAATGCAAGCCTAAAACTCTACACACTAGTTATATTATACCTTATATTATCATAATGAAAAAGAAAATGGAGTTAAATGACTCGAGAAACAAGAATTGGACGCGAAAAGGCAAAAATCGGCCTAAAATCACATGTATGTTCCCGATATACAACCTACAACAAATGCAAGCCTAAGAATCTACATAATAGTTACATTATACCTCATATTATCATGTTCAAAATGAAATTGGGGTTAAATGACGCGATAAGTACGAATTGGACGCGAAAAGGCAAAAATAGGCCTAAAATGCCCTTTTCGTTCCCAAAATTCAACCTACAACAATTGCAAACCTAAAAATCTACACAATAGTTACATTATACCTCATATTATCATGTTCAAAACGAATTTGGGGTTAAATGACTCGATAAATACGATTTGGAAGCGTAAAAGGCAAAAATAGGCCTAAAAATGACATTTTCGTTCCCAAATATATGCATGTGCTACTTTGGTTTCTAAACCAATTAATACCTATTACCAATCGATCTAATCTAAACTAACATATACTAATAAGGTACATACCTTTTGAAGATCATCGACGTTAGTGCAATGGTTGACGATATCGAACATGTACCTCAGCACGTAATAGCCACATGCAAGTCCATCATCTTGTTGCGGACACTAAATGTTCACCAAAGGATGCATCCAATGTTAGATGTGTAGTATGTGGCTAAAAGTGTTTCTATATAAGGACAAATAAATTAGTCATATTACCTCGACTGATATCCAAACAGGAGCTTTTGGTGCTCGAAGTCCTATTGCACTAATATGCTTCATCACACTACATCAATACATTATTATAAGATTAGATGTACTAACTGTTTATATATATAAAGATGATGAATAATGTGTAATATTAATAAGTGCGCATATATTGAGTTTCGATTAGGCTACCTATTTAACAATGATTTGATTAGTAAGGACTGTGGTGGTTGTCGACGCAAAGAATCAAAGTGGTATACTTCGTTACGTGACAAACATATCGCAAGCAGTGTCCAATGAGCCCTACAACAAGAAAATATAGTTATTATATATCGTAGAACAATTAATAGGTCAATTTAATTATCGAATAATAAAAGTAAAGCGAGTTTAACAAGCATACTTTTCAATATAAGGAACAAGAATGATATGATGATATCCAAAACGAGATGATGCTTTGAAACTCATATCGAGATACTCTTTCACTTCGGCTTTGTTTTGTAAGTAATTGTCATCTCGTATTATGTTTGGACATAACCAACCAAACATTGACTCATGACTAGATGTTGCAATCAATTCATTGTATAATAACCTGAGAAATCACATATTGATCAAAAGTAAACTTACTTATTATGGAAGTTGAATTGAAAACTACTTAAGGCATATGTATATGTATATTTAATTTATATACTTATGTATTACCTCATGAATGTTTGTATCATGGAAACATTCAACTCTACCCCACATAAGAATTCTTTAATATCGACCTTAGAAATGAATGCCGATGAATCCTCAAAGTAGTGGAATTGTTGCTCCCCCAAAGGAACCTCAATTGTACTATGATCGGGTAAATCGCTAACGCACTCATGTAACCAAAAGCATGGAATACTAAGGCCTCGCACCACCTCTGGCTCGATAATAAGTGGATTCTTTGTCCTAGAAACATTGCCCTTCACCACATTTCGTTCACCTTCATCACGTAAACTTGCTTTCTTATCAGGTGAACATGCCTTCTTTCCCTTCCTGTCATGTGAGTCTCCCTTCCCCCAAACCTAGTAATTAGTTAAAAGTAAAGATATTACTGACCATCATAGGAACTATAAAAGAAAACACACATATATATATGTATGTTAATCATTGTACCTCATCAGAAAACCGCACCAATGCACGCTGCCATAGAACATAACTGCCAAGGGCATCATTCAGTAACTGTAGGCCAACTTCTGGCTTCGGCAGCGGAAGAGGTAATTCTTCGAAACCAGACACAATTTCATTGAGGGTGACCACATAGTGATTATCATCCACTAACTGGTTATGCAATCGTACTCGGTCACTAGGGGGTTGTGCATGCCCATAAGCTACGAGAATGAAACTATCATAACCATCTCCTCGAGCTAATAGTTCACATGGTGTCTCTTCCTTTAAAAAAAAACTCCATTTATAGTTAGTCTATGAAACAACATATAGTAAGAATTTCATGCATTTAAGAACAATAGTTGTTTAACAAAGCAAAGGGATTAAGTGATTACCTTCAACTTGGGTACTACAGGTGGATCAGGTAAAGGTATCATCTGATCAATAGATGTTCGTGGATCACTGATCGGCTGGCTAGGTGTACCCTTCTTGAATGCAGCAAAAGTCGGTAAACCCATTTGCTCCAAAATGACGTTGAAGTTATGTGTCATCTCCTCCCTTAGCTCCTCCCGAATTGCAGCTTTCATAGCCTCCACATCTACTGACGCTGCCGAATTCACACTACTTACACTTGATTTTGTCGCTGTATTGTATTGATCACCATATACCTTTCTCAAACCGAGGCGGACACCTCCTACGCCCCTCACGCGTCCACTGTGGTCCTTTCCTAAAGTTTCGTGCAATGCATCAATGTGTCCTTTAGGAGTGAACTCACAAGTTGCCTCTTTTTCCTTCAAGCCAATCTACATAAGTATAAGAGAGAAATGCTCGTGAGCGCAAAAGTTATATTATATATACCTTATATAACCATATAATCTGTGCTTACAATGGCGTTGGCTATCTGTTGTGTTCCGGGATCAGGCAAGACTCTTTTTCCCTTTGCATCAACCCCATGCATCGAACACCACCAATCGAGGACTCTATCTGGTTGCCGAGGCTGTGCAACTGTCGTCGTTGAGCTAGTCCCCGTTGCCGTTGTCGACCCTATTGTGGGCTAATGGCTGAACATCCACTTCTCTCTCGCCTCATTGTACGAATGAGCACCCAAATGATGATAATACTTCCTAGCTTTTGCACTCGCGCTACTTTTCTCACGACTTGCCTAAAACACACAATTATAAACATAGATTAGGTACAATGTTATACAATAATACTGGATCTAAGTGTATTAAATCTTAATAAAATATTCTTACAATAGCTTGTGGGGTTGTTTTTTTGGCAACAAATGATTCCCACTCTTCAGGTTGATAGTTTTCCATATTTGAAATGGTAATTTGGATGGTCCAGATGATGTTTCCGGTGAAGCCTCAGGACCGGCTTGTGTTTCTCCGCCGTAGATGTTCTTCTTCTTTGTACCTACTACTTTCCTCCGCTTAGTGATCCACCCAGACACTAACTTAGCCTTGAAATCTCTGAATCTCTGGGCAACCGCAGATAGAAATACATTCTTCTTGGCTTCATCATCTTCGATATTGAATTGATTCTACAAAAAACGCAGTTCATAAATTAGTTTTCGCAAATGTTGTAATTTATATGCTATAAGTAATATTACACATATATTTAACTAAATAATTAAGAAACTAAACGTTATTGTACGTGAAGCTTACCATGGTATCTTCTCATAAACACCGCTTCAATCCCTCGGGCACCTCTTTCCATGAGTGCAGAATGGAGAGTTTATGCATGCAAATGCCAACTTGCATGCCATACTTTTGACGCCACTTTCCACAAGGTTGACCCATATTATTGTACTCCAAAGTCATATTTGTGTGTTTCCCTAGTGACTTTGTAGGTCCCCTTCCTTTTCTCTTTTCCGTCGCCAATGATTTCCTAGGCATTTGTGCATTTATTTCTTCACGGCGAGATCGAGCCAATTTACCCCGTTCCTTTCTCGCATCGAAAGACTCATCCTCGGTAGTGTGTTCAGCAGCACTTGTGCTGTTATCCGTATGCACCTCCGCCATCTCCCTGAAATTGTACAAATATATGCATTAATATAACAAAAAATTAAAATTAACATTGCCACTAAGGGGGGTGGGGTGTGGGCAGGGGGTTCTGTGTGCAAGGGCCAGCGGTGGGGGGGGAGGGGGGCAGGGGGGGGGGGTTACGTGTGCAAGGGGCAGCAATGGGGAGGGGGGGTTACGTGTACGGGGGAGGGCTGCTAGCCCTCCCAAGCCCCCGCACATGCCCCCCCTCCCCGCACAACCCCCTCCCCTCCCCCACTACCGCCCTCCACCCCCCTCCCCGCACACCCCTCCCCTCCCCCACCGCCGCGCCCTCCCCTGTACACCCCTCCCCCCACTGCCAGCCCTCCCCCATGCACACCCCTCCCCTTGCACACAGTTACATACTAATAAGTTAGGAGTTAGATCAACAAAAATAAAATAAAATGACTCGATAAGTACGAATTGGGCGCGAAAAGGCAAAAATAGGCCTAAAATGCCTTTTCGTTCCCGAAATGCAACCAACAACAAATGCAAGCCTAAAACTCTACACAATAGTTACATTATACCTCATATAATCATGTTCAAAAAGAATTTGGGGTTAATGACTCAATAAGTACGATTTGGAAGCGAAAAGGCAAAACTAGGCCTAAAATGACCTTTTCGTTCCCGAAATGCAACCAACAACAAATGCAAGCCTAAAACTCTACACAATAGTTACATGATACCTCATATAATCATGTTCAAAAAGAATTTGGGGTTAAATGACTCGATAAGTACGATTTGGAAGCGAAAAGGCAAAACTAGGCCTAAAATGACCTTTTCGTTCCCGAAATGCAACAAACAACAAATGCAAGCCTAAAACTCTACACAGTAGTTACATTATACCTCATATAATCATGTTCAAAAAGAATTTGGGGTTAAATGACTCGATAAGTACGATTTGGAAGCGAAAGGGCAAAAATAGGCCTAAATTCCTTTTCGTTCCCGAAATGCAACCAACAACAAATGCAAGCCTAAAACTCTACACAATAGTTACATTATACCTCATATAATCATGTTCAAAAAGAATTAGGGGTTAAATGACTCAATTAGTACGAATCGGAAGCGAAAAGGCTAAAATAGGCCTAAAATGACCCGAGAATCATGTCACATGGCAATGGAATGCCCATCAGCTGGTACCGGCGAAGATAGTGGGAAGTGTTACAAATGTGGAGAGCATTCCATTGCCAAGTGACCTCACTCTCCACATTTGTGACACAGTCCCACCACCACCACCACTACTACCCCCCCATTGCACTCCATCATTGCCATGTAGCCCTAAAATGACCTTTTCGTTCCCCAAATTCAACCTACAACAAAAAATAAGCCTAAAAATCTACATAATAGTTACAAATTGGAGAAATTAAACAGACCTGAGTTTATGTCTCATGATTTATTGACCTTCCGCCGTTTCTTAGGATCCTTAAGTACATGTATCCCTTCCGTGTGATCTACACGCATATAGTTCTCCGACATATTCACATCATCTTCAACACTATTTTCAGGATAGGTAAAAGGGGGGAGGTCCTCAAATGCATCATATTCTTCTTCATTATCAACATCACCAATACCGAGGATACTCCTTTAACCAGGTACAACAATTGACCACTTATTATCAGCAGGATCAGTTACAAAAAATACTTGCTTAACTTGTGATGCAATTACAAATGGCTCCTCTGGTTCACGTAGACGACTAAGGTCAACAAAATTGAATCCGCAAGGATCATCTTTTCTTACGTAACGTCGATTATCGTCAACCCACTTGCAACACAAGAGGCAAATATTAAAAGTACAATAGTCCATCTCCCATATTTCTTGTATTCGCCCATAATAATTGTTTTCAGCATGTACAAACGACTTATCTTTCGAGCTTGCGTATTGTGTAGATGACGCCACAAGTGAAACACCACTATTTTGTTGCGATGTTGACTTCAGATCTTGACGTTCAGTCCAAAACGTATACCCATTAATATCATAACCCTCATAAGAGCGTATAGCTTCACGAGGACCAAATGCTAACCACTTGACTGTTTCAGGAACACTTTCATCCAAATCATTCACTACTCGTTTATGAAACCAATCAGTGAAAGTCTTGTTATGCATTTGCGTCAATGCCCTAACTCCTTTTCCA
The DNA here is from genome assembly GCA_947646795.1 of Beta lomatogona. NCBI lineage: Eukaryota > Viridiplantae > Streptophyta > Magnoliopsida > Caryophyllales > Amaranthaceae > Beta > Beta lomatogona. Next base: position 663,636 of record CANSNZ010001135.1, read on the forward strand.
GGATTGCTAACACGTAATTCCTCCATATGTTCATTTAAATAAGGATGGACAGCTGCTACGTGATGCAATACAAATAAGTGAGGTTGTTTATGCTTTTCTACGGAAGGTGTGATCAATTTTGAACCAGTTGTAGTCCTCAAGTCTGCCCTCGTGTCGGGATGTCGAAAGTCCAATAGGATCAATACTAGCAAAATACTCAGCCACAAAATTACTGATCTCTTCACCCACAACCCCTTGAATTATACTACCTTCTGGTTGTGCAGGATTCCGAACTTTATCCTTCAAAGTGCCCATATATCTCTCAAAAGGATAGCACCACCTCAAAACACTGGACCACACAGCTTAATTTATCGAACTAGATGGACAATGAGATGGACCATAATGTCAAAGAATCCGGGGGGAACATCTCAAATTTGCATAGCGTTTGAACTACTCTGGCCTGCAAGGAATCGAGGGTCGACGGTTCTAGGACTTTGCTGCATATTGTATGGAAAAATGAACAAAGTTCTGTAATGTTGTGCCTCACATGCTTTGGAAGTATCCCACGAATTGCAATCGGTAAGAATACTTGCATCATGACATGACAATCGTGAGATTTCATACTCGATAACTTCAACTCACCATTTAAGGTAACAAAACGCTTCATATTCGATGAGTAGCCAGTTGGGACCTTAATGCCATACAATGACTCGCAAAAAATCCGTTTCTCTGCACGCGACATCGTGTAGCAAGCTGGTGGCAAATAATTCTTCTCCGAATCCTCCACCTTCTTTTTACTTTTCTGAGTTTCATCATCAACCCGTTCCTCCACTACTTTCTTCTTCCTTCCGTCCTTTTTCTGAGCCTACAACTCTGGTCGAAGCCCCTGTTTTTCCAAGTGAAGTCGTGACGCCTTAACATCTTTTGTCTTGCCCGGAATATTCATAAGTGTCGCAAGAATAGCTTCACAAACATTCTTCTCTATGTGCATGACATCCAAACAATGTCTGACCTTTAGATCTTTACGATATGGGAGTTTCCAAAAAATGGACTCCTTTTTCCATAATCCTGTAGGTCGATCAACCTCATTAGCAGGTTTACCAAAGATTGTTTCAATGCCCTTCACCTGATTATAAACTTCAGTACCAGTTAATGGTCTATGAGCAACTTCTTTTTCAACCGTCCCATCGAATGCCTTCTTCTTAAACCGATAGGGATGGTCGCGTCTGAGGAGCCTTCGTGTGCGCACATACACATGTTTGCAGCCCTTGAGGTGTGTAGATTTCATGTCATCTACACAAATCGGGCAGGGTTGTTTTCCTCTAGTCTTATACCCAGATAAGTTCCCATAAGCTGGATAATCGTTCATAGTACAAAAAAGCATGGCACGCAGAGTGAACATCTCATTAGCATACGCATCAAATACTAACACTTCTTCGTTCCACATCTTCTGTTGATTTACAAGCGGCTGGAGGTATACATCAATGTCATTTCCAGGTTGTTTGGGCCCCGATATAAGAAGCGACAGCATCATGTACTTGCGTTTCATGCACAACCAAGGAGGCAAGTTATAAACCACTAAAACTATTGGCCATGTACTATGCTGCGAACTGAGATTGCCAAAAGGGTTCATGCCATCCGTACATAAACCAAGCCTCAGATTCCTATCCTCATTACCAAATGCCTTATGCACCCTGTTAATACTTTTCCACTCGGGCGAATCGTAGGATGCTTGAGCGAGCACCGTCTTTCTTCCTACGATCTGCATGCCACCTCAAATTCTTTGCATCTCCTTTAATTGAGAACATGCGCTTAAATCTAGGTATTATGGGTAGATACCACAACACCTTAGCTGGTGGTCCTTCACTACCTCCAGCTCCTTCACGCTTGTACCTCGACAATCCACAACGTGGACACTCATGTAAATGCTCATACTCATTACGATAAAGCACACAATCGTTAGGACAAGCATGTATCCGCTCGTACTCTAAACCGAAAGGACACATGAGTTTCTTCGCATAATAGTACGACTTTGGCAGTTCATTTCCATCAGGGAGCATATCAGCTAAAACTTCCAACAACGATGTGAAACTAGAGTCCGTCCGACCAGCTTTCGACTTAATGTTGAACAGTGTTATCACCGCGGAAAGTTTGGTGTACTTTGTACAACCTGGATACAACGGCTTTTCTGCAGCCTCAGACATAGACTCGAAAATACGAGGTCATTTACACGACTGATCTTCAACCTCGTGTATCATCTCGTCTACCCGATCCCTATCATCATCTGCAAACTCATCATCCCAATTCTCATCCCCGAACTCATCATCCCAATTCTCTAAATCCTTCTTTTCTTCACATACATCGTTCATTACTCTAGAGCTTCCTATATACTTCCCCTGCTCACCATGCCAAACCCATACGTGGTATTGAGGCCTAACCCACGGCGAAAGACATGCTCCCTAACCACATGTATACTACTAACCTTGCTCACATTTCTACAATCGAAACAAGGACAATAAAAGTCGACTGCTCCAGAGGATGTTTGATATTGTAATGCAATTGTATAGAATTCCGAGACCCCTTTCACAAACTCAATCGATTCACGACTACCATACATCCAAGTACGATCCATCTCATTCAAGAAGACCTCTAATAATTAAACACAACCATTCATTATAATGCATCAAGAATAATTTAAGTACATACACTCACATATTCAAATCACACACGTATAGAGCAATCTAAGATAGTGACATGTTCAATTGTATGCATGCAGCCGAAGGTCCTTATCACTCCAACCTAACCCATCCTTGGACTTCTAATCTCACTAGTGAATATATGCCAACTTTTCAATTCTAAGGAAAATCCGGCAGCATTTCCCTACAGTTCTCCAAGTACACAATATAGATAATTGCTTATCTACATATGTACCCAGAGAACAATGTAGAGAAACGATGAGCCAAGAATTTCCTCAGAATTGAAAAGAAGACACACATTCACCACCTAAGTGAGATCAAACGTCCAAGAACAGTCCCAAACCGGGGACTATTCAAGACTTACTCCTAATGAGTAAGTCTTGAACGGGTATCTAGGCATATGATGACGATTCAAACAACTTATAGATTTCATAGCTAAATTGCATTGCGTTTTCATACAATCTTATATCAAGAAATATACATACACTACACAAACCCTCCGAAATTCCCATCAGCTGGTACGAATTGGACACGAAAGGCAAAAATAGGCCTAAAATGACCCGAGAATCAGGTCACATGGCAATGGAATGCCCATCAGCTGGTAGCGGCGGAGTTGAAACTGTTATAAATGTGGAGAGCACCAGATGGGATTTCGATTGCCATGTGACCTGACTCTCCACATTTACAACAGCCTCACCACCACCGCCACTACTGCCCCCCACTGCACTCCCTCATTGCCATGTAGGCGTAAAATGACCTTTAATTTTCATTTCCAAAATTCAACCAACAACAGATGGAAGCCTAAAAATCTACACAATAGTTACATTATACCTAAGCCCTCCCCCACCCATTGCCAGCCCTCCCCCACCCCCTGTCCAGCCCCACCACCTACCAACCCTTCCACCACCCCCGGCCAAGATCCACAGCCCTCCCCCCCCCCCCCAGCCTCCCCAGCCCTCCCCCACCCATTGCCGGCCCTCCCCCCCCCCCCTGCCCGCCCCTCCCCCACCACCGCCAAAGACCCCCCCCCCCTACCCCACCCTCCCCGCCCCTCTCCCCACCCTCTACAATCACATATTCAGCTAATACAAGCACATTTTACAACAAAAAATACAAGTGTACATATCAAATTCCAATGAAATTAAACATAAATTAGAGAAATGTAAAAGAGGAGAGAGAGTGAGAGGGGATTTATCGAAAGCGAGTGAGAGAAGGGGTGATCCACAAACAATGCAGTAGTGGAGGAGAGAAGAAGAAGGTGGTGCAGCTGTGCGTGGTGGTGGCATCAATGCAGTGGAGGGCAGGGAATTGGTGGTGGCGTCAATGCAGTGGAGGGCAGGGCACTGGTGGTGCGTCATCGTGGCGGTGGTGCGTGAAATGAGTGGTGGTGGTGGAGATAGGGTTTCGCGCTGGTGGTGAGAGAGTGAGAGGGGAAGTTCGCGCTGGTGGTGAGAGAGTGAGAGTGAATTTCGCTAAGGGAGGGAAATTGAAATGAGGGCACTGTGTATGCGCGCAAAATGCATAAAAAAATGGAAGTGAAGGGCTGCGGTTTTTGGGATAATCGCAGCCCTTCACTAATAGGGCTGCGGTTAGCCTCAAACCGCAGCCCTTCATACAGTATGAAGGGTTGCGATTTCTTATTAACTGCATCCCTTCACTAAAAGGGCTGCGGTTTCCTTTAAAACCGCAGCCCTTCATACAAGAAGGGCTGCGTTTTTAAAAAAAACGCAGCCCTTCCAGCGCAGCCCTTCCTTTTTTTCCCTCTAGTGATTGAACCTGATTGGAACTTATTGCCCTGATTAGACCTGATTGAAACTTATCTGAATTGAACTGAGCTGAACTGATTGGACCTGAAAGTTAATTTATTAAGGTGCAGAGAACGCACCCTGAAATGAAACGGAAGGACCTATGAAATCTGGAATTTCCTCTTTGTACAAGAAATCTCATCAAGTTCAAAGCTTTTGCTCCAAGGAAATTGAGTTGCTGAAATTGGAAGAATCCATCGAATAGAACAACGAGTTTGATCATATTTGCAACTTTTTGATCAGTTCTAAAGATCCACTTCATTTTCTCCTTGGATTGTTACATTCCATATACTTTGTGTGACTTTTAATTTACTTAATCTTTGTTTTCCTCTGTTTTTGTTATTGATCGTAATTAAGAATTTACAATTACATTACAAATTACAAAATTGGAGATTTTAGGTGTTTTTATTTTTTGCCGAAGGTCAATTTTGTAATTGTTTGATTCTTTCTCTTAAATTACTGTTTATTTAAGGAACTTTGTGGAATTAATGGTTTTAAAGATATGAGTTTTTTTTTTATGGAACAGAAATTAGGAAATTAACAGATTTTAGTTCTGGATTTAAGGTATATTCCTCTTATTTAGTTGGAAAGTCAGCCACAAGATTTTCGAAAACGATAAAAGATTTTCCTGGATTTAATGAATATTTACTGGGTTTAGTACACTTATGTTAAATCAGTTCAACGGATTTGGATGAGTGAATTTCTGTGAAAATTTAGCCTAATTATGGATGATTAATTATATGGTAATGCTGTCATAATTACAGGGGGGGAGTGAAGAACAGTCATGATCAACAAAATGCAAGTATAGGGAAAGCTAAATTAAATTTAGGAGAATTAGCTTCGAAAATGGAGGCGCAACTTCAGCAAAAAAACACCGATGTCTCTAGAGTCGGATGGACTTGTCATAGTTGTCATGGAATCTACCCTTCAAACAAGCAACATGTCAATTTTTTTCATAGTTTTTTTAATTGAAGTTAAATTCATAGCATATCATATCATTTTTTTTTACGGGACATATCATATCATATCATCTTGATATATGTGGATGTCAAGTAGCTTATTTGAAGTTAAGCATACGTTTGGGACCCAAACTATCAGTTTTTTCACTCTTTGTTTTTTTTCACCCTTTAGGACCTGTGATTGATATTCCGGTCAATTAACTCAATGTTAACTCACCTGAGAGCATTGAAAAAAAAATTATATTAAAAAAAAAAAGTAAGCATTGGAAGCTCTGGGAACCTCTTCCTCCAGTTTCAAAGCCATATCATATGACGGTCTTCTATCAACTATCATAAAACCAATTACTAACGATAATTAATAAATCCCAAAACCAAGTAGACAAGCACCATCCAAATCAATTATTGCCTAAGTCTAATGCAATTTACCACAAGTAATAAAAAATATTTTTGAACCATTCTCAACATAGTTGATTACATATCTTTATTCAACTCTAAAACCCGAAAAAAGGGGGAACAACTTCATTTGCCAAAACTCCAAAAAATTTAAACGCTTTTGTTACAAATACAAAATCCAAAAAACCTAGAAATATATCGCCATCTCCGGAGCTTGTGGCAAAATCTAGAACCAGGTACTAGGAAGTACTCTATGGTGAATTTTTTAAATTATGGTAGACGAAGGGCCCTGAAGGCAAGCGGAACCTTGATGCACTTCTAATATGGTGATTTTCTTAGATTGGCGACGAAAACATCGGTTGAACCTTCGGTGAGGCTTCGAATCTGACAACACAAGTAGAAAGAGAGAGTGAGAGGCGAGAAAAAGAAGAGGAGTGAGGAGTTAGAATTTTATTTTATTGTCCCACAATTTATTTCATATCTTTCCTTATTTGGGAAGACTAAATGGGTTATTTAACAAAAGAATATTTATCATACATAGTTTAGAGGATTTCTCTAGAATCCAAGAGAGGGAGGAAAAAGTAATGGTTTTTTCCCCCTTAAAATACTTAATTTAAATAAGCTTATTTAAATCCAAATAACTGTACTTGGAAAAATTATAATTCTCAAAGTAATTTGTCATACATATTACAATGCAATTAAGGTAATAAATGTCATTGATTTTTATTTACCCGTACTTAAATACATGGGATATATAAAATGAGAGTATAATTACTTTTTAAAAGTGGACTTCTTAAGAAAAATATAGGGCTTTTAATACAAGTAGCTTTTGAAATGTAACGTTGGCCTTAAATGGATTTTCAAAAATTTGATAGCACAAGGGACAAACTTCTACACTAGCCATATCTTTACACGATAAGTGCGAAAGCAAATAGAAAGTCCAACTGCGTAATAATATGTACAACTAGTATTTTGGCCCGGGCGATGCTCCGAGTCAGTTACAATTATCAAATATATTATTAGTCATAAATTTCATAACTGATTTTATTAGCTTTTCGTAATATTTTGTCTAGTGCAAAATTGAAAAATAAACGTTCTGGCATGATAAGTTGTTTAAAAAAACTTCTAATGAATTGGAGATAAAAATAACAATTTCAATGGAATTGGGGTAAGAGAATGTTATTACATAATAAAAGTGTTAGAGATCAAAAGGCTTGTCTATGTCTTTATAATTACATATAATTCTAAGACTTTATTAAGTTTTACTTTGAAACATTAAGCATTCAAATTGTAGTGGATTAGTGGTTAAACTCTCACATTTCATTCCAAAGGTCATGTGTTCGAATCCTAGTAACTACATATTGTTTACTTTAAATGAGATTATAAACATGTGTATTAGAAGCTTGAGAAGAGTGCCACGTGGCACCATTCCTTTGATAGGAACGCCTTTTAATATATTTGTATAGATAAATTGTTCACCAAGTTCATATTCTTTTTTTTTTAAAAAAAAACTAATAAATTGAATAATAATCTTTTTGTTAGTTAAGGTATAATTGTAAATAAGGATGGAAACCAAGTCCTCACCTCTTCACTTATATAATAAAGATACAATAAATAGAATTTTTTCCTTGAATAATGCAAAATAGGGTTTTAATTCCAGAAATATGCCGGAAGGGAAATTAATTCCCAGCGTACCGTCCACGTAGGACGGCACGCGAGAAAATGTTTTTTTTTTATCCCTGGTAAACCGCTACTTGAAGTAGCGGTTTGTTTTAAATTAAACCGCTACTTCAAGTAGTGGTTTATACACATAAACCGCTATTTCAAGTAGCGGTTTATGTATATAAACCGCTACTTGAAGTAGCGGTTTACGTGGTCAAGATCTTGCACACAAATCATACTCTACAATATGTAAACCGCTACTTGAGATAGCGGTTTATGAAAAAAAAAACGCATCTCATTGCTGCTTCCTCATAACTGGCCAAAATGCCAGAAACATAAAAAAAAAAAAAAGCTATCCAACCTGCAATTTCAACACCAAATTCCATCCAACAACACCAAGTCTATGCATACATCAATCACCAAACACCAAGTTCATCCACATTCACAATTATCCAATAATTTCTTAATTACGAAGTAAGATTAAGAAAATATGTCAATCACAAACAAAGTTTAATATTTAACATAGTGTTAACGAACTATACAAACAACAAATGAAAGTGCTAAGACCCCCTCTTCTTCTTTTGTGAAGGTATAGATGAACTAGGTGTGGTCTCACTAGACTCTGCAATGGCATGAAGAGAAGATGGAGTGGTGGCAGAACGGCGTCGGTAGGTCCAAGTCATCCATGCATCTATTAACCTTTGATCAACTTCGTCAATTCTGAGCCAATCTTGTGAAGGAACACCGAACTTTATTGCATTGTCAGCTGTTTCCCTTGCATCATCGTCCTCCTCCCTATCAGAATCCACATGCTCCTCCTCATTTCCCAAAAAATCAACATCATTTCGATGTAGAGTATCAAGATGGAATGTGGACGGTATGTAGGGAGACAAAGCAGGAGAACTGAACTCATTCATGTGCTCATTGACATAATGTGGGTCTGACAACATGCTAGTAAATGATTCAAATTGCATGCTAGGAGCTGATGTCGGTACCTCCATGCTATTCCTAAAGTCCATTGTAGGTAGGGGTGTTCACAAAAAACCGAAACCGAAATACCGTACCGAAAAACCGGAAAACCGGTCAAAATGGGCGGTTACCGAACCGGAAATTTTGGGATTAAACGGTACGGTTACCGAACCGGTAAAATTCACGGTTAAACGGTACGGTTACGGTTATGATTTTTTATAAAACGGTTAACCGAAAAACCGGATAAATTTATTTTTTTTATTATTATTTAATTTTTTATAATACTTATATTAATTAATTAATGATTTTTGTGTGAGAAAAATAGAAAACGAAAACGCATTTCAATAGTGACTTAGTCAGTCAGTACCTCTGTCCTCTACTCCTCTCTGTTGGAGTGATACTGTCTGAATTAATAATACAAGAGAGTAAGACATACTAAGCCCAAAACGAAAACGCATGTCAATAGTGACTTGCTAGTTGCTACTGTTTTTTTTTCTGTTTACTTGCTACTCACTGTGAAACTGTGAATTACTCAATGTGAAGTTGTGAACTACCAACTTGTAATACTTTATATTTTTGTGCTTGTTTTTCTTAGAACTTTGAGATATGTATTCGTCATTTCGTTTTATTGTAATATTGTATGGTGTGGAATATTTTTTAGAGATGATCGTCTTTTATAGAGAATCTTGGTAATAATGGTATATTATTTATGTTGAGAAAAATTTAAAATCTAATATATAAAAGTAGTAAAATAATTTGATAAAACTTGAGTAACGGTTAACGGTTAACCGGAAAACCGTACCGAAAAACCGGTTAACCGGTTATGCGGTTACCGGTTTGAACGGTTACGGTTACGGTTCGCAAATATGGCGAACCGATACTTCCGGTTACCGTCCCGAAATTTTATTTCGGGACGGTTAACCACCCATGAACACCCCTAATTGTAGGTACATGACCCACATTACTTTGGAGATTTATCTCCTTGGGAACTTGTTCAATGTACACCTCCATTGCCATGGCTGACGTTTGTGTCGCTGATAGCCACATAGCACTTAGTGACTCGTCATCCTCTAGTGCAATTGGCACATATTTCCCCGGCATCGGATATCTCATAAACAATTTCAGTTCCACATACATACGATCACATCCAACAACGTCATATACCCTATTCAGAATCTCTTGAAACATCATACCAGAATTGATGAACAAAATTTTTTTCCTTCCACCTCTATACACAATATCAACGTCATTTTGAGATAGTTCACCATTCCAATAAAGGTATAAAGGATATTTAGGTTGTTCCATATTCTACATACAAAAAACATAATGTTAAAGTTATTCTTATTCTACACATTCAAACAATATGAACACCATTCTTCACCTATACTAGTAGCATTTGCAACCTAAACACAACAATTCATGCAAAATCAACCATCACAAAATGCTCAACACCATTTTTAACCAGCCAATAAATCACCTTCCAATTCATGCAAAATCAACCATCACAAAATGCTAAATTATGCAAAATACTAAATTATACTAATTAAACCAAACAATTTCCATCTAACAACAGTTACAAAGCTAAAATACATAACAAATATGGCATGCTAAGCAAATTAAATTAAAAAAAAACAAAAAAAATTAACTCACCTGGGCTAATGGTGCGGCTGTGCGACGTTCTTCGTGGCTGACGGTGGTGCGGTGGGCGACGTTCTTCGTGGCTGATGGTGGTGCGGTCGGCGACGTTCTTCGTGGCTGACGGTGGTGTTCGACGGCGGTGTAGCTCCGGTGATCGACGGTGGTGTTGTGTGGGTTGTGGGCGACGCTTAGTAAGAGAGAGAGAGAGGGAGACAAATTTGAGAGTGAATCGTTCGAATCTGAGAAATTGGGAAAGCTAGGGTGGGATTTGGGGATTATAGTAAACCGCTACTTGAAGTAGCGGTTTCCATTAATGAACCACTACTTGAAGTAGCGGTTTACTTTAGTCAGCGCCACACACCAACTTGGGGGTCCAGGTACCAGTAAACCGCGACTTGAAGTCGCGGTCAATTAATATTAACCGCTACTTCAGGTAGCGGTTTACTTTTTCTTAACCGCTACTTGAAGTAGCGGTTTTACTTAAGTACAAAAAAAAAAAAAAATTCTCGCGTGCCGTCTTACGTGGACCGTACGCAGGGAATTAATTTCCCTTCCAGCATATTCTGGAATTAAAACCCTATTTTGCATTATTCAAGGAAAAAATTCCAATATTTAGGATCTCTTTAATCATTTGTATACTTCTTATTTTTACTTGCACATTCTTACTTTTCACTTGCGACATGGAAATATAACACTAGAATTTAGGAAATAAGAGATAATAAAAAATAAATCGCTTTTTGTAGATAGATTTGAAATCTAATAACAAATTGCTTTTCTTTTACGTAATATGACAAAAGTTTATATAATCTTATTTTGAGACTTTTTTTTAAACTAGTTGTTGCACCGCGCGCTACACGCACGGCACCCCAAAATATTGTGTTGGTAAGAGCTAAATGAAGTTTGTATTTTTTTTTTTTAAAAAAAGGAAGCTTGTATATTTTTTTTTAAAAAGGGAAATTTGTATATTTAGTAGAGAGCAAATTCTCTCCTGCTAAAATATAATGTAGTAAAATTAGAGGTGTAGATAATAAAATTATACTATTTACACCGCAATTTGGCAATAATTTTTAGGTCATGATCATAAATGAATCGTAAACCTTTTATGTCATTACGATAAAAATAAACAAACACGAGACCAATGATACGCGCGCCATATGTGCGGTCCCCCAACCTACTGAAGCTCGTACAATGTTATTACAAATTATCCGAGATTAGAATAATCATAATGAGCTAATTATTTATGCTTCATAAGAAATCACAACAAAAAAATCTGCATGTATTCTCTCCTCTCTTATGTTCTCTCTTACTCATCTTTTTGTTTTTCCAAATGTTAAATAGTCAACTCCTACGGACACTCCTTCTCGCCCGCCCTCTTATACCCTTGCTTTCACCCTCTCTCCTATTTTCGTTCGTCCTTTTTATGTAAATAGAAAAAAAAAAGATTGAAAAAAATAGAATAGATTGAAAAAAAAACCAAGTAAAAAGAATCTTATCCAAAATATCACCAACAAAAGGGAATATGGTCAAGATCTTTGATTGCGTTCTCAACAACCATTGTCTTAGGTCCGATGAAATCTTAGGTATCCACAAACTATAGACGGAAATCCCACGAGAAAGTAAGAGAGAGAAGCTCTAGAAAAAAGTCCCCCAAAACTTATTCCCCGAGAAACCCTAGTCCAAAGATATTGAAAAATGCCCCAATTCAATTTCCTAATGAAATTCAATTCAAAACTTTCCTGGCTGTTAGTATTAAATCTCTATTATCATTTCTAGTGATAATCTTCAGAATCCATTTCTCAAAAAATCCCTCAAATCAGCCCAAATATTTGTCCCTTTTTGTGTTTGAGAATTCCAGAAAGGTTATCTCACTTTCTGAGAATAAATCTTGTTATCGGATTGAGGTATTACAGATAATTTGTCCGCTCTCATTTGTAAGTTTTCCGGTTCAATCATTAGACTGGATTAAAGGTTTCGTTTTCCTTCCATTCAAATTCAAATTTCGTTTCTGGGCTGGGGTTTTTAGGGTTCGTTCTCTAATACCTTTAGATAGATTGGTGTGGGCTTCTCCGTTGTTTCTTGGTGCGACTTATTTTCCATTGGCGATTTCTTTGGTCTCGTTGGCGCAATCTGAGGGGCAGATGGTGGTTCCTGTCTTAAGCTTCTGCTTCTCTGGTATAAAATTTAAGATTTATGGAATGTTTGCAAAATTTTGCTTCTTATTAGTCTCAATCTTTACTTCTAAAGTGAGATTACATCAGACTGGTTTTAAGTCATCAAACAAAATTAGAAATCTCTTCAAGTCCTTTTGGGCTCTTGATCTGCTAAGAAGCAATAACTTACCTTATTTTTATGAAGCTTATAAGCATAGTTTTTCCTGTGTTTTATTTCAGAACTTTGAGTGGAATTTTTCCACTTTACGAATCATTGTGATGACAAAGTCAAACTTCTTTCACATCTGGTTTTGTGTTGGATCATTAAATTTGCTATGTTTTCTATGCTTTGATGTAGTTCAGTTAGTATTAGAGGCTTCTTTTCTTATACTTAAGGAAAGTAGAAGTCGCTTGATTTTCAAAAATCTTCAGGTTTGTGTTATATTCATGACAATAGCAGCTATGAGGGATACCATGATTCTCTTTTGGGGTATACGAATTGACTTTCTTTGGTTTTTAAAGTATTTTGTCATGCTCCTCTTTTGGCATTGGTTATTAATCTGCTATCAAGCTATGGCTGTTTTAGCTACTAATTATAGTTCTTTTAATGTGTCAATCTCTGTTTTAGGATTGGCTATTCATGATACCTCAAACTCAACTAAATCCAATTTAGATGTCAGAAGTTATTGGATTGGATTTTGTTGTTTCTTTTGCTCAGTTTTTCAATTTCTTAGAAACTCCAATTTAGGCTACAGAAGCTATTGGATTGGTTTTTTTTACTCCATTCTAGGCCCCAGAAGCTATTGGAATGGAGACGCATACTCTTCTCATCTTGTGCCAATAGAAGGCTTTAGCTATTTTGTGCGACCGCTCTCTGTTAAAGAAAAATGCAATGACTTTTTGCAAGTTGTTATTCAATTTTCAATGCATATATATAGTCTGTCTGCTATTCATCTCATAATTCTATTTTATAGTCTGTTCAGTATGTGGTTGTGGATATTCTGGACTTCATTTCAAAAAAGTTTAACAATTCATTTAGAATCAACCAGTAGATGCTCTGAAGTTCGATCCCTTCAGGATTTCGCATATTATGCGAACAGCAAGGTTGTAAGTAAGAGTTATTTTGTTCTGTTTTCAGAACTCCTTCTTATCATAGTATTTGCAAAGGTATGTTATAGTTCACTTCCAGTTTATTTCGCAAATGACAGCATGAATCATATTATAATTTTTCGGGAAAAAATTAAAAGCTTCTTTAAGCCTCCTTGGTTTAATAATCTGATAATGAGAAATTCATTTATCTTAGTCAACAACTTTTTCATTTCCTCCATTCCAGACCCCAGAAGTTATTGGAATGGAGAAGAGTGGTCTTTTTCCATCTTGCCGTCAGAACGCTTGGTCTTTTCCATTCTGTTGAGGATGTTGAAATTTCTCATTTGTATCTCTTTAAGAAAGTTTTTTCTATTGAAAACTCTTATTATGTGTCTCTATATATATAAAAAGGTTGGCATTCGTTCTATTGCGCTAAGGGTTGCTTTCAATGTCATGTTTAATGGGTGGTGGCACCCTAGTAGAGGTTTTATTCTCAGTACCTTAAAGGGAATACAGTATTGTATTCACTGTAAAGTGGGTACCAAGGATCTTAATTACCAAAATCTAGCTAAAGCAATTTACTTTAATTGGTGCAGATTGTGTATTTTCGATTTTAGCCCGGTTTTTGACCTTTTCTTTGGCAAATGGGTCATGTAGCAGCAAATCCTATTTGATTTATTTCCTCATTTATCATCTCTTCCAGAAAGGCAATTACTATCTTGTGTTTCAATATCGGTAAATAGTTCAGAATCCTTTGATATTTCTTATATTACTGTAAGAGGCAATGGTAAGAATGAGCTTGTTTGTCAAATTTTGGTTTTAGTCAAATGGTTTTTGTTTTATTATCTGGTGAACTATGTCAATAGGATTTTGGAATATTAGAGGAATGTTAGAAAGAATGCTATGGAAGAATGTAGAGACTTCTGCAATTTTAACAACATTAAAATATTAATGTTGTTTGAAGTAAAATCTAAATCTCCCCCTTCCCAAGCTACTGCAAGTGCTGTTGGTTTCCTCTATTTTGATTATCTCCCTACTATGGGTTATGCAGGGGGAATTTGGCTCTTTTGGAAAAATTGTAATATAAATCCTTTCAATCTAACTGTTATTCATAAATCTATGAGGTTTTTAGCTTGTTCTATAGATCTTTTGAATTTAGATATTCAATTTGTGGTGATTTTCATTTATGCACCAGCTCAAAAGGAGCACAAAAATGCATTTTGGAGTGAATTGATATCCTATATTAGTTCGCTCTCTTCTCCTTTTATTATTCTTGGTGATTTTAATGAGATTAGTAATGCATCAGATAAAATGGGAGGTGCTCCCTTCACTTCTTCTAGATCTTATTACATGCAAAACCTGTTTAGTAATGTAGCTTGCACTGAACTCTCCTTTGTTGGTCATGTCTTTACTTGGCGGAAAAAAAGGGTTGGCTCCAATAATATTCATGAGAGACTGGATAGAGGTGTAGCAAGTACCTCTTGGTTGGGATTATTTCCCCAAGCTTCTCTTAAACATCATATTTTCACTTCTTCCGATCATTGTCAAGTTTCACTTGATTATCTATCTCAAAAATTTTCTAAGGCTCCTCCGTTTAGATTTGAAATAATGTGGTGTTCAAGGAAAGACTATGAAACTCTAGTTAAACGAACTTGGTGTACCAAATTTAATGGTTCTCATATGTATAATCTAACAAAAAAAATGTAAACTTCTAAAAGCAAATTCCAAAGAATGGAATAAATCTCAATTTGGTAATATCTTTAGACAATTATGCCAGGTAGATATTAGACTTGAGGAAATTCAAGCTATACTTATCATTGACCCTCTTAATGTAGCTTTTCAAAATCAACAGGAAATTTTTTTAAATAAGAGAACCAAATTGCTAGATTACCACACTACTTATTGGAAACAGAAAAGCAAAACTATCTAATGTTTGGGGACACGAATTCAAAGTATTATCATACCCACGCTACTATTAGAAAACATCGAAACCAAATCAAAGAATTTACCACGGAAGACGCACAGGTTATTTCTCAACCTATGCTAATAGAACAAGAAATAACAAAAGCTTTTAGAAAAAGATTTGTCTCTAACTCTAGATGTTCGTTTGATCAAAATGTGGATTTTCGTCTTCTTTCATCTATAGTATCTAATGATGATAATCAATTTTTAATTTCATCAATCTCCCAGGAAGAAATTAAGGATGCGGATTTTGGGCTTGCCCCTGATAAATCCCCGGGCCCGGATGGATTCCCTCCTTATTTTTTTCAGAGATATTGGACTTTAGTTGGGAACTCAGTGTGTTGTGCTGTTCAAGCTTTCTTTCACTCTGGTCATATGCTCAAGGAAATTAATCATACATTTCTTGCCTTAATCCCCAAAATTGAAAATCCCTCCAATGCAAATCACTTTCGTCCTATAAGTTTGTGTTCCACTATTTACAAAGTTATCTATAAAATTATCACAAACAGATTGAAAATTACTATGGGTAAAATTATTCACCCCCTTCAAGGTGCTTTTGTCCCAGAAAGACTAATTCAAGATAACATTCTCATTGCTCATGAAGTGTTTCATTCTTTTAAGAACAAAGCAGGAAAGGAAGGGTGGATTGCGATTAAATTAGACATGGAGAAAGCTTATGATAGATTGGAATGGGATTACATTTATACCACTTTAGATAAGTTGGGGTTTAGCCCAACTTGGATTGGTTGGATCCGTAGTTGTATTTCTACTGTTTCGTTTTCAGTCCTAGTAAATGGTATTCCAGGAGAAAGATTTTTTACCTCTCGTGGGATTTGGCAAGGGGACCCCGTTTCCCCATATCTTTTCATTCTATGTGCTGAATTGCTAGCTAGAGAATTTTCTGAGGCCAGTAATTGTCCTGGAAATCTTATAGGAGTTCCTATTGGCAGATCGAGAGTTAAATTTCCTTTTCTTACCTTTGCTGATGACACTATGATTTTTGCTAAGGCAACCGATCTTGGCTGTATGAAAATTAGGCAAATTTTAGATAAATATTGCTCGATGTCAGGGCAACTTGTTAATTATCATAAATCTGCTTTCCAATGTTCTCCAAATGTTATTGATTCTGATAAAGTAAACTTTGCTGCTATTCTTGGGATGCAAGAAACTTCAGATCTAGGTGATTACTTGGGCTGCCCTATCATCAATTCTAGGGTCACTAACGAGACATTTGTTGGGGTTGTTTCAAAAACCGTTCAACAACTTCCTAAGTGGAAGGCCAATTCTTTATCTCAAGCTGGTAGAACAATTCTTATTCAGTCAAATTTAGCTTCTAAAGCGAGTTTCCAAATGCAAAGCTTTACTCTTCCTAAAAAAGTGCTCTATAAGTTAGATGCAACTTATAGAAATTTCTTTTGGAATAAAGATCCTTCTTCGAAAACGGCTAATCTAATAGGTTGGAATAAGGTTTGTCAACCTAAATCCTTTGGGGGCGTAGGTTTCCGAAAAGCTGAAGTTTCTAATGTGGCTCTCCAAATGAAATTATTATGGAAAATAATCTCAAATAAAGACAATCTTTGGGTTAAGTTAGTTCAGCAAAAGTATATGAAGGATAAAAGTATTTTTTCGTGTAAAATTCCTTCTAATGCTTCTTGGCAATGGAAAAATCTTCTGCGTCATCGTCAAATATTTAAACAAAGTGTTAGATGGCAATTGGGAAATGGCAAGAACATTATGTTTTGGTCCGATAATTGGATCTTTCAGTTCCCTCTTCTCTCTAAGTTTCATCCAACTCTAAATACTGAAAATCTTAAGGTTGCATATTGTATCTTGGACTCGGGTGTCTGGGATTGCCCCAAACTCCTTACATTAGTTCCTCCTAGTATGGTAAAGATTATTGCTTCTCTTTTTATTCTTTCGTCTAATCAAGAAGACAAATTGGTGTGGGGGCTAACTTCGGGTGGACATTATTCGGTCAAATTAGGTGCTTCTCTTATCCAAAATCTTAATGGTTATAATGATCTCAAGGTGGAGTACAATTGGATTTGGGGTATTTGTGCTCCTTCTAAGATTAAAAATTTTATTTGGAAAGCTTGTAATGATGGGCTTGCCTCTACTAGTCGTTTGGAAAAAAGTCATATTTTTGTGCCGCAAAATTGTTGTTTCTGTAATAATCCTACTGAGACGACTTGTCATTTGTGTTTTGAATGTCCTTTTACATTAGATGTGTTTGCTCACTTGGCGAATAATTTTGAATGGCCTATCCTTCCTTCGTGGTTCCCTTCTTTGGAGCTCACTTCTTTTCGTTCGGCTTTAGAAGCTTGCCATAGTTGCTTGTCTATTGCTCATCTTACTCAACTCTCTATTGTTTGGTGGCATGTTTGGTATTTCAGAAATAAACTCATTTTCAATAATGAGAGTGTTTCTTTCTCTCAAGCTAGTTTTATCATTAACTCCTATGTTAACAAGTGGGATAAAGCTCTTTGTTCCAATTTAGTTATTCCTTCCCCTAGCTTTTCCCCTATCAAAATCAATAAGCTGCCTTCTCATTCTGGTAAGAATCTTATTTGGGCCCCTCCTGATGAGGATGTTGTTAAGTTAAATTTTGATGGTTCTAAACTAGATAATGGGCAAGCTTCTTATGGCTTTGTTCTTAGAAATTCCCAAGGTGAGGTTTTGATGGCTAGTGCCAAATCTTTGGGAGACTATCCTTCGATTCTAATAGCGGAAGCTATGGGGTTGCTTGAAGGCATTAAAGGGGCAATTTCTCTCCATATTAAGAAGATTGTCATTGAAGGAGATAATATCACTGTTATTAACTCTATAAAGCCAAATGGTATTCCGCCGTGGTCTATTGCTAATATTATTGTTGATACAGGTTCGCTTTTGGAACAGTTTGATCAAGTGTCGTTTCAACATTGTTATCGGGAGGCCAACCGAGCAGCGGATTTTATGGCACACAAGGGTCACTTCTCTTCCAATGTGTTATTTTGGTCTCCTCCTTATTGTATTGATTTTTCCCTTCTCATCCGCAAGGATGTTTTAAGTTGGCCTCCGGATTAAGAAGGGCAACTTAAGGTCTTTTTCTCCCCATCAAAAAAAAAAAATAGACGGAAATCCCACACAATTTCTAAAAATACATCCCGAAATATATATTACCTCCATTTCATATTACTTGGAATATATGAATATGGCGCACAAAGCATAGGAAAAAAGTAAACAATAGCCTATGTAACTATAATAAACTATGCCTCTTTTTACATAAAACTTACCCAAGACAAAAATCGCACGTGTTGTGAAACATCCAAAAAGTATATCACAAGTGTTAAGATATAAAAGTGGGTATAAAATCTATATGCATTACTGATTTTCCCTAAAGAAATCCAATGTTTGTTTTGTTGAAAAAAAAAAATGGAAAGTAGATATTTAACAAAGCAGAAGTATAAGATGTTTGATTAGAAAAATATGACAATTAGATATTTAACAATGTAGATACTGATTCAGGAAAGTTCTATTTCCCATAAAATGGAAAATTTTATTTAATCCACCCTAATTACAACTTTCCGTGAAAAGTTTCTTCAATCAACCAAATAAGCAAGATCATGAACAAGGATTTTACATTAAAAGAAAAAATAGCAAATCATTAATGGTATGCTCACAAAATATCACTTGGTTAAACAAAGTTAGCATGTGCTACAAGCCTACAAGTTCTATTATTTATGAACCAAAAAAGAGGAAACGAACTAAAAGAGACTTGACAAAACTCAAGGCTCCCTCCCTCGTTGCTAATTTTGACGATGGATTAACTCACAAGTTGCTTGTAATCTTAAACCTTGTATTCATCCTGAAATTATATATACTTGTGTTAGACAACAAAATCAACTAACGATTGGATACCATTTTTCAACCTAAGAGTAGTATAGTTGTAAAAAGCACTAATCGAGCGTGTGAAATTATCTTTCATGCTTGGTAGGATACCATTTTACCATTTTGACAACTGATCCAAAATCTATATAATGCGCTCTTAATCTCACATATGATTCAAGTGAGACGCAGAGAACTAATAGATGACCTCCACCACCAACCCTGCAAAAGAAGAGGTGGTCATTCCATGTCTCAATAGCAAACCACATAATGTTATCATCAATTATAATATTACCTCCACGAGTTTCTTCCATATTACAAACCATTTGTTTATCACATGATTATTACCAATTTCAGGATTCGAATATCTAATCTATACCACCAGTTCAGGATATAAATCTAGAAATAGAGACATCAAGCCTTTTCATTTTGGGATTCATAGTATATTTCCCATCACGATTTATGTTTGAAGCAACTTGTGCTACCCACTTATTATCATCACACACAACACCAAACTCTAAATCCTTTGAAATTGAATGGTGCTTCTCCCTCCTCAATTTTCTAGTCCCGATTAACTCTCATCCGAAAAATGCTATACTTACTATCTCCTAAATACATAAAGTAACAATGCCTCTATACAATAAGGTATTCAATCACAATATAAGGAATCCAATCCAGAACAATCAATTAACTGCAAATAACCAGATTCATACAAATCATTGGAGAACACCAGACCAATTGAAATCTAAACCCTCAAAATTCGATTGCCAATTGCAGAGGAAGTCAAGTGGTGGAATGAAGTGTAAAAAAGAAGCTAAACAAGAGGAAGAAATTGATGAAGATCCACAGAAGAGATGGCTAACAAATGAGAGAGAGAAAATGAGAGAATTGCATATCATGAATATCTTTGGAAAAGAGAAGGGATGCTAAGTGCAAGGAAAAGGCAAACGCAAAACTGAAGGAAAGGAAGAAAAGTAAAAAGATAAAGGCGGATTGGCACATGAAAGTGGTGTACTTGTGGACTATTCGACAAGATCAGGTAGCAATTATGTTCTCATATCCATTCTAATACCACAACTTATATAACACTGATCCAGGCCTTCAACTACCCATTTAATGCTAATAGAAGGTATAGCTGTATTTGATTAAGTAATTATGCTAGGAAGCAGATAAAGGTAAACAGAAAAGATAGACTGATTAGATTCTTGATCTTATTATTGTCTAGGGTCCAATTTCTAACTAATACAAGTATAACAAAATTCCAACATAATGTATCCCTATACGTCGCTCTACTTACTTGCCGACACCAAAGTATGCCATTTTGAACACTAAAGGCTACTGTTAGCTCAATCTCAGCTGTAGATAGATTTCCACTTCTTTCCTGATCCCCAACTTATCATACCATGCTGTAAATAAGTAATCAAGGGAATTCACAGAAGCATCAAGCATGCTATGGACAGAAAAGAAAAGTTGCACTCAGTCAGAAATCAACATTAAACCAACCTCCAAAGCTAGAGAACTTTGTAGTTTGTACAATCACCCAAAAATGATCCACCACCTCTCTAAGCAAAGAAGCATGTAGCCTTTAAGTGTTCAAGTGCCTTCTTTAATCCACCTAATCAGAAAGTAAATCAGCTAATAGGACAAAGAGACCAACTATGATTGGGAAACTAAATGAAAAGTAACAACGAAATAATAGAAGTTAAAAAATTAATATAAAGAAGAAAAAAACATTATCCATAGAGTAAATTCCCTAATTTTTTACTTGTCATTGCTATGTTATCAAGGGTCACGTCCTCTACAAGCTTTAACAAAGCCCTTTATAGTTTCTTCCCATTTTTAGGTGTACCAAAGTACCATTCATCTTGCAAACCATTTAAGGAAATATGATTATATCTAATGAGAAATCCATTGACGTTTAATTTTTTTTTTTCCTAGACAAAGAACTCCTTAAACGCTCTAATTTAAGCCACCCAACATTTATACAGTTAACTATCTCGTCATTACCTTAAGTAAGTGAACCCAATTACATAGAACACTCCACTTTTAGTAGAGTATCAATACCAAATTTGAGTTCAAAGTCCAAAACCAAGATTTGCATTCTAAGTACTACATATAAATTCTACTCCACTCGAAACCCTTTTGCTTCTAAGGTTTCTCTTCAAAGTAATATTCTAGTTGTTAGAACTTCCTACCTAAGTTTACAAGCAATCCCACCACAGTTTATATCAGTTCGTATTTCACTATGTATATCAGTTTACTGTAGAAGCTCGACGTGGAGTAAAGACCAAATTGCAAAAATCATAACCTGGAGCAAAAATCAGGCCAAGCTAATCCAAACAAAACATATCTACTAAGTCTGGTATTTATTTTGTAGTTACCCATTTATAAAGAACAACTTAAATCCAATTATTGACTTAGTTGATTGTATATTTAGATTTCATTATTAAAGTGATAATAGAAATTGAGTTGAAAATTTGGGAGGAGACAATGAATTGATGAAAGGAAGGCGTTTTTTCAAGTTGATGTGCGAGAGGCTGAATTATAAAGAATCAAATTACCCATTTTCAACTAAGATGAAACCCTAAAACATGAATTATCAAGCCTTTAAATTAATCAGATTCGAAATTGAAAGGAAACCCTTAATGATGAAATATCAAGCCTTTGAAAAATCAATTTCGACAAGGTTTTCTTACCCGGCATAACGTTATCATGGCAGAAAAAGCTCCGACTTGCTAGAAGAAGAATCCAACAGCGTTTTTACATCATCTCAGGGAAGGATTAGAAAACAATTCTTAGAGAAATAGATGAAGAATAATCTGATTTGTCACTCAAATTTGTGTGAAAAAGACAAGCGTTCAATTTTAAAGCTTGTATGAAGAATTACTCGTAAACACACCTTCCATATTCGGAAAATTCGAGTTCCAAACTCATCGACAGAGTTTGATTCTCCCGTAAAACGTTTCTCTCAATGTTCCTGAAATCGGGACAAGGCAATTTGATCAAACCCTAGAATCTGAATAAAGAGAGTTTGAGAAACAAAGAGAAAGAGGAGAGAGAAATTGTTGTTGTGCGGAGGGAAATTAGATGCAAAGATAGAAAAAGAAAGACAGTACTCCCTGAGTTTCCTTTCTTCCTCGTTGGTAGGAGCCATGTTTAGTAAACTTTTGAGAAGCTCTGTTCCCAGGAAACGTATACATATCCAAACAAAAGTTTGCTCACATGCAAAATCAGTTTAACTAATACAAGTCACTAATGATTGATGTTACTCATTTAGCTAACCACCTTTTAGGGTTTAAAAATAAGAACATAAAGACCAGAAGGGACATCATCATCCTCAACAACAGTTACTAAACATAACCCTGAAGCAAACCATAACTTGCAAAATATGTTGATATGAATCATGCATTCTCTATTCATCAAATCATTGCTATACATGAAATTTTGCATTGAGCAAAGTGCTACACACATAGAATAAACTAGAGCTGATCAACTCCAGCCCCCGGTTTTTGGGCGGGCTTGGGCAGTTTTTTTGGGCCCGTGGGCGGGCTGGGCCGGGCTCGGCCAATTTTTTTTTTGGGCGGGCTTTGGACAAGCCAAAAAACACTTTTTAGTCTAAATTTGGGGGCCCGGCCCGTTTTGGCCCGCAAAAACCTGCTCGGCCCGGCCCGAAATACCGGGCTTTGGGCACAAATTTTTGGCCTGGATTTGGGCCCGGCCCGCACAATGGGCAAATTTTTTTTGCGCGGCCCGGCCCATGATCACCTCTAGAATAAACATTATACAACAACTCTCTTTTATGTCAAACTAAAAAAGAGAATATCTATGAACTCAAAGGTACTACCTAACATATATAATTAGCAAATTGATATGCGATCATTGATCAACCAGGAAAAATAAATTAGAGAAACTCACAAATCCACATCAACTAACGTACTTCGATCACCCCCCGAGAACCGAACTTTTAACTCCCCATTGACCTGAGCTCCTCCAACGACAACTTAATTTGACCTTCAACCAACTCCAAACGCTTCGAATACACCTCAAACCCCAAAATCTGTTGTTTTCTCCACTTCTCATCCATTACATCCCCACCATTATTCCCCACCAAATTTGGCCCTGAAAAATTCAAAGGAACGACATTTAAAGCCAAAGCCCCGACTCCCTTTATCCCACCACCTGCATTATTACCGTACCATTCACTGCATTAATGCCAAAGCACCCAAAATCTTACAAGCAAACAATGTAAAGCAAATGTTGAGACATAAAAACAACGCCGGCGATGCAGCAGCAGACTTCGGAATATGGCCATTCCGACCGGCGTCAGTGTGCTTGAATGAAGTGAAAATCAAATAAGCAAAACAAATAATGAATTCAAAAGACTTAGAAAGAAGAACCTGAAGTAATTTGCACTTCAATCAATTTCATAAATATGAGGAACCCAAAATCAAAAAAATTAATTGCAAAACCCACATCAAATTGTGACCCATTCAACAAATTAAAGGTGTAAAAATAGAAACTTTAAAGAGAGAAAAATAGGCAAACCTAAAACAAACCAAAACGTGAAGAAGGTAGATAAGAGACCCATTCTTAGGTTTTGGTCCATTAAGAACGAAAATCTGAAAGAAAAAATCAAGAACTCATACCTCCTTACGGTGCTTTAAAGCTTGACGACAAAAGGCGTTGGTATCATATGTTTGTTGGTGAAATTAGGGTTTCATATGGGGAAGATTTCATCGCAATCGCAATTCGCAAAAGAGGATAGAGGAAAGAGGAGAGAGACGTGAAGAAGAGGAGAGAGAATAAGAGAACTTGTGGCTCAGATGGAATTGGCAACAGCAGGTAAGGCGCCTAGTGGCACGTGAAGGACGCGTGGGGGTTTGCAGTTTGCTTCATCACGCGAGGAACATGTGTTGCGCTTGTGAACAGTAAAATGAAAGGATTTGTGACTCAGATCACTGTTCAAATGAACAGTGCTGCTTCTTCCAACTTTTAAAAGGTCTAAGATTAAAAAAAAAAAGAACAGCCAAAAATGAAATGTATTGGCAATAATTTGATGTAACTATATATTACTGTAGTCTAAGAGGATCATTTGATGTAATTTTTAATCTATTTGTTTACATTTCTACCTATACTAATTTTCGTCGATAATTTACACCTTTCTTATATTCTTTTAGTAGTTACCCTAGAAACACTTTTTAAATATTTTTCTTTTTATATTTTCACATAATGATTCTAATTTGTATATGACAACAATTTAATTTTGGCGAAATATTATTTTATTATGATCTAAATTATATCTATAACTTTAGAGCTATGACATGATATCATCAAGCACTAAAAAAACAGTTAGAATTAAGTATAACTTAGATAGTTTTTAAAGTTGAAATATATTGAGAAAAATAAACTTCGCGTGCAACCTGCACGGATGTAAAGCAATATATCTCTCCTTTATATCTTTTTTTAATTTATTTAAGTAGTTATTTGTGCATCATCGCATCATGATTCTAATATAAGTATCACAACATACTAAGTTTACTGAATTGAAATACTTTCGGTTTTTTTTTGGCCTTTAAGGTAGTGTTATTAATAATTATTATTTCAGCAAATATTTTATTCACCCATAGTTTAGAACCATGTTATCGAGAAGGACAAGATAGTTTTTTATATTTAAAAAATAGATATAGACACATAAATTGAGTATAAGGAATAATGGTATAAATTTTACAGGAGTTATTCAAGTAAGTCTGAGACAAGTTTGATCACTATGAAGTTAGTAAAAGTTACAAAATTATAATTGTAAATATAAGTCTTTTTAATTTAGCGTCCATTATAGGAAAGTTATAATCATAGTACTAATTATTACAGATAATTCGTAGGTCATAATAGTGTAGCGCACGGGGTGTGAACCAGTTTTAAATTATTCTCAATACAAGATGGTAGAATTTCAATTAACAAGTTCATTCACTTATTTTTTTTCAAGGTCAAAATTTAAGAATTTGGATACAATTTTATTTTATTATCGTGTAGGATATGTCTAAATTCATATCTTAGGTATAATTAAATAAAACTGGTTATTAGATGTGTGCATTCAAGAACCAAAAAATAACCAATAAGTTTTAAAATGTCTTAAATAGTTTTTAAAATTAATATATATTGAAAAAAATAAAGTTCGTGCAACCTGCATGGGTACAAAGCAATATATTCGAAGTGTAAATAATTCTCAAGTCGGCAATAAAAATTAAAAATCATTTAAGCAAACCATCAAGGCATCAACTAAAAAACACATGTAATCTTTTACCTCTCATTTATATCTTTCTTCATTTCTTTTTTTTGAAGTTTTAGAGCAGGGGGAGGAGGAAGGGAGAAAGAGGAAGAAGAAGAACATGTGGGGCTGGGGGATGTTGGGAAAGCCTGGGGGTTTTGTCGGGAGAAGCGCGAGGGGAGGGGGTTGTCAAGGGGGATAGGCTGCGAATTGTAGGGGGAGAGGGTGGGGTGGGAGGGCTGCTGGTGAGGGTTAGGTTGGGGTGGGGTGGGGTGGGGTGGGGGCTGGGAGGACTGCTAGTGAGGGTTAGGTTGGGGTGGGTTGGGGTGGGGTGGGGATTATGGAGGAAGAAGAATTAGAGTAGGGAGAAAGAAGAAAAAAATAACGTATAAATATGGACGATATACGGTAAAGACAGGCGGCAAATAGCATGAAGGATAATTATTCAATTTATTATCTTATAGTTTAGGATTTATTTATTTTTACTACCTTAGAAATAGCCTGTTTTGCGCTTTACCACCATTTGGTTTTTTTTTTTCAATTTTACCACCTTAAAGTGTCCAACTCACTAAAAACTACCACCTAACTCGTGCTGAGGCCAAGAATCCGGCGAAGGAGGGCCCACATTTTGGATTAAAATAATTTTCCCGCTTTTTTTACACTCTCTCTCTCCCCCGATTTCTCTTTCTTCCTTCATCATTTCATTTCCTTAAACTATCCACATTCTTAACTTCAATTCCCTGTCAACACCCTCTGTGTAAAAATCATCAACTCCTCTTTGATTTTTATAGAGATTCTTTTACTCTCTCTAGGCCCGGCCTTGAGCCTTGTTTGGAGGGGCAATGGCCGAGGGCCCAAGCCTAAAAGGGGCCTAGTAGTAGAGAAAGTAGTGCTGTCAAACCCAAACGCAAAAACGCTTCTTCATCTTCTTCACTCTTCAGTTATTCTCTCTCTCATTCCAAGACCCAAATTTAATCTCCATAATTTTCTCTAACCACCATTAAAATCATGGAAATTTTTCATATTTTCCAAAATATAGCTGTTAACCTCCTCTTCAATATAGCAACGGGGATTTTTTTTCTACAATTTAAATAGGGGAAAATTGCATTTGTATAATGCATTACTCATAAATTTTAATGTCAATCAATTGAAATTATTAAGAAATTTCGAATTTAAGATTTTTTTTTGGGAATTCTTCATCTTCTACCCACTACCATGCCCAAAAAAGTTCACTTAACAAAAATAACAAAAATCTAATCTTTAATTCAATGATTTTCCCTTTTTTTCTCCCTGAAATTCTTGCAAATTTCCCATATCAGTCGAAAATATGTTCTTCCCCATTTATAAACTTCAAATTGAAGAAGAAAAACTTGAGTAAAATAGCTCGGTTTGTTAATGGGATCTGCAGTCACAAGCAACAATACTTGCGGGTTTGTTAGTTTGTAATTCTAATCTTCTTCTTATTATAAAAAAAAATTCTAATCTTCTTCTTTCTTGTATGCTAGTTTTTAGCTATTATACTGAATATTACTTCCTAATAATTTGAGATCCAGATTTTTGGTGTTGGGATAATAAAATAAATAAGCTTTTGTTAAATGTATATTTTAGGCATACATTTTGGAAGATTGTTTCCAAAATGATAGAGTTTCCTTAGTGATAGCTTTTGCCTAATATTACTGCATTGTACGATATATATCTCAAGAGGAATAAAAATCACCTCAAGCTTTTTTTAATTATAGTTTTTGGATTTCCTACTGAATTAATGGCCTGGATTTTGTTGTAATGTTGTTGACAAAGGAGTTTCGTACAACTTGCCTAGTTGTAAAGCTGATAAATAAAAAACTGAGCAATTATAAGGACATGTTTAGTTTTGTTTTAGTTAGAGCGAAAATTCTAAGGTGATCATATTGAAAATATGATCACTGAAAATGTGGGGTCAGAATGAATATAAGCCACACATTCAACATGGCCCACTTGTATTTTCTTTTCCTAAAAAACATTTCTAATATTTATGAAAATACCTTAAATTCATTTCTGAAAATCCCAAAACATACCAAAAATAATAAAAAATATACCAAAAACAATTCCGAAATAAAAAATTATTCCGAAAAATTATTTTGCTGGAAATTTTTTTAAAAACTTTTGGGGAATTTTCTCTCTCTTTTTCCTTCGACTTCCTGCGATTGGTGTTCCCTCCCATGAACGAACGCCCATTGCTTAGGACACTTATCTAGGCCATGACCTAAGCATGTCAGGCTTAGAACATGACCTAACACAAGATTGCTCGAAACACCCAATCAATGTATTAGACCCCCCTCCCCTCCCTTACCTCGCCCGTGTACCTATAATCACCTTTCTTACTCTTGTCGTAGCCTTTCATGAGACATCCTAAGCCTTGAAGACACCAATTCAGACAACCACCTGAATTTAATATGCTTAAACATAAATTCCTCTCAGATTTAAATAAACTTCAAAAGACTCGTTATTTTACGGACACGAGGTAAAAAGATCCTTTTAGTTAAAGGCTGGACTCAATTGCATATTGTTTCAGCGCCAAGGTTCAATCTAAGTATGTCATATCATCAAAAGAATTAACTCCTCATGCTGTTTTACCACTCTTTCATCTTTTTCAAGGATTATCAATCACCTCTCAACCACAGAATATGTTTGTATCCTACATGATCATCAGATTCTATTACTGATTCTCGAGCAATTGTAACATGTATGGGCAGTATGGCTTTGTACTTTGTTAACAACCGAACACTGGCACACACAATAACACAGCACAATAAGCATACACATGGACCCCTATGTGTCAATCACCCCCAAGCCTAACTATATCTGTTGAGAAAGTTATACATCACCTATATCGAAAGCAATATCATGTTACCTTAACTAACATGTCCAACAAGTGACACTTCATAAGAAAGTGACAGCTCACCTTTAATCTGCTTTCTAATAAAAGCCTCTCCAAGCTTAACAAATAATGGATTAGAAGGATCTAAAAGAAAAGTGCAGCACCATCTGGGGTCACCACTGACTGTATTCCTGAAAAAATGAACAGGGCACAGAATAAATATCTAATTTTGAAAGCTCCTTGCTGAGATTTAGGCCAGACCACACATCAGTAAAAGTGTAGGGACAACCTCTTAAAGGTGGTTTATAATTTCAGACAAACCCATCAATTGTACAAATTTGCAACAATAAATAACCGATTAGCTTAAGGGAAAGGCTTGCATGAAACGATGAAGAAGAAGCAAGGAAAGT
This sequence comes from Beta lomatogona, assembly GCA_947646795.1. Classification (NCBI taxonomy): domain Eukaryota; kingdom Viridiplantae; phylum Streptophyta; class Magnoliopsida; order Caryophyllales; family Amaranthaceae; genus Beta; species Beta lomatogona. The sequence continues at coordinate 692,334 of CANSNZ010001135.1, forward strand.
GAGGTACTAGTTCCCCAGCCTGGTTATATATGATAATGGGTAAATGTTTTTCAGCGCTGCAGGTACATTCCCACAGAATGAAGGCAAAACTGAAACAAGTAAAAATCATCATTGGATTAGCTGCAATCTCAAATTTCACTAATAGTAACTATATTTGAATATACACCCATTGATAAGGGTAAGTGGGTAACACATCTCTTCTGGTGGTCAAACTTAGCTTTAACAGCATTTATTACTAAGGGTGTGTTCTGTTCACCTAATTTTATTTCAACTCATATCATGTTAAGTATTAAGACTTTTTAAAACCTATTGCTCCTTTTCCTTATCATAACTTATTGCCTTATAGGAACTTACTTTTCTTAGAGCATCAAGACTTAAAGAACTGTTAGAAGTGTGATCAAACAAGCAAACCGGATATACCACTCCAAGGCACGGAAACTACGCTTTCCTATTAGTTTAATTTCGCCCCTCTAGGATCACCGGGTTAACACGAAATAACTAATGAGATACAATGGAGAAAACAATTCACAAGATGATCTTCTATGTGAATCAACAAGAACTTTTAGTCGTTTAGTTTGTGAAAAACACTAGAGAGAAAATAATAAGGTTTCTCTCAAGCAAAGCAAGTATATTGGAATGTCAAAAAACTGAGTTTCCTCCTTCACTCATAAGAATGACCAAGGTTCTATTTTCATATTCCCTCATAGATTAGAGCTGTTACACCCTTTTATCCCCTGATTAAGGCCTTGTTCTTTTGAACTTATTTTGGCTGAACTGAACTGAACTTATTTTATTTTGGCTGAACTGAACTTATTTTTGCTGAACTGAACTTATTTTTACTTATTTCTGCTGAACTGAACTTATTTTTACTTATTTTTGCTGAACTGAACTTATTTTGGCTGAACTGAACTTATTTTTGCTGAACTGAACTTATTTTGGCTAAACTGAACTTATTTTTGCTGAACTAAACTTACTTTTGCTGAACTAAATTGTATTAACATAATATTATCAATACTTATTATTATTATTTTATTATTTTAAAATAATAAATAATAAATAATAATAAAAATAATAAATAATAAATAATAATAATAATAAATAACAAATAATAAATAATAATAAATAATAAATAATATAACAAATAATAAATAAAAAATAATAATAAATAATAAATAATAAATAACAAAAAATAATAATAATAACAAAAAATTAATAATAAATAATAGTAATAAATAATAATAAATAATAAATAATAATAATAATAAATAATAAATAATAAATAATAAATAATTATATTAATAATAATAAATAATAAATCATAAAAAATAATATTAATAATAATAAATTAAAAAATAATAATAATAATAATAATAATAATAATAATAATAAATAATAAATAATAAAAAATAAAAAATAAAAAATAAAAAATAATAATAATAAATAATAATATACTCCTAATAAATAATAATAATAATAAATAATAAATAATAAACAATAAATAACAAATAATAATAAATATAAATAATAAATAATAAACAATAAATATATAATAAATAAATAATAATAAATAATAAATAATAAATAATAAATAATAAATAATAAATAATAATAAATAATAATAAATAATAAATAATAATAATAAATAATAAATAATAATAAATATAAATAATATATAAATAATGATAAATAATAAATAATAAATATAAATAATAAATAATAAATAATAATAATAATAATAATAATAATAATAAATAATTATAATAATAAATAATAATAATAATAATAATAATAATAAATAATAAATAATAAATAACAACAATAATAATAAATAATAATAATAATAATAATAATAATAATAAATGATAAATAATAACTAAAATAATAAAATAATAGAATAATAATAATAATAATAATAATAATAATAAATAATTAAAATAATAATAATCATAATAATAATAATAATAATAATAATAAATAATAAATAATAATAATAATAAATAATTAAAATAATAATAAGCATAATAATAGTAATAATAAATAATAAATAATAATAAATAATAATAATAATAATAAATAATAAATAATAAATAATAAATAATAAATAATAAATAATAAATAATAAATAATAAATAATAATAATTAATAATAATAATAATTAATAAATAATAAATACTTAATAAAAAAATAAAAAAATAAAAAATACAAATTCATCGTTATTTTAATTATAATATTAATAATAATAATAACAATAGTAATAGTAATATTGAAAACAAAAATAATAATTACAACATTAGACAAGACTGAACTTATTTTTGCTGAACTGAACTTATTTTGGCTGAACTGAACTTATTTTGGCTGAACTGAACTTATTTTTACTTATTTTTGCTGAACTGAACTTGTTTTTACTTATTTTTGCTGAACTGAACTTATTTTAGCTGAACTGAACTTATTTTTACTTATTTTTGCTGAAAATAAGTCCAAAAGAACAGGGCCTAAGAATCCTAAATCGTCATTAAAAGGATAACGTAAACAACACAATGGTTATAAACCGTCCACGCAAAATTTCACGCCCCAGGTCAGAATACACGTCGCGGCCCGCGATACAGATCGCGAGTCGCGAAAGTGCATTGGTCGCGACCCGCGACGGCCCCCTGGTCACGATCCGCGACGGATGTCGCAACCAGTGACGCCCTTCTTGTTTCTCTTGATTGTTTCACGTGATTTTGCGCATTCTAATCTTAGCATACTAAACCTCCTCCTCTTCTAGTATAGAACCATATGAGCTTATAAAACTCATTACACTATAAATGTTCCAACAATCCTCCTCCCATTTATAGGGTAATGTTGAAAAGTTTTTCAACTTGCTATAAATCACAAACAAAACATGCTCATGCATCATGGAAATATCTTACGATTGAAACTCTACTTAGTAAAAGTAACTTTACAATAATTTCGAACATAATGATAGACAAAGCTTTGAATCATATAACCACCACAAATTATTGAAGATACTAATAAGCATAAACTTAATTCTTAACCTCCGACACCTATGACGCCTTGGTGTCCATATCCATTCATAAGCATTCCAAGTCAAGCCTTAGACTTGGTGAAGCGGCCAAACCTCAAGCTTATATAGGTAAATCTTTACGCACATGCTCCTACAATTGACCACTTATCAAAGACTTATTAAGAAACTTAATTCAACCTGTTTTCATTGTAGTAACAAGCACTAACCTCGGGATGTAAATAACACAAGTGCTTCCAACCTTTAAGAAAAATATTATCCTCATTGAATTTGAGATCTAACGTTGTATTAGACATCAAATTGAGTTTTCCTTAGCTAAAGGTTGATCAATAGGCTTAAGACCCATCCCTTTGTTCATTTTGTTCACTAGTTCCCTTGACAACGGTTTAGTAAACGTATTCGCCAAGTTCAAACTAGACCGAACAAAATTAATGGTTATACAACTATTCCTTATCATTTCACGCACATAGATATGTCTAACTCCAATGTGCCTTGACTTGCCATTGTAGACTTCACTATAAGCTTTAGCTATGGTTGATGCATTATCACAATGAATAGCAAGAGGTGACATAGGTTTGACCCACAAGTCAACCCCAATAAACACATTCCTTAGCCATTCCGCTTTTTGGCAACAAGAAGCCAATGCAATGAATTCCGATGCCATAATTGAATCCGTTATACATGTTTGTATCTTGGATGCCCATGAAATAGCACCTCCTCCAAAAAGAAACACCCGTCCACTTGTGGATGAATAATCTTCCTTATTGGAAATCCAACTAGCATCCGAGTCACCTTTTAGAATAGAAGGTTCTCTTTTGTAAGTTATGACATAATCCAAGGTTTTATTCAAATACCTTAGCACTCTTCTCAATGCTTGCCAATGCAACATACTAGGATTACTAGTATACCTACTGAGTTTACCAATAACAAAAGCTATATCCGGCCAAGCGCTAGTCATAGCATACATCAAGCTTCCAATTAAGCTTGCATACTCCAATTGTGAAATAGGAGTACCACTACTCGGAACCAAGTGAACACTAGGATCCATCGGAGTAGCAAAATGAGTCGAGTTCGATTCATTAAACCTCTTAATCACTTTCTCAATGTAATGAGATTGTGATAAAGAAATTGACCATTTACCTCTCATTATTCTAATACCTAGAATAACATCCGCTTCACCCAAATCTTTCATGGAGAAGCTAGAAGAAAGAAAGACTTTGGTCTTTTCCACTTGTTCCAAATCAGTCCCAAAGATAAGCATATCATCAATATATAAGCAAATTATAACTCCATTACCGTTATTATCAAATTTACTATATACACAATTATCAGACTTATTTATTTTGAACCCACTAGACAAAATGACCTCATCAAAATTTTGATGCCATTGCTTAGGTGCTTGCTTAAGACCATACAACGATCGAACTAATTTGCAAACCTTAGTCTCTTGACCTTTGACCACAAAACTTTCAGGTTGATTCATGTACACTTCCTCCTCCAATTCACCATTAAGGAAAGCAGTTTTGACATCCATTTGGCGAATTACTAGACCATGAATCGCAGCCAATGCTATCAAAAGTCTAATGGTAGCTATTCTAGCAACCGGAGCATAAGTGTCAAAATAATCGATACCATATCTTTGCCTAAAACCTTGGACCACTAACCGGGCCTTATGTTTTAGTATGGTTCCATCAATCTTCCTTTTCCTTACGAAAATCCACTTACAACCTAAAGGTTTGCATCCGGGAGGTAAATTAGCTAAAATCCAAGTATGATTTTCCATTATTGAATCCATTTCATCATTCACTGCCTCTTTCCAGAAAGCAGAATCATGAGACTTCATAGCCTCATCAAAGGTCCTAGGATCCTCCTCCATATTGTAACAATATGAAATTTGAGTCACAATAGACTCCCTTGACCCTTCAACTAAATATAGTTGAAAATCCGGTCCAAAATATTTCTCTTTTCTAATTCTTTTACTTTTCCTAATTTCCGGTGTTGTAATATCATGATCATTGTTAATGTCATCCACGACATTGGAACTAGTACTAGGTATCATGTCCTTTGGTCTTGGAATCGATGAGAATCTAGTCTCATCAAATATTGTATCCCTTGACTCTATCACAGTATGGATAGAGACAAAATCATTTGGCTCAATGACATAAAACTTATAGGCTTTGCTATGTACCACATAGCCTATAAAAATGCAATCAATTCCTTTTTCACCTAAAGTTTTCCTTTTAGGTTCCGTCAATTTGACAATTGCCCTACAACCCCATACCTTAACGTAATTGAGATTAGGCTTTTTGTTACACCAAAGTTCATAAGGGGTAGTCTTATTCCTCTTATTAGGAACTCGATTTAATATATAACATGCAGTTAAAATTGCATCACCCCAAAAACCGTCATTTAGACCCGAATTAGAAAGCATGGTGTTAACCATTTCTTTTAGAACCCTATTTTTCCTTTCCGCTATACCATTACTTTGAGGTGAGTATGGGGCGGTTGTTTCATGAATTACACCAGTGGAACTAATATAGCTAGGATTATAGTATTCACCACCCCAATCTGTCCGAAGTCTTTTAACTTTTCCATTAAGTTGAAGTTCCACTTCGGTCTTAAAAATCTTAAACTTTTCTAGTGCTTCATTTTTTTTTTTTTCTTTTTTTGAAAAGCTAGTGCTTCATTTTTAGTAAATAATAAATATATGTAACAAAATCTTCAATAATCATCAATAAAAGTCACAATATATTTTTTATTTCCCAAAGAAGGTGAACTATGAATGTCACACAAGTCACTATGCACCAATTCTAGTAATACCGTTTGTCTAGGCACACTAGGATAAGGATTCTTTGTAATCTTATTTAGCATGCATGTCTTACACTTCTCTAACTTTAAATCGAAAGAAGGTATTAAACCTAGCTTAGATATGTCATATAATCTACGATAGTTTACATGACATAAACGATTGTGTCATAGAGAAGAAACATCAAGCATATAAATAGAACTAGTATCAATTGCATTATTAATACTAAATTTAAACATCTCATTGCAATAAAATCCTTGTCCAACCTAAATACCACCCTTGGAAACAATAAACTTATCCGATTCAAATACAACTTTAAAACCAAATTTATTCAAAAGACCCCCCGACACAAGGTTCTTCCTAACTTCCGGTACATAAACGACATCCCGGAGAGTTAAAGTCTTTCCTGAGGTTAGCAACAATTCTACTTGACCTATGCCCTTGGCCTTTACCGTAGAATCATTCCTCATATACAAGATTGGACCATCATCCAATTCTTCCAAAGGCTTGAAGAAGTGCTTATTATTACACACATGTCTAGAGACCCCCGAATCTATCCACCAAGAATCATCAACCTGCACAAACATAATTTCAGAAATCATTGCCACAAAATTCATTTCTTCAATTACATTTTCATGTGCAACTTTACCTTGGTTTTGAACAACACTAGGTTGTCCATTCTTTGTCTTCTTCTTCTTAGAAGGACAATCCCTCTTGAGATGAGGTCCATTGCATACCCAACAAGTGAGGGTCTTCCTCTTCTTGTTTGCAAAGTTGGTTTTAGAGTTGTTATTGTTGGATTTCTTGGTCCCACTAGACCCACCAACCTCTACCATATTCACGGTAGAATTAGGAATACTAGGAGTAGTATCCTTAACCCCATCTTGAGCCCGGATCCCTTCCTCAATACGAAGATGGGTTCCTAATTGCTCCATGGACATATCTTCCTTCCTATGTTTCAAGGAATGCTTAGTTTCTTTTCAAGAATGTGGTAATTTATCAATGATTGAGGCAACCGCAATAGCCTCATCCATCACCATACCATGTGATCTTATGTGGTTCAAAATATGATGAACTTCATGAAATTGCTCTATAATAGGCCGATCATTAGTCATTTTAAATGAATTAAAATTACTAACAAGAAATTTATTACTTGAAGCATCTTTCGAAATAAACTTGGCCTCAAGAGTATCCCAAAGTTCCTTTGCACTCTCCACGTTTTGGTAAAGGTCGAACAAAGGGTCGGTAAGAGAGTTGAAAATGTGACCCCGGCAAATGTAGTCATCATTCTCCCACTTTGTTCTCTTCCTTGTAGTCTCCACGGACTCTTCCTCTCCATCTTTCGGGAATGGAGGCATGGGTGTTGAAAGAACATACTCCCTCCGTCCCATAATACTCTTGACACTTATCAATGCACGTAGTTTTAGATGATAAGTTGTTGTTTGGTTATCAATTATTATTTTATTGAAAAGTAGATGTGCTAGGAGTTAGTAGTTAGTAAAAGTAGTATTATTTTATTTTAAGGAGAGAGAGTGTGGGCCATGGTTAGAGTTGGTGGGTGGTAGGAGTGGTATTATTTTATTTGGAGGAGAGAGAGTGTGGGCCAACTTAAAAGGTACAAATATTAAAATAATAGTGAGTCATATCCAAAAATAGAAGTGTAAAGAGTATTATGGGACAGATGAAAAATGAAAGTGTAAAGAGTATTCTGGGACGGAGGGAGTACACCACATTCAAAGTTGTCAACAAGAAGTGCATCTTCTTTTGCCATCTCTGATAACCCACCCCCTCAAACTTGTCCAACTTTTGGAAGTTCATAGTCATGTCCTTAAGTGATTGAGCCATATCCGAAAAGAAGAGATTAAACTAATAGATTGTTAGAAGTGTGATCAAACAAGGGAACCGGATATACCACTCCAAGGCACGGAAACTACGCTTTCCTATTAGTTTAATTTCACCCGTCTAGGATCACCGGGTTAACACGAAATAACTAATGAGATACAATGGAGAAAACAATTCACAAGATGATCTTCTATGTGAATCAACAAGAACTTTTAGTTTTTTAGTTTGTGAAGAACACTAGAGAGAAAATAGCAAGGTTTCTCTCAAGCAAAGCAAGTATATTGGAATGTCAAAAAACTAATTTTCCTCCTTCACTCATAAGAATGACCAAGGTCCTATCTTCATATTCCCTCATAGATTAGAGTTGTTACACCCTTTAATCCCCTGATTAAGAATCCTTAATCGTCATTAAAAGGATAACGTAAACAACACAACGGTTATAAACCGTCCGCGCAAAATTTCACGCCCAGGTCTGAATACACGTCGCGACCTGCGATACAGATCGCGAGTCGCGAAAGTGCGCTGGTGGCGACCAATGACACCCTTCCTGTTTCTCTTGATTGTTTCAAGTGATTTTGCGCATTCTAGCCTTAGCATACTAGACCTCCTCCTCTTCTAGTATAGAACCATATGAGCTTATAAAACCCATTACACTATAAATGTTCCAACAAGAACTATTTTTTTTTTTTAATCAGAACTTATAAGACACTATTGATTCTAAACATAAAAGATACCAATTGTTGACTTAGATGAACACTACAAAAGGGGGGTAATTGTAGTGAAAGAACTAGGTAACTTTTTGCGGAATTTAAAGAAAAACTCAATGAAATAAAAGTGATGCAAGAAGTACTCGATCACATAAACCTTCTTGGCCCTTGTCAAGAAGGAAAACTGTGACCCACTCGGGATATCCTCTTTGATTATAATAGGGAAAACAACCTAATACAATCTAAGAAACTCTCTCAGTTCAAGTTCCACAACAAACTTGAACTCCCAACAATCAATCCCTCAATTGATTGTATTCTCTTCTCTTACACTCGACTTAACTCTAAGTCACTCTTTATTGAGTTCACTCAAACCCAACCCCAAACAAATACAACTCAATATCAGGCCCGTTTTGGAGTTATCGGTGGCCCATGGGCGAATTACAAAATGGGGCCCTAGTTCATAACCGATAAAAAAAACTCATTTTCTAGAGTATGTACTATGTAATGAGTAAAAAAATTGTTGTAAACTACACTTTTAATTACTTTAAAAGACAATATAATAAAAAACATCAAATTTCGTACAAGTGAAATTACCTGAACGTTCTTGTGTGATTGGAAGAATTTCCTTGAACAGTTGAGTTCTTGGAGTATCAAACCAGTGAAAAAACAACTAAGGAACCAAATTTCCAAAGTAAAGGATGAGAAACATAATCGTTCATAAGACAAATCATCGTCAAGTTGTTTGTAGATTATCGCCAAAAATTTTGCAACTGGATTATGATTGGAGAATAAAATGGAAAATAAATTTCAGAATTGAATTAGAAAAGAAGTGGGAGAATTGAATAAGTATGGAAACTGCCAAAACTTGGAAAAGAAGTGGATTGAAGAAAGTGGTAGATTCAGCGCTATTCTCGACAGTCGATAATGTGGTCATTTTCTTCTTTATTTGAAAAAACATTTCATTTTCTCTCTTTAGCCTATATTAACTTGGGCTTTGTATTATGGGGCACTGGGCACATGCCCCTCTCGCCCGTGCCCAAATACGGCTCTGCTCAATATAAAACTCTAACTATTTGGCACTTGAATATTGAAAGACTCAATGGATTTAATGCATATAATATTGTATGCTCAAGTTTTGTTTTGTAATGAATATCAGATAATCATTTATAATGAAAAACACCTTTGTTCACCAAGCAAAAGCCACTAACGTTTACTTCCCCAAGTTTAGGAGAATGTGGCTGAGTGATACTTGGAGTGCAAGAGTTAATCCCACGTTTTAGCTCATGTAAAACTAATTCATCTCCATAATTTTCTCAACAGAATGAGGGGACTTAGGGGACTGTTCTTGCTAGGCTGGAAGCAGTGGAGTCTATGGTTACAAATGTGGCATACTTTCAGTGTTCTACATTGGCATACTTTTCTTCTAGGTTGCACAGAGACGGATACGGGTACGGGTTCGGATTCGGGTACGGGGACGGAAAACGACAAGATTTTGAAATTTTAGGAATGGGTACGCGTACCCATACAGGATACGTATCGTATCGGGCACGGGTACGGGTACGAGTACGTGACCTAAAAGAAGTACCCGTGCAACATAGCTTTTCTTCACACCTTAGCCATTCTCACCCCATATGCAACAGTCTTCACCCTTATGCAAACCTCACATGCAACACTTTCCCTCCACCTTTAACTTACTCAATCCCACATGCAACACTCTCACAGCTTTTTCTTATACAAACCCCCGATGTAACACCTCTCTCCTACCTTAGTCTTTTAAACTATAGTATATTCCTAGAACATAATAGAATGAAAAGAGTAGTATATTATGTATGAACTTGTTATTTCTTCCAAACATGTTATACTCAATCTCTCTATCCTACAGTCCTACCCACCTTGATCTTAGCAGCTACAGTCAATGAATTATGAATAAAATCTGAAAGTATGAAGAATGTATATCATTAAGAATGATCTGGTTAGATTTGTATTCAATATGTATATTCACTAAGTTAATTTTAAATTATATTAATTATGTTACTAGAGATCTATAGATTACTAGATTATTAAAAAAGTGCACTGCAAAACAATATCTACAAGTGTACATAAATTGCAATTGAAAATATAACAAATTCCAAGGTTGATTAAAATATACCTGGAGTCATTCCTAGCTCCAACATTAAGGATAATATCTGCTTTTGTAAGGCTAATTGCTGATCCAGCCAACTTTGAGGTAATGGTCCACCCCAACTAATACATTATATAAATTAGGCTGTTAGAGATCAAAGTGATAAGTGTCAAATCCATCATAGTACTTAGTTACTTACAAAAGGAAAGTATATGATCAAGGTCAAATGAATTAATAAGCTGTTAAGAACATTAACCACATCTGATACTCTCTCCGTAACAGAATAGTAGGAACATTTGTACTAGGGGGATTTCCTAGGCAAAATTTCCTAATGACCCTATTAAACTTAATTAACCAACCATCATCACCCTTAACCACCACCAAATTATCAGCACCTCCACCAACCTTCAAACACCACCGAATCTCTCCACAACCGCCACTTGCAGCAACACCGACACACCACCACCCTCCACCTGCACTACCCACCCCATCGACTCAACTTTTTCCTCCACCACCAGCTACCTCTTCATCCACCCACCACCATCACATTAAAAATCTCACGACCTACTCAGCATCAGCACAACACCGACATCGAAGTGAGAGAATAGAAATTGAAGTGAGAGGAGAGAGAGATCGAAGTGAGAGAAGAGAAATGTTGCTAGTGTATGGGTACTCCCAAGCTTGGTGTGGGACACATCTCTTGTGGCCGATATGAGCAACCTAGGACGCGATGTCACCGAGAGAATTCAAGTCGTCTCTAACCTCAAGGCCGAGATGGTGATCGCGGCCCAAGCAGGGAACAAATAAAGGAATCTTTCTTGTAGTCAGACTCATCACAGTCGTACACGTGTCAAAGGATTACGCAACCTGTTAGATGAATAGTACTATAAATAGCCAAATGGTACTATTCTGCAGGTACATTCTCTCACATTCTAAACACTACTTTCTCTCTCTATCTCTCTCTCTAAAATCCTTATCGGACACATACTGACTTGAGCGTCGGAGGGGGTTTCCTCGCATCCCCCCCCCGAGGGTAGTTTATGTTTGTCTTCCTTACAGACTTTCAGTCTCGGGCGCCACTCAATTATAGACGGACATCTCAGTGTCCGCCACCGTTTCAACACCGAAACAACTTGGCGCTAGAAGGAGGGGGCCTCCCATCGTTGTGAAGCAGTCATGGATAAGACAAGCAATGCAAGTCGTGGTCCACTAGGGTTTGAGATCGGACAGGGATCTACTCAACTAGTTATTACTGGACCGATTGGGACACCTCAGTTCAGCTCGAGAATGCCCGAGAACAACGATGAGCAGCAAACTCCTAAGAACAATGTATCTCAGGTAAATCCAAATGAAGTTCCAATCAACGTGGCACAGCTGAGCCAATTCTCTCCGGAGCAGCTGAAGATGGTAGCATCTTTCATTCAGATGCTAACATGCACTCAGCCTAATGGTAATACTCCAACTCCCAATGTTAGAGTTCAACCCCGCAAACGGTTGCCACCGCTAATGGGTAGAAATGTTGATGGTACGCCATTGAGAAGAATGCGCTCCTTCTCTCAAGGGGGCCGACAATTGAAGAGACAGCTGGAAGATCCTGAATATGAAGAGACATTGGTGGAAACCGAAGAGCTTGATTATTCAGAGGACGAGAATCCAAGTCGCTCATACCGAGAGTACAGCACCAATGGTGTTAGTAACTATTCGGTTGGCGGACACTTGTTGATCAAGCCCAAACTCTCTCCATTCATGCCAGAGATCCTAAATCACCCGATGCCGAGAATCAAAATGCCATCATGCAAATACGATGGTAGTTCAGACCCAGACGATCACATCGCGGCCTATGAAGGACACATGTACTAGTACACGCAAGTGGATGCAATTTGGTGCAAAGTATTCCCGTCCACTCTCACTGGCATCGCTCAGACTTGGTTTAAGAGTCTCGAACCTGGTAAAGTATCTAGTTTTTCTCAGCTTTCGTCTATGTTCAGTACTCATTTCGTGAGCAATAGGTGCCGTGAGCGCACTACTGGCGAAGTGTTGTCAATTAAACAAGGAGAGACGGAATATCTCCGGGATTACATTGGGCGCTTCAATGTTGAGGCCGTATCTATTCCTAGGCTGCAGCAAGATGTGGCAGTCCCAGCCTTGATGACTGGACTAAGAGAAGGATCTGCATTCAGAAGTTATCTTGGCCGAAAGACTTTCACGTCATTAGGGCCAGTGCTTGGCAAAGCAAATGATTTCATAAGAGGAGAAGAATTTGACAAGGCAGCTAGCAGCCAACATCGTGAATCCGACAAGAAGAAAGAGGACAAGTCACGGAAGGACTAAGGTCGTGAAGCTGATCGTGGCCGGGAAGAAAGGAAAGAATCTAATATGGTCAAAAAAGGATATGACCGAGAGCGAGGTGACCGGGAAAAAAGCGAACGCAAAGAGAGGTTTGACGCATACACCCAGCTCACTACTTCCCGGGCACAGATATTCACCATGAATAAGGAGAGTAATAAATGGCAAAGACCGAGAAAGATGTTTCAGAAGAACCGTGATAAGACTAAGTGGTGTGACTTCCACGGAGATCACGGCCATGTAACTGAGGATTGCCGACACTTAAAGGATAATCTAAAAGATCTTATCCGCAGAGGGTACTTCACTCAATATAAAGCTCAGACCAGTGAGGGTGATTTGGTGAAATCTAGAGATTCGAATGTTCAATCTCGGATAGGAGAAATACATGTGATTAGTGGAGGTCCAATTCATGGTGGAAGTGTCAGTGGGGCGAAAGCTAGTCTAAAGGAATTCCGGCATCAGGTAAACTTCAATGAGAGTTGCCAGTGGAGAAAGCCACCAGCCATGTCATTCTCGTTAGAGGATGCAAAACATGTGGTATATCCCCATGATGACCCGCTGGTGGTCACTTTGAACGTTGCAAACTGTTTGATTCACAGAATTTTGGTAGATGGAGGAAGTTCTGCTAACATTTTGTTCTTATCAACTTTTGAGAAGTTGATGATTGGCCGGGAGCACCTACAGCCAGTACGATACCCGGTGATAGGATTCACTGGAGCGTCCGCAATACCTGAAGGAATTTAAAAGCTGCCGGTCAGAGTTGACGAGAGTAATGAAGCCAGAGATGTGATGGCAGAATTCATAGTAGTAGATGTTTCGGGAGCATATAATGCAATAATAGGAAGACCATTGATTCACGATATTCAAGGAGTGGTATCTACCTATCACTTGACCATGTTGTATGTGTCCAATTCAGGCACGACAGCAAAGATAAGAGGAAATGAGGAGACATCTAAGTCATGCTATTTAACGGCTTTGAAGCAGCCGACAAGAAGGATTCCTATTGAAGATCTAAGTCCGCCAACAAGGAAGGAAAAGAGAGCTAAGAAGAAGGCCTTGGAAGAAGAAGAGCAGTCTGAGAAAAAGAATGAAAATGCTATGAAGGTAACCACGGAGGAACTAGAAGCTCGGCCAGAGGATTTGCCAAGGCCCAAGCCTGATGAAGAGTCCAAGCTGGAAATGTTGGCGGATGATCCAGAGAGGACCGTGGCTATCGGAACGGACATGGACCCGGAGGTCAGGATCAACCTGGTAACTCTCCTGCGAGAAAACGCCGATGTATTCGCGTTCTCAGCGGATGAGATGCCGGGAATAGACCCGACCGTGATGGTCCATCGTTTGAATGTCGACAGTTCGGTTCGTCCTGTCAAGCAAAAGAAAAGAAACTTTTCGGTAGAAAAGAACACGGCCGTTAAGGAGGAAGTTGATAAATTGCTGGCGGCTGACTTTATTGAAGTTTGTGATTACCCAAAGTGGTTAGCATACGTGGTTATGGTGAAGAAAGCAAATGGCCAATGGCGGATGTGTGTTGATTTCACATATCTCAATAGAGCGTGCCCGAAAAACAGCTATCCCTTGCCAAGGATAGATCAGCTGGTAGACTCTACTAGCGGTCATGCACTATTGAGCTTTATGGACGCGTTTTCGGGGTACCACCAAATCAGTCTTCTGGAAGCTGATAGGAAGAAAGCTGCTTTCATCACAAATTGTGGAGTCTTTAACTATAAAGCAATGCCTTTCGGCCTGAGGAATGCTGGAGCCACGTACCAAAAATTGGTCGATAAAGTGTTCGCGGACCAGAAGGGAAGAAACATCGAAGTCTATGTAGACGATTCAATCGTCAAGAGCAAAACAGACCGTCAATACATCGATGATTTAAAGGAGACTTTCAGCACTCTGAGAAGGTACAAGATGAAACTCAACCCAAAGAAATGCGTATTTGAGGTGAGAGCTGGAAAATTTCTGGGGTTCGTGGTCAGCAAGAGAGGGATTGATGCCAACCCGGACAAGGTACGCGCTATTATGGACTTGCCAGAACCAAAGAGTGTCAAAGACATTCAAAGGTTAACGGGAAGGATGGCAGCGTTAACCCGTTTTATCTCAAAGTCGGTCGATAAGGCCCTCCCCTTTTTCGCACTATTGAAAGTAAACAAAAAGTTCGAATGGGGGGAGGAGCAAAGTCAAGCTTTCATCGCGGTCAAAGAGCATCTGAAAACTCTGCCCACCATTACTTGACCAGAGACGGGGGTTACGCTACAATTGTATATCTCGGCATCGCCGAAAATTGTCGCGGCTGCATTATTGGTCGAGAAAGAAAAAAGACAGCAACCGATATATTTTGTCAGCCATATCTTGAACGGTCCGAAAAGCCGCTATCAACTGGTCGAGAAGATGGCAATAGCAGTGATAATTGCCGCCAGAAAGCTTAGGCCGTATTTTGATTGTCATCCCATTCATGTCTTAACAAATCAGCCACTGGAGAAAGCATTGCAAAGGATGGATAGTTCAGGGCGCCTCTTGAAATGGGCGGTTGAGTTGTCCGATTACGACATCCAGTACAAGCCTAGAACCGCGATAAAGGCCCAAGCGTTGGCGGGCTTTATCGTAGAAGCATCTTACGAAGAAGAAGAACAAGCTAAAAAGAATACGTGGATGTTGGAAGTGGACGGCTCTTCAGCCGTGAGTGGATCAGGGGCCGGCATTGTAATGATCAGCACAGAGGGGAAATGTTTTTGAGTACGCCATCAAGTTCACCTTTCCGGCATCAAACAACGAAGCGGAGTATGAGGCCGCGATCGTTGGATTGAGGATGTGTATAGCTGCTGGGGCTAAGAGCGTGTCTCCGAAAACGGATTCGCAACTCGTCAATGGTCAGTTGAAAGGAGAGTTCGAGGTACAAGAAGCCAATATGCAAAAATATGTGGAGAAGGCCAAGGAATTGATAGCCCATTTGATACACTTTGAAGTTCAAGCCATCCCTAGAGCCAACAATACCAAGGCAGACGCACTCTCTAGATTGGCAAGCTCTGATTCTTTGAACAGAGAGAGATCTGTTATGGTGGAAATTTTGAAAGAAAAAAGCATCACCGAGAAGATTGTGACCGTGAATACCATCAGTCAGCAAGGTGAATGGTTCAGTGAATTAGTGGCATACAAGCTTACGGGCTCACTCCCTTCAAATGCTGTGGAAGCTAGGAAATTGAAGCGGCAAGCTAGTTGGTATATCATCTATTAGAATGAGCTCTATAAGAAATCATTTAGCCTGCCGCAACTAAAATGTGCAACAGCATGGGAGTCCGGCAAGATATTAGAGGAAATCCATGAAGGAATTTGTGGGAACCACATTGGAGGGAAGGCATTAGTATTGAAGGCATTAAGGGCTGGGTATTACTGGCCAAGTATGTTGGCGGATGCGCAAAGTTATGTCAAGAAATGCGATAAATGCCAAAAGTTCGCTGCTATTATCAATAGACCCGCGAATGACCTTGAACCCATGCTATGCCCGATACCATTTGCACAATGGGGTCTGGATATCCTTGGACCATTCACAACGGCTACCGGAGGCCGGAAATTTTTGATTGTTGGAATCGACTATTTCACAAAGTGGATCGAGGCAGAGCCGACAGCAAAGATAAAGTCCAACCAAGTCAAGAAGTTCATTTAGCAAAACATAATGACAAGGTTTGGCATACCGGCCGCAATAGTCTTTGATCACGGGGCGCAATTTGATTGTCGACCAATCAAGAGTTTCTTGTCCGAGTTCACGGTTAAGTTCGCATTTTCTGCCGTATGTCACCCGCAGAGTAACGGGCAAGCTGAGGCTGCGAACAAACAGATTCTAGGAGCTCTCAAGAAGAAGTTGGACGAGTTCAAGGGAGCCTGGGCCGACATGGTCCCAGCAGTATTATGGGCCAATAGAACAACAGAAAAGGAAGCGACTGGAGAAAGTCCATTCAGATTAGCTTTTGGGACGGAAGCAGTCTTGCCAGTAGAGGTTGGCTTACCATCTTATCGGATCAAGCACAAAGATCTAGAGAACAATGATCAGGCTTTAAGAGAGAATCTAGATTTCCTACCAGAAATAAGGTTGTAGCGGAACTTAAAGCTGCGGCATACAAAGATCGCATCAGCAAAGCCTACAACAAAAGAGTTCTGGAAAGGCCGTTAGCACTGGGAGATCTGGTATTACGAAGGACAGCCGCCAATGGGAAGGCTCATGCAGAGGGAAAGCTAACAGCCAATTGGGAGGGGCCATATCAGATAGCTAAAGAGATTGGTCCCGGCTCTTTTGCGCTTAAGACAATGGATGGCACTGAACTTAAGAACTGCTGGAATGCAAGTGATTTAAAGAAGTATTATGTCTAGACATCTTATGTAATGGGCCTAGAGCCTCTATTTTCTTGTTTGAATAATACAAACTTGCCTTAGCGACCCATTAATTGTTTGTTATCATGTTTAAATATCTTACGTACGCCATGGGAATTCTTAACGACCATATAACAGGTCAAATATAAAAAACGACCATATAACAGGTCAAGTACAAAATCGACCATATAACCGGTCAAGTACAAAAACGACCATATAACAGGTCAAATATAAAAACGACCATATAACAGGTCAAATATAAAAACGACCATATAACAGGTCAAGTATGAAAGCGGCCATATAACTGGTCAAGTTCATAAACGGTCACACAGCAGGCCCTAGTAACCAAATAACAAGCAAAATATATATAACAGGCTTTGATAACGGACAATGGTATCAAAGATACGATAGGTCGCGGACAATGTGCTCAAGAAAAAGAAGCAGAAATTTGTAAACACAACATAATACTGCATTCACAAATTACTGGTGTGGCGGCCAACTACAGGCGAAAATGTGGCAGCTATCAAAAGAGGCATCAAAAGTCGAAGCAGCCACCCACCCACCATCATATCTCTCTCCCAAAAGACCCACAAACTCGTCAGACTGCCTGAAGTTCACTACAGGTTGAGGACCGGCATCATACTTCGGTTTCTCAATAGCTGCAGCGTCCTCAATCTTGGCGGACTCCAGAGCCTTCTCTAAAGCGGTCACTTTCTTCTCAGCTTCTTCAAGCTTCCCGTCCATAACCCGCAAATCAGCCAGCTCCACATCCACTACAGCCCTCGCAGCCTTCTCCGCAGCTAAATCCTGTTGAAGATTGTCGGCGCGGGTTTGGGAGGCATCCAGCTTAGTTCGAAGATTACCCAAAGATTTCTCCTGGTCCTCGGACAATGACTGATAGTGGAGATACTGCTGAATTAGCTCAATGGCGGAATTGTTAGTCTGCACCAAAGATTATAGAGATGTAATAAAAATAAAAATAAAAAAGAGCTGGAAAGTTTACCACTACCATGTCATGTGCAAGCTGGGCTGCAGGTGCTACCAATTTATCTGCCGGACTGTCAATAGGCAGTTAGAGGCCCTTCAGAAGTCGGTATCCCAAAGTACCGCCGTTGGCCGGGATATCAGCATAAAGCGACTCGTCCTCCCTCACATCCCAATTGGGCTGATAAATCTTTTCAGGAGTAGTGGGGGGACGAGAAAAGGCAGCCTTTACGGCGGCACTGAGGATCACTTCTTTGTGCTCAATCCACTCATGAATCCGAGAAAATATTTCTGGACCCAGTCCCGACAGAAAAGTAGCAGAGCTGAGGACGTCATATATTTTTTGGCGCATGGAAGAGCCAGACCCCAGTGTCGTCCCAATGCTGTCAATAGTAGCATTGAGAGGGGAAACCCTAACGGCGGCAGCAGACTCCCGGACAGGACTATTGTCCGGAATATTAATGGCAGATTCAAGATTGTGGGTCTCAGAAGCAGCAGCAACATCCAAAGCCTGCCTCTTGCTGGGACTCTCAGTATCAAAATGCTCGCGGGGCCGCCTTTGGCCCACAGCCCCGCTACCTCCGCCACGGCGGACGGGAACGTGAACGACAGGACGAGGAGAATCCTGGTTCCCACGACCAGCATTTCGGCCGGGAGAACGCCCGGACGTGCGGCCGGCACGGCTAACGCTGGCTCGACCTGAATTGCGACCACCACGGCCGCGATCAGCGCCTCGGAGACCTCCAGTGAGGCCGTGAATGGTGTCGTAGTCGAAAACGGGGTCCTCAGGAGCTTTAGACATGGGTTTTAAATTTTCATCTAAACCCAACTCTTCGAGATCTAGGCTGCCAGGACCTGCAAATAAACCCACAAGGGTAAATATAATGATTAATCAGCAAAAATATAAGATATAAGTCCTATGTCGGACCGTGAGTCGAAATGCACACCTTCTGGATGGGTCCGGCAGAGAAACAAAGCCGACAAAGGTTCATTCCCAAGTATGTACCTAGCATTGGGAAGCCATGTGTGAGGAATCCTCTCCTCCACCTTTTCCCCGTCGACAATCACGAAGCCAAGCTCGGTCTCAAAGTAGTCAAAGGCTTTTTTCTCGGCTGCAGATAAAGCATAAGCAGGTACATCTTTCGTTCAAGTAACCGGCTTGGTGAAGTGACGGTTGAGAGGAAAATTGTTTGGGACCTTTACCCAGTAGTCCGGACAGTTTGGGATGTACAGTAAGTTTGTTCTTGGCCGACATTAAAGACCACCATCCCTTCGCAGTGGACCCATTCCTTCGCAGCCAATGGAGCCGACGGAAAAGGTTCAATGTCTCAGGAAATCCCAAGTAGCGGCACACCCAAATATAAGCTATGATATTCCTAACAGCTAGGGGTGTCAATTGGGCTAAGCAGATGTTAAACGCCTTTAGTATCTTTACTAATGTCAAGTCTAGAGGAAAACGCAGCCCAAATTCAAAGTGATGGGCATAAACAGCAATGTGCCCTGGCGGGCACTCAGTTACTTTAGCTCCTTCGTCCGGGACCACCAACTTGTACTCAGCCGGGAAGCTGTACAACTCTTCCCCAACCCGGCAATAATCCTTAGTTATGGCGTGCTCTCGCCATGACGGACAAATGTGTACTGACTTTGGGCCGCTGCTGTAGTCCGCCGACAACCAAACCCCGGAGTGCAACGCGTCGTCTCGGTCACGAATTGGCTCGGGCCGGGAACCAGAAGCCATGCTAGAACTCTCTCCCAAAGCAATCTCGGTTCGACAAGGAATTTGTTCTCGTTCAGAAGTCGAGGGATCAACATCAATCTCGTCCATAGTAGCAATAGAATCGTTGTCAGAACCTACATCAACAACAGGTGGATGAGAAGGACCGACATAATGAGCAAGGCGGTCGTAAAAATCATTCGCCACTACAATCCCAGCATCTGTTAGGTTATCTAACCAAGCATGTTCCCTCAACGGCTGAACATCAAGTCCGGGAACAGCATCAGGGGGAGGATTTCTAACGGTCCGACGAGCTAAAATTTGGTGTCTTAGTTCTCGAAGTGTTTGTCTATCACCACTCATCCTCGCGGACAGATATTGGGAAGTTAAATTTTCTTGCTCAGGAGTAGAGCGGTCGTTAAGAAACTTAGATCTGAATTCCCTATCTCTATCAACAGTAAGGGGTAAGTCAGCTAATAAACGAGTTCTCTCTTCTCTAGGGCTGAAAGTAGACGAACTATGTCTGTCATGAAGGGAGGAAGGAGACGAAGGTTCGCTCTCAGATATGAATTTATCACTCAAAGTATTCGACTATCTGAGCAGTCCGACATAGTTCCAAAGAAAGAAAGAAACAGAAAGAGCAGTTGAAGGGAAGTTGGAAAAAGATACCTGAGAAAAGTCGACGGAAAATGACCGGAAAATCAAGCTGATCCCCAAAAAGCGCAGCAAAATGTCCCAAAATCACGAGCAGAAAAATTCTCGGGGTCAACAACGCTGGATCAAGTAAGTTCACCAAAAAAGTCGAGAACTTTGAAGAAAACCCTCGATTAAACCCAGGTGAAAAGGGGCAAAAAAATGCCAAAATTCTTCAGGTATAGAGGGCAAACAGTAACCTAGAATACTTTTGAGGAAGTTTGGTCGCAAAAAGGCAGGATCTTGGCAAGAAAAAGGAGGTTTCAAGTCTTGAGGAAATCGCACAAACCAGAGAAATGTGGAAGGTTGGAGACGAAGAGTAAAGAAAAAGAAAAAAGAAAACTAACGCAACTTTATATATACGAGATTGAATGGCCAAGATGAATCGACCCATCAACTCCCCTCATAGATGCATGCCAAATGTCGCTTGCTGAGCCAAATCTAATAAAGAATAAGGAAAATGAGCGGGGATTCATAAAAAGGTCATGATTGCACTTTTCGGAATCTGTAGTTCTCCCCAGGGAAGCACGTGGCAGCACAAGAAAACTCTTCAGCATGCACAAGTTCACTCGCGTCCCAAATATAACATCAATGCCTTTCACGACCCCCAATGATGCTGGGGGGGCTAGTTGTATGGGTACTCCCAAGCTTGGTGTCTGACACGTCTCTTGTGGTCGACATGAGCAACCTAGGACGCGATGTCACCGAGAGAATTCAAGTCGTCTCTAACCTCAAGGCCGAGATGACGATCGGGGCCCAAGCAGGGAACAAATAAAGGAATCTTCCTTGTAGTCAGACTCATCACAGTCGTACACGTGTCAAAGGATTACGCACCCTGTCAGATGAATAGTACTACTATAAATAGCCAAATGGTACTATTCTGCAGGTACATTCTCTCGCATTCTAAACACTACTTTCTCTCTCTATCTCTCTCTCTCTCTCTAAAATCCTTATCGGACACATACTGACTTGAGCGTCGGAGGGGGTTTCCTCGCATCCCCCCCGAGGGTAGTTTACGTTTGTCTTCCTTGCAGACTTTCAGTCTCGAACGCCCACTCAATTACAGACGGACATCTCAGTGTCCTCCACCGTTACAACACCGAAACAGCTAGTATTATGTTACAACCAAAAATAGAAAGTGTTGCTAATAATGTGTTATGGAAGGAGTAGTAAATTCAGTTGAACCAAAGCTCAATATATTAAATTGTAAAGATCATCTTTCTAGCTTCTGCTAACTAAATCTACTTGTTCTCCTCCTGTCCTTCTTGAAGTTGTTTATTTAATATAGGAAAACCCAATGCAACATTAACTTTGGGTAGAAGTAGAAGCATAGTGATAGAGGAAGGACATTATACAACACTCAATACACCCTAAAGATGATGTTTTGGTGGCTCTAGATGAAAAGAGATGTAGTTGATTTTGTGTCAAAGCGCTCAAAGAGTCATAAGGTCAAAAGTGAGCATAAAAGGCCAGACAATGAATCAATGTTGTAATAATTTCATTCAATGAAATGCATGGTTTAAGTGCACACAAAACCTATTATGAGTAGGCAATTTCTTCATAAAGCCTTTTGAATCTTGACACGACCCATTAAAATTATGGATTTATGGCAAGCAGAATTTTTCCCGTGGTTATAAAGGAGCATTCTGAGAATCTAATAATTTTGGGGGACATCTTTCAACATGCTTATAACATTATATTTTATTGTTCTTGTATAGCAAACCCTTGTTTTAATTGATGTTGCATAATCTTAAGTGTTTTAGAATTCATTTAGGAGCCAAGATAATACCCAAATCATGGTGCCTCTTAATTATATGTTTAAAGACTAAGTTTAGCTAAGCTGCAAAAGATTTTTGGAAGATTTCTTCATTTCCCTTAAGTACACCAGTAGTTTGAGCCTCAAGGGTCCTGAGTCCTGGTTCCTAAGGTTTTATTTTTAGTTAAGATGCCCTTATTAATGGCGACAATGTTAAGTTTCTTTCTTCCATCACACCACCTTTTGCCTCTGTTGTGCTTCCCCTGCCTCCCACTTCCTCTCCTCTATTATCCAGTTATACTATCTCCTTTCCCAATTCTTCATCTCTCTCTCTCTCTCTCTCTCTCTCTCTCCCTCTCTCTCTCTCAATCTCTCTCAAATAGATTAATAACCAAAAGCGGCGACAAATCCTACAACTGGGGGCTTAGTACTAGCAGATGCTAATTATTATCATATTATTGTCCAGCAAGAGCTCATCTTCTCGTTGCTGCAAAGCAGAATTATACACAATCCTCTTTGGTGGCTAGTTCCAAGACTCATTTTTTAAACCCTATCTATCCCCCTTCATGCCTCCCTATCAATCAAAAAGATGATAAAATGTAATAGATTGGTTTAAGGGGAGGGGTAATATGGGTAGTACAATATAATTAGGTTGGCTTGGGGAGTAAGTAAGCAAATAGCTCTATAAATAGAGGGGATTAGTGTTAGGAAGGATAGGACGAAAATATTGGAGAAGTTTATTGTAGTGGTTAGTTTGGGAGTGTGACCAAGTCACTCGAAAACTTGGCAATCTATCCTTTATTTTCTGTTATTTCCATTATTATCAATCAAAATCATCTTCATCTTCTTTTGTTCTACTGTCCACCATATCCAGTTCATTACAAATGGTACCAGAGCAGTTCGATTCAGGGAAGTTAAGTTGTTGATTTTTCGATTTCACACCCAAAAAAAAAAAAAAAAAGGTTCTGCAATGGAGTTCGCCGGAACTCCCATTTTTGACATAGAAGAGTTCAAAAAGAACTTCGATGAAAAGATGAACGAGATCTCAAAGCAGTTGATAGAGAGATTGTGCCAGGACATAGGGCGCATAGTTGATAGGGTGTTGGCTCCAATCAAACGTGAAATAGAGATGATTAAAGAGGAGCTCAAGGAAGAGGCGCTCAAGGAGAAGGAGCTCACGGTTGAGCAGATTCAACAAGAGGATGAAATTCCAGCAAGCATGCAAGAAAAATCGAAGACAAGGATTTCGGGTGAGGAGGGTAGCAATCTCTTTGATGGCTTCAATGGTAGAGGATCCGAGGACCGAAGAGGAAAAATAGAACGTAAAGGGGGTTACGTGTTTTCTGAGTCTTTTGTTCTTGGGAAAAGGAAGAGAAAATTATTTGAGAGGGGAGGTGCAGAATGCAGTGGTTCCGGTGGAGGCCCAGGCTCCTTGGCCGGCGGTGCTCAGAGTGGTAGATCTGGAGATCTCTCACTAGATGAATTTAGGGGCAGCAGATCTTGTGGTGGTCAAGGAGTGGCTACCGGACTTTGTAGTGGTGGAGGAAGCTTTAAATAACACCGGTTAGGGAAGAGCAACACCTTGGAGATTGGTGGCAGATGTGGTGAAATACAAAATGATATTGCTGATAGATTTATAGGTGGTAGCGGTTTCTCCAGTGGAATATTAAGTTATGCATATGGCGGGTTTACCGTTGTTGTTCTCAACTGTGTCGACGGAGATCGGAATGGCAGTGAGGTCAGGGGGCGGCGCTGGGAAAACAAGAAAACCTTCCAGAAAGATGCAGAAAGAGAGGTTGGGGAAGAAGTGTGTAGGAGAAGCCTTGATGAGTCATCCGATGACCTAGAGAGAAAGCTAATTTCAAAAGTTGTAAGTAAGGGTATTTATGGAATTGGCTTATTAATTGGCATTATGAAGGTCAGCAACGTGCCTTTTTCACTCTCTTTAAACACCAGCTGTACCTCATTTTCTGAGGCAATACAAGAGACCAGGCCTCATTATTTAAACCCCCTGCTTCTGGGCTTGATTGAAAGAAGTGAGGTCAGGCCCACCACTGCCTCAACCAAAATTAAATTCTCCTTTCCAGATTTATTTTCCTTCAATCCCCTAAACCACATCTCAGCCAAGACAAGTGAAATTGGGCCTACTTCTGACCATCCAACCAGCAAGCCCTAGCTACCCACCAAGTTTTTCAACCCTCGTCATTTCTCCAACCCGATCACATGCAGCCCACTTAATATTAATGTGCTGGATCCCAAGTTCGACCACCCCAATTTAGAACCCAACCATACCCAATTCTTCAACTCCCATTTCTCTACTCTTCAATCTACCACCCAACCCATGCCAACGTTTTCCAATCCTATCCCTCTTTTCAAATCAAGAACCCCTTCCATTCCCTCCAACCAGCACCCTTACCATACCAACTCAAACAACACACATTCACCCCAACACCTAATACACTACCATGACCAATTTATGAATTTTGTGCCCAAGGCAGAGCCCACAACAGTCATTCAAGTACTCACTCAGCAAGAACTTGATCATCAGTGGCTGCAAGATTTGGAAGAGGACACTGTCAAGTGGTGCAGAGGCCCGGGATTTACTAGTGATTACTATCCACCTTGAGGACAAGGTGAAAGTTTGGGCGGCCGGTATTGTAATAGATTGGTTTAGGGGGAGGGGTAATATGGGTAGTACAATATAATTAGGTTGGCTTGGGGAGTAAGTAAGCAAATAGCTCTATAAATAGAGGGGATTAGTGTTAGGAAGGATAGGAAGAAAATATTGGAGAAGTTTATTGTAGTGGTTAGTTTGGGAGTGTGACCAAGTCACTCGAAAACTTGGCAATCTATCTTTTATTTTATGTTATTTCCATTATTATCAATCAAAATCATCTTCATCTTCTTTTGTTCTACTGTCCACCATATCCAGTTCATTACAAATGGTACCAGAGCAGTTCGATTCTAGGAAGTTAAGTTGCTGATTTTTTTTATTTCACATTCAAAAGAAAAAAAAATAGGAAGAATGCAGCAGATAAGAAATCTGATCAGTGAGGGGTACACGTAAATCATGAGGAACTTGACTTCATGGTATCCAGATCTGAAGAAATTGCAACACATCCGGTATGAGCTTCAACTCCCTCTATTTGATGGAAGAAATCCAGATGAATGGATTTGGGAGATGGAAGAGTACTTCCATCTTGTCTGGTTTAGCGAAGAGGAGAAGTTGAAGGCTGTGTGTGTTGGCCTTAAGGATGACGCGCTAAGATGGTTTGAAGCGGAGCACGAGCGACAACCTTTCTTCCGGTGGGAGGATTTGAAGGAGCAAGTGATGCGGCATTTCCCTTCAACAGTGGAGTTTTCACACCAGAGCTTAGCAAGGCTTGTAAAAAATCAAACTCATCTTCAAGCTAAGGGTAGGGCTGATTTTCCACAGCGAGTTCTCATCTCAAAGAACACCTACAATCCCAACCACAAGGATTTGGGAAGCTGTCAGTGGAAACGGAGCAACCTGAATGGGAGGAGAGGAAGGGACGGCCAACTCCGGTGGAGGAAGAGAAAGTGGTGGAGGAAACAAAGGAAACTCAAACCACCATTGTTGCCTTTCAAGCTTCCGGCGAGGAAGAAGTTGACGTGGAGGAAAAGGATTCTTCAAATGAAAAGAAAAGTGGATCTGGAGATAATCCATCCGTCGTCACCGACGAAAATAAGGTGGCATTAAATGAAGGAAGATCGGAAAAAGGTGCCTCAGGTGGTGCTTCCAAAAGTCTTCCAGGTGGTTACACCGGCGAAGGGTGGCGAGGCTTCACCGGTGACAGGGGTGATGGTGAATCTGAGTGGGTTACAAGTGAACCACATGGAGTAAAATCCGAGCGCGGTGGTGCTGCCGAAAGTAAATCCGGCGGTGGTCCAGGTTTTCTAGCCGAAAATTGTAGAATTGGTGTTGGGACCGCCACTTGTGGTGGGTTGAAGAAGGCAAGAGCTGGTTGCGCGAAAAGAGGAGCAGAAGCTTGCGGTGGAGTGCCAGGTTTCACCGGCGATTATGGCTGTTGTGGGAGCTGTGTAGGAGGAAGTGGTGCTGCTGAAATAGGTGGGGGCTGCTTTAAAGGGAAGAAAATATTGGAGAAGTTTATGGTAGTGGTTAGTTTGGGAGTGTGACCAAGTCACTCGAAAACTTGGCAATCTATCTTTTATTTTCTGTTATTTCCATTATTATCAATCAAAATCTTCTTCATCTTCTTTTGTTCTACTGTCCACCATATCCAGTTCATTACATAAAATTATATCAATCTTCTGCAAAAAAAATTACAAGCAATGTTACCATTTGACACTTATTGGTTGCATTGATTGCAGCAAGCATTCGTGTCATAGCCTAATAGGCACATCATATGTAGAAAAAAATAGATTATGTCCTTGCAAATTTATGCAGAACAAAGCTTATTAGGGCCTATCTCAGTGGATGTTAACATAATCATATACGGTGTATGTAAAACTCTTACAACTACAAGAGTAATGATTCTCAGCAAGTCCTAGAATTTACGAACAGTGAATTATGCTTTGTTACCCATTTCAGAATATTACCCAGCAAAGGAACCAAATTTTCACAGCAGTTGCTGGTTAGTTTGATTAGCTTGGCTTAGTTCAAAACTGATGCAGCGGGCATGTGAGAAAGAGATTGGGATGCAGGAAAAGAAGGAAAAGGTTTGAAATTCTAACATCATGAGGTTTCTATAATTAATAATAATAAATATAACATCAAACTTTAGTACCCTAAGGTAATTCCCAATTCACAGGGGCATTTTGGCTAAACCTAACTGAAAAAATTTCCCAAGATATATCTATATTTGCAAGACCAAGTGTAATTTGCTTTACCTTATGACTAGAGTTTTACTGTAGTGGTGACAGTTTCAAATTTCTCAAGGTTTGGTATAATATCATTATAAAAGTTATGTGAGAAATGTCGCACAGTCACACACATGAAGTGAAAGAAGACTATTTGTTAGAGATGAACATTGGAGTCATATAGCATGGATAAGTTAAATTTCAAACAGAAACCTCCTAATAATTCCTATAGAATTGGTTTACATGTCAGAGGTTCTCAGAGCACTTCTTTTTAAATGTGCACGACAACAGAGGGCAGTGAAATTGGAATTATAATGTACTGACCCATGTAGGTTTCCCATGCGCGCCCATGCAAGGAAAGCAGGTCCACCAAAGAAATCGTTTAGATCTGCTTTACTGACGTTAAACTCCTGCAACCACAAGTCCACAATAAGAAAAGGTGACAAACCCAGATACAATTCAGTGCTGCTCTATTCAATTCTAATCTCTACAGGAAGCTAGAATGATTCAAATGCTTTATAAATCCATAAGAAACATAATGTATTGTTGATTCAACAATTTCACCCTCCCTTTGCCCTATAGTCGAATTATTGCATAGTTCATTAAGATCTGCCAGCTTACATGTACATTGGCAGTCAGAGACCTTAACAGTGAAGAAATAAATTGCGCAACAATAACAAGGCATGGTAAACAACATAAACAATCTTCTACCAACCAGACCAGTTTGATTACAAGGACATCAAGTATTCAATGAAAAAGCACATGTTAAGTTGGATTGTTCGTTAACTTAGGCAATACAATCTTCGCCCCAGGCTTGGCTCGATTAAGCATGCATCAGGTATATCACATTTTTTCAAATTGAATGCTTTCTAAGGAGCACTAAGTTAAATTCAATAGAAGAATTAAGTAGATACTCACCACAAAGACTTTCTGCCAAATGGCTTCTTGACCAGTAAAAGCTAAAGGCAAGTTAATTCCTTGAAGAGCCATCCAGTCTATCTCTTTTTCCCATCTTTGCCAATCCCGCCAAACATAAGAATCTGCCAACAAAAAAAACGAAGACAAACTCAGAAGGAATAGTAACAACAAATTACTGAAAAAGGTAAAAGTGAGAACATGAGAATCAAGACGCAAAACTGAAAATCAAGGTGCATACAAGGAACAACAGAAATAAAAGGAATAAATTTAAGACAAATTTATTGAACCCATAAGACGCATGAACCATGTTATAACCAAGGTATTGTTCCGATTAATATGTCAATCAAACAAGCACTTCATGTTGTCCTTTGAGGTTAGGTTCCTATACTACCTAAATATTTGGTCTGAGAGATCCACTGTCACTAATATGCAATAACCAACATCTACAAGACATGGAGCTACAAGAAATGAGTTATCCTTTTAAAACGCTAATGAATAAGATTTAAAACAAAAGGAAGGAAGAAGGAGAAAGAGAAACAAACAATGAGAACCAGATGTCAGTCTCCCTTCTCAAATTCCTACAAAATTGATCAGCTACAAATACGCCGTTTATTGAGAACCCTATCTTCCTCTTAAATCAGACATTTGATACAAAGATATTTCAATTCTTATGATGAAGCACCGTAGCATGACATATTCATAAAAATAAAACGCATGTAACTAGCATCAGTGGTACTTAGTTCAATTTAGTGGCATGTAAACAACAATATACAGATATCGACAATGACAAAAATAGCTATAAACAAGGAAATGAAAGCCATGGATTGAAAAAAATAGAACAAATAACACTTACAGCTTGAAGTAACAACATTTTGATAATAATTCCACGGAACTGGACGTTTGAAGACCAAGCCATCATCTTTAACATAAGGAAGTGATTCCGGCTTTGGGATAGAATTTATCTGAACTCCTCCAGTCTTCTCCCATGAAACATGTGCACCACACAAATACTTCAAGTACCAGTGAAGGCCAGAAGCAATCTCCACTGCTGTGGTGCCCTTTATCCTGAAATGTAGTTTAGCCATTTACAAGTCTTGCCAAAAGGAGGGAGGATAACACAAAAGTCAACGCACATCTGATATTGTTAGGAGTTTTATTTTAATACCGCAAGTGAACGGTGTCGTAGCACATACGGGTCGAACTCAGGGAGGTGCAAGATTAAACACTAGTTGACTCTAGACTATGAAATAGCTACACATTCCAAATATCCAGAAGAATCTATAAACTAATAACAAAATATGACAATTAAAACACTAAGATTAAGTATCACCACTAATATGAATTGATCAAAATATAACTCACATCCCAGTTATTCAATTATAGCTTAGGCGAGATTGACATTCCCTTATGACTCAGTGATAAAGCACAGCTGCGAACCGAAACTAAATACTCGGTCATTCCTCAATACCTAGAGCTCACTTTCGTGATAGCAAAAGGCCTAACTAACATGTATGTCTCCTATTTTCATGGCTTACACACATAATTAGAAGCATTAAGAACCAATGTCAAATAATTCTCAATTCTAGTTCTCACCTATTTTCATGGGAGAATTCAAATCAATGACAAGATTATCTAAATTAAGACCCAACTTTCGTTGATGAACTCAATTAATAAAATAACAATTTAACATCAAACAAATATTCCTAATCTCAATTCCAACTTTCGTTGATAATATAAATTAGGGCTAAATCAAGATGCACAATTGACAATAACAACAATCTTATCAAATCCTAAACATACAATCCAATTACATGGGAATTAGAGAATAATTTACATGATCAATCCATACGAGGACTCAACTCAATCCTAGATAAAAAGACTACTCACTAATCATGGCAAAAAGAGCAATAAACATAATAGAAAACATAATTAATATATAATAGAGAGAAGAGAAGAGAATAAAACTTGATTAATATTGAAGATGAATAGGAAAGCTTGAGTCTTGAATCTCCAATGTAACAATAGAAACCAAACTAGGGCATAAAACTAGAGAGAAAACTAGAGAAACAAAATAACGTGATATTCAAAAAAGTGAGTAAATAGATAATAGATGTCCCCTTCTCATTAGAAATCCTCTAATAAATAGTTACTAGTCTTCTTTGCACGCGATGCGTGCGTGGATTATTTCGGCGGTTATCATTAAATTTCATTTAAGTGTAATTTTGAAGAATGTAATTTACAATCATCATTAGTTCTAATTGAATATCGTTTGGTGTAAATACAAAATATAAAATTATTTGATGAAGAAGTTGTTTTCTTGGTATTTTTATTACTTGTTAATGGATGTTGGTATTGTTATTGCATTTCAAAGTTTAGGTAAAATTAAAATTTTTGTCTTTGAGTTTGTAATTGATTTGAAAACTGCTTTGGTTATTTTAATTTGTTCTTCAATCATAAATTTTTTCTTTCACTACATATATTTTTATGAAAGTTTATTTTAGCTATTTTGAACTTCTTTTGATATACATATTTTAAATTAGGAAGGACTATGATTGAGGAAAATTTCAAAATCTTAATAGGTAAGTATTTTTATTGGATGAACGGTTAAAAAGTCTTTTCAAAGGGGGATACCATAGTTCCCCCCTTGGCTTATATAATAGAGATAAGTCCTAATACTAGTAGGAAACCAATTTACAAGATAAGGAAACCAAATAAATCATTAAATGGCCGAAATTATCAAAATCGCGTGCGCGTAAGAAGTTCCTGGCATACTGGGTCAACTTGCGAAGCCCATATCTCTCAAAACCTATAGTTGGAAAGATCTTCAAGCCTACTATCCAATGCCGCTGGAATCAACCCAATATCAGCATCGAGTCAAAAGTTATGGACAAAAGAGTGAACATGACTCGATTTCCACAATTCTTTCAATGAATTCCAACTCCAATTGAGCTCCAATTTGCACTCAAATACATACAAAATGATCCTTATCAATGTAGCTTGCTTCCAATTGCTCCTAAGTACTCAAACTTGTCCAATAATACTCCAATTATGTTCTCAATACCCGAAATTCATCAAAGAATACCAAAAACACACGAAAGGAGTAATATTACGCAAATTAAGTAATAGTATGCAATTATGAACTACGATGCATCTAAATGCTCCTACAATGCAGCCTAAATGCACCTAAAATCTATATAAAAATACGACACATCAGATATATGTGATAGGACAATTCACAGAGATTCTTAGTTTTACTTACATTATCTGTGGCCCATGGCTACTTGATTTGTTGTAATTTTCAATCCGGAAGCAACTA
Source organism: Beta lomatogona (assembly GCA_947646795.1). Lineage (NCBI taxonomy): Eukaryota > Viridiplantae > Streptophyta > Magnoliopsida > Caryophyllales > Amaranthaceae > Beta > Beta lomatogona. The sequence continues at coordinate 723,770 of CANSNZ010001135.1, forward strand.
TCCCCACCACAAACATCTGAGTATGTGGACGTAAGAATATGTCAATACAACATCATATCAGCAATATTACAATCCGGACAAGCATTGAGACGTATTATCTTACTGTAACAGCTAAAGGTACATAATACTCCTCCTTAATCTCTCACACACTGACACAGCCGACTGCTAACGAAACTACTAGCAATGAAAACTTCAAAGCCCACACGAAAATCACAAACTAAAGGTTTCATAGGAAGACTATACAGTCCGTGATATATATGTGCTATACTGGGATAAAACACACCAGCCATCAATGTTGACATACTGAAGTACGTTCAATACAGGCACGCCAATATAATGCGTAAGGCCAAACCAAGTAGTCAAAATTCACTAGTGACATCCTCAGCTACTTCCAATCATCGGATAACTGACATCGGTAATTAAAGAAAACGCAGCTGTAGGCAAGTGCTTGGAATATTGCACTGCTGGGAAAAACCTGCTTACAATCAAAAACCCGCCTAGTTTTGATAATAAACTACTACACTCGTTCTTGCAATTTGCAAATGCACATAAGAAAGTTAGCCACCCTTTTCTAACAATATGGCAACACAATATAGCGTGTTTGGTTCATTTTTTGTAAACGAAGGCAAGGCAATGCCAAGCAACAGAGGACAAAAGTACACTTTGTAGCATAAAAAGGTCAAAGGATTTGCACAAAATTTTCAAGCCATCGTTTCGGGTACTAATTGGAAGAGATTAACAAACTTAGACAATCAACATAGTATGAAATAGTGATATTTGTGGCAATAATGAACTTGTTAAATGAGATGCCAAGCAGGCAGCTCTAACACCAATCATCAAAGACATAAATTTTAAAAAATGAAAAAAAATAGTCAAAGTCATAATCAAGAACAGCTTGATAGAATGTTATGAATTCATTAAGAAATTTGGCTTATAATAATGGAAGGTGTTGCTATAAGTGCCACATTATCTCTTAATTAAGGGGATCAAACCAAATAGTCAACTTTTGCCCAAACAAAAATTCTTTAAGAAATAAAAGATTAAGCAGAAATTACATCCAAAACTAACCCAGCAAAGACAAATTCAGAGAAAGTTGAGAGCTTTGATAATCCCAAATATAAATCTTGCATTAAATTAGAAACTTGAAACACCATTCTGACAAGTCAAAGTTGAAATGAAATACGGAGTACAAAGCAATAACATCATCAAATTCAACCCGTAAGAAAATGATAAGTAAAAAGAAGTCGATACCTTTAAAATGATGTTGAAGATGAAGCTAGAAAAGTGAGAAGGCAATAATCTTTAAAGAACCCCAAAAACTGCATTTTCTTGAATTGTTGAAGATGATTGTTGGGAATCTAAACGCTTAATTATAGCTTTTGTGGGTTCTGAATATTGGGATGAATTAACTGATGAACATGCTATGAAGATAAAAATCAGAACTTTAAATGGAAACAAAGATTTGTAATGGTACATAGTTTTCTCAGGCATCCAAGTCAAGACTGAAAAACACTGGTTTTTTGTTTTCGTTTCTTTCTTATCGAGTACTCCTTATTTGGTAGGGAATGAAGATGTGATGAGTACTGTAAGCAAGTGAAGTGAATTGCGTTTTTTCATACAAGTTGAAAATTTTAGGAAGAATTGGACAGTACCAAATCTATTACTCCGGGTCTGTTCTGTTCAACTTATTTTGTCTTATCTTATATTATCTTATCTTATCTTATCTTATAAGATCTTATAAAATCTTATCTTATCTTATCTTATCTTATCTTATCTTATCTTATAAGATAGTTTATTGTGTGTGTCTAACATCTTATTTATCTTATCTTATCTGATCTTATCTTATCTTATTTTATCTTATCTTATCTGATCTTATCTGATCTTATCTTATCTTATAAAATCTTATATAAGTTAAAATAAGTTGAACAGAACGGACCCTCCGTATATTGTAATGACTTGAATTTTGATTTTACTAGTTGTCCACGGCGCGTAACTCAATATCGGAATTTATTAATATAAGTGTTTAAATTGATTAGTATATATTTATTCGATAAATTAAAACTAAATTGAGAAGTGAGATAGATTACTTAAATCTTTGGCTGAACAAGAACAAAGATTCAAATTAAAGAACAACAAAGATTCAAATTAAAGAACAACAAAGATTGTGTCAACTTGATGACAAGTTAGCAAATAATATATGATCGAATCACAGTGCAATAGATACATAAAAATTCCTCTTATGTAGGGAGTGATGGAGTTTAATAATATAGGAGTGAGGTAGGGAATGACTTGTCTTAAACGACATGAAATTTGTAAACGTAAATAAGTATAAAAGATTTTTTAAGTAGTTGATTGAAAGTTTGTTCTAAACTTACTTGGCATTAAGAAAATTTTTACTTGACGTCTCACATTTAGTGAGTAATAAGTTGGAACAGGATTGAGAATAAAAAGATTTTATTCTAAGACAAACTTAAAATTTATTAAACGGTTAAAGAATTTGGGTCAACTTTATCTGATTCATTTTTGCTTAAATAATCTCAGGCCCCAAATTCCAATGAACCATTTAGTTTCAGGCAATTCTAAAGAACTTAATGCATTAAAACAACACATTACTCAGCAATTATGCGCAACCTTAGATTTCTCACAATGGGCCTTTTTTTTGTTAGTAAACCCTACCGAGTATCGAGGACATTCGTACACCTAAGAGTAACTCAAGCAAATCTGAATGTTACCATAACACAGCCCATTGAGCATACAATATTGTGTACGTGCGGATTTTGGAGCACCATCATTGTATTCTCGGGTGCACCATATTCACGTTATACAAAAAAAATACGCACTTAAGCATTAGACATATACTCGTGGATAATAATAATAAACTTAGCTATACTTGTAAAATTTTCATTTGTATATGCATCTTTAATCTTTATGCAAAGTTATATATATGGTCTTATGGTAGATACAATTTTATAATCTGATTAAAACAGTGAATTTTTCATTTCAAGCTTTAGTCATTGACGAGCTTTCTTGTCTTGAGCATTTGGAACATTGGTAATACTCAGGATAACTTCTTGACAAAAGAATATGCTTGAGCTTTATTATGAGGGAGAAGATGCCATAACATGGGAACTGCATTATTCCCACTGAAGAAATACCTATATACACAAATTGAGCTCATTAGACTCATATAGTGCTACACTCAAGATTTATAGCCTTCTTTCTACGTTACCATGTTCAAAATCAAATCATAAACAACTCACAATGATATTCTATATAACTCAACGGATGGAGTATAAGATTTCTTGCTTCAATTAAGCTAGCATTCTTAATAATGTAAAGTGTTAGAGCTAATGGATCAAAAATACATACCATAAGGGGGAGTATGAGGAAGATAAGTCCAAAAATGGATATGGTCACCTATTTGCATATTCGAGACCATGGTTGAAATGAGTGATCGAAAAGCTGAAAATTGTTGCTTGTACAAAATGGGGATTGGAGGAACAGCTTACCATGCAATTTAAGGTAGTAACACTAAGCAGAAAAATAAGGTTGATTGTGTACATATTGATTATGAACTATCCATAAGATTAGGAAACATACATGCCAAGAGAGGCAAGAACATTTCCGCATGTAGTAGGAGCAATGCATAGATTGCAGGGGGCATAACTCTTAGCACACTACACCGAATTAAGTAATTTTTGAGCATAAATTCATTAACATTTTCAGCTTTACAACTTTCATGAAGGGAAAAGGAGTTAATAATGACTGCAAAGTTCAGAAAATTACCAAAACAAAAGCAACAATCAGAATAAACAAATCAAGCAGTAGGTACAGATGAGATAACATCACCGATAACAACAATAATTGTATCAACCACTCACTAATAAAACCATATCAATATAACAGCTTGAAAGAGAGAGGTATAAAAGCTAAAAAGATAGGTTCACTAATTCAAAGTACTTCGTAATAGATATTGGAATAGATAAAAAAAAAAAAGAGCCAAAACAACATAAAAAATCTATCTCTATATTATGATTCTCACAGTTCCTGGTAACCAATATGAACAAGAAAGTGTATCAAAGCAATACTCAATGAGAGAAACCATTAGTCAAAAAATGCTCAAATAAATTAGGTTTGAGTTGATATTTGTGAAGAACATATATCCCATACATATATTGACTTGGAATTTGAAAGCAACTTAGATAAGAAAACACCATAATGGTTTGTATCTTTATAACTAGCTTTTTATGCACGCGATGCGTGCGACGATATTTTAGGCGTAACTGTTACTCTAGTAAAACAAACCAAAAACGAAAGTTCGTATCTAATTTCACCTCCATTTTGTGAATAAGAAATATTGAAATACTTACAAATTGTATTTAAAAACACTTCATTATTTTATGTAATATTGTTGTTTAACTTATAACTAACTGAGTAAATGATTAACGTTACTTATTTGTTAATAGTAAAAAAAGTTTGTAGCCTAAAGCCACATGTATGCCAGTAACAAACCCACATAATTTTTCCCACCTATCCATATGACTATCAATCCCACCTACCCCGTATAACTATCCACCCCACATACCCATATGATGAATCTCACGTATTTTATCATCTAATCCTCCATATTTTAATCTTCCCACCTACAACCTTAGATCTCCCCTTCCCTCAAAAAATAAGAACGACTCATCTCCTTATTCTCACTATCTTTCATATTCACTTAAAAAGATTGAGATTTAATCAGATCTCATGGTTATTTTCACAGCAAAACCACATTAATAAGCTCATCCTGGTGTCAAAATTAACCCAATCAAGGCTCCATTGATTTTTGGGTAATTTTGGTCTTTGTTGTGGGTCTTTTTGGGTTTTCATTTCGATCTGGGTGGTAATTTAATGTTGAAGAACGTTCGTCGGGATGGGGTTTACTTGGTTGACGAATTAAATAGAGGGCCTCAAATTTGAAGGTAATTCCTTACGTTTTATGTTCCTGATTTCGTCCCAAAAAATTCAATTGTCAACTATAGTATTTCTCAAACATCTGGTTACATTATGTTTGAACTTTTATTTGTGAAGATGTTTTTTTTCAAAAAAACTGTGGCTGAAATTCAGAATTTGGAATTTGCAAAAATCTAGTTACAATCCTAGTCGGTTCTTGAATCACCCCCTTATTCTTTTTCTTTCCCTTTGTTTTTTTAAGACTTCTTCTACTGCTTTGGCAAATTTTGTATGCAAAGTAATTAAATCAAATTTAAGCATAATTTATTGCGTAAAAGACCTTTTGCTTCTGGGTTTTTATTTATTCATAAGAAATATCATTTTGTACTAATGGTTTATAAGATAACATTAATATTTCGAAAACTTACTATCGAAAAGTTATTTTTATACACTTCTTTTTAAATATGAAATACTATTTTTTCAAAATCCATATCTGGTTTTTATATTTCATTCCACGGACTACTAAAAGAAAATCAATTGTTTTCATCGATTTTCAATTTCACTATTTGTTTTGGCAAATTAATGTAATTTCTTTTTTAGATTGATTTTTGTGTCATTGTTATTGTATTCGAAATTGATTTATATTTTATAATGCCTTTTTTTTGTTACAAACTTGTATTGATTTTTTAATAATTATTTCAAAATTTATACCATACAACACAAACTTAAATTATTCATGTATCATTTTTATTGTATTTTTATTTTTCTAAAACAAGTAATTATCAATACTACAATTGAACATGCATTCGAACATAAGAGTTGTTAGTTTTTTTTTCAACTAATTTGAAATAACTTGCAAGATTAAAAGGAATTATGTATATTTTTTTTAGAAGTTCGCAAATCGCCAATGGACAAATGTGTGATCTCCCCGTTGAAATCGTATGTTTTTCTTAATTTGTAATTTGTATTAACGTTGTAGTGTATTGGTAATTTTCTGAGTATGTAATTGTAAATGGTTTTTGAGAACGGAGTATGTAATTACTAATGGGTTATAGTTTGTAATTGAATCTTTTAGTTTTTGTAAAGTTTCCTCATTTGAGTGATTGATTGTTATAATTGTATTTTCGTCAGTTTTTTTCAAACCCCAATTTGTTTGAAATTAGTTTTGTAATTTAGAAAGAGAAGGGGGTAAAACAGTCTCTTCAAAAGGGGACACCATAGCTCCCCCCTTCCCTTATATAATAGAGATAATTAGTCTAATTCCTTTCTTACTATGTAATGACAGTAATATAATAATAGTCAATACTTATATTAATTCCGTTTTTGCTTACTATGTAATGACAGTAATATAATGATAGTCAACGATCCACATTAAGGCTATGTTCAGTTCACCTTATTTTTGCTAATTTCAGATCAGATCAGATCAGAAAAAATAAGTTCAGATCAGATCAGATAAGTTCAGATCAGATAAGATAAGTTCAGATTATGCTTATATTTTAAAACTTATTATTATTATTATCATCATCATGATTATTATGATTATTAGTATTACTAATGCTATTATTGTTATTGTAATAATTATTATTATTGTTGTTGTTGTTATTATTATTACTAGTATATGTTGCACGCGATGCGTGCGTGACATTGTGTATAAGTGATTTTGTGGAAGTTTTAATTTAATCGTCATTCAAGTAATATTGTTCTATTTTTGTTTTTACTTGTGCACATGTAAGATGTAACTACTTTGCAATTGTAGGGATTTTTTTTTTAAAAAAAATGAGAGAAAGCAATTAGTAGTTTTATTTACTTATTAGGGGTATTTTGGGTAAAAAGGGTGGACACCAAAAGGTAAGGAGTTCCCATATATAATAGAGATTATTATTATTATTATTATTATTATTATTATTATTATTATTATTATTATTATTACTACTTTATACAATTACTATTACTATTAATATTACTATTTACTAGTACATTTGTTCAAAAAGATTATTATTATTGTCGTTGTTGTACTTATTGATTATTAGTATTGGTAATTATTATTAATGTCGTTGCTATTATTATAAATGTCATTGATATCACTATTTGAAGCTATTTGTGTTCAAGAAGAAAAATGTTCTTTTGGCATTTGTAAGTGTTCTTTTTTATATTTATTCTAATTAATAATTTTGATATGTGATGTTTTTTTTTGATGTTGTACATGTAACGAACATGACAATAGTATATGATATTTATTTTTTAAAACAATTTTGGTAGAATAATATAAATTATATATTACTAGTTTATATAAAACATGAGTAGCATGGGATAACCTAATGGTGTTGTCATCACGTTCAAATTTTTTCCTACAAAGGATTTCAACATATCTTTAAAAACAAAGTTTATATAGAACAAGACAACGATATAAGAAGAATATTTAACCATTTTGTTCCAGATCATATGATTATATATATTTATAGGTTTATTTATAATAAAAAAGAACAATTTATTGATATAACAAAGAACATGTTGTTAGTTAAATCCAAACATGTCATCAATATAAAAATAACATCTATCTTTTATTTTTAAAATGTGTTTTTTTTTAATATCATTATATGTTCTTTTAATTACTAGCTAAATTCTTATTATTAACGGACCTTAAACATGAGTGTTCTTTTATTTTTAATTTTTTTCAACCCCTTTCGGGAATCCCGTGGTAAGATGAATTTTCTCTGGGCTGCCCTCGCACAGGGTCACTCACCTAAAGACCCAACAAGCTCCAACCCCCCTTCCCCACCCACAACAATATTGAAATATATGCTTCCACCAAGATTTGAACCTTGGTCTCCCATGTGGGAGGTAAGAAGCCATACCATTGGACCCAAGAGTCTTTAATCTTTTATTTTTAATTGTATGTTCATATACTAATGTGCTCTTTTTCAAAAAAAAAAAAAAAAAACTAATTATGCTATAATAATAATAATAATAATAATAATAATAATAATAATAATAATAATAATAATAATAATAATAATAATAATAATTATTATTATTATTATTATTATTATTATTATTATTATTATAATTATTATTATTATTGTTATTATTGTTATTATTATTATAATAGTATTATTATTATAAAATTATTATTATGATTATTATTGAAAGTTGTGCATAATAATAAAATGATAGTAATAGTAATACTAGTAATGAAATACAAAGTAATAATAATATTAGTAATAATATGTTTTTTAAAAGATAAGATAAGATCAGATCAGATCAGTTCAAATCAAATCAGATCAGATCAAATCAGTTCAGATCAGATCAGAAAAAATAAGTTCAAATCAGATCAGATAAATTCAGATCAGAAAATTTCAAGTGAACTAAACATAGCCTAAGAGTATATTGACTATGTAAGATATGATTAATTCCATTCCTACCTGTCTCCGATCCATATGAACATCATATAATTACTATAATGATATGTTGATAGTCCTAATTTTTTGTCAAATATTGACAACAGCTATTTCACCTATATTAGTTAAGATATTGCTTATGTTTCGTCAAATATTGTGTGTTTAACAAAATTTAGTCTATACTCCACAAAATGTTATCTTTGTCATTTTTAATTTTTTTTTTTTTTATATTTTTCTGAACGTATAATGGACCCTACATGATGAGGTTGTCGTATGAAGTGAAATGAAAAGAAATGTCTCTTCTATTGTCATTAGCTACCATGGATGGATTTATAACTCCAACCAAGTACATAATCTGGTGAAACAGAACCAGCTCATTAAACTTTAGCCAAAATATCAACAGAATAATTATGCAGAATTGAAGACATGGACTAAAGCTAATAATTCAACACTTCAACAGCAAACAACCAACTTCATTAGATCATCAGTTCGTTTACATGAGATCGAGAAGAAATTAACAGGAAAAACGACGAAAAATACAGAAAGAACGAAAGGCAGGCCTAATTAGTGTGTACAACCTATACCATGATTCATAACTCACTTGATTATTTGAGAAATTTATTCATAAAAAAGACAGAATTCAGGTTGTTATGCAAACTTAGTATTGCTTAGCTTCTTGTTGTAGGAAGTGTTGTTGATCCAATACATGCATCAAGTAGTTTCATGCATCTGATTATCCCATTCACACCAATTGGTAGCACTACTAGTATGAAGCATGCTATTGATGTTGAAATTAAATCTACATATCACCCCTTGGATCATCTTCTATCATATCATCTTCCTCACTATACCTCTCGTATTCATATTAATATTCATCCTCTTCCACTTCCTCATCGTCTTCCCCTAAAATACTTTTGTTGCCAGTCTCCCTATCCTTCAAACCTGTACTCGTACCACAATTTCTCCTTATGACTTCTGCATAATCCTTCCTAAGCTTCTCCATGTTTCCACGCCGGTGGTCCTCCTCCAACCATTCTTTCTCCGCCCGTCTCTTATCAAGATCAGCCCTACACAATCAACAAAGTTAGTGTACATGACTTAAGAGAAGCTAGCATGACAGAGGATTGTATTTATTTTAAGCTTTGATCCCACAATAGTAGTAGTAGTAGTAGAATTGTGTACTTGTAAGTTTCCATGTACTCTTGAGCACTATCATCAATGGCCTTCAAGAAGTCAATCACTCCAACACCAGAAAATTCAGAAACTTCAATTGATATTAGATTTTTAAAAAATTCATCAAGGAAAAGTGAAAAGTGGTAGACTTCGAGTTAAAGTTGAAGTGTAAGACTCATCTGACTCGAATGCTGCATGAAACACCTCAAAATCTTCCATCCACTGCAACAAACAGGATCAACGGAATAATCAGTGAGCTTTCATACAGATGTTTATAGATGAACTGTCCAGGCTTATATAATAAAGAAAATGCCGTATATTTCCAAAGTAAACTTCACATCCAAACATCAAAGCTCTTAGAATAAAAGAGCCACATAACTACTTAAGCCTAAGAACAAAAGAGCCAGAGTCATTGGTCTACCTACCAATCTAACATCAGTTATGACTCCACTTTCAAAAAAGTTAGATCCCCACAATAACTATTTCAGCCTACACTTCGATACCACCCTCTACCTTTATGGCACAAACTCATCAAAATAAAACACCTCCTTACATTCAACACCTTGGAAAAAAGACTTGAGTTGGAATCCTCCTCCTAAGAGCATTTCACCTTCATCCTTTGTTCATATCCCTCTCTAAGAAAGAACTTCTAACTATTTCATACAAGAATTCAGCTTTTTTTCCAATTGCTCTGTCATAAACACCCCTTTCCTTGACACCCCTAATCAAACTGATATCTCTAAAAAGTTTGAAAATGAAACAACCTCAGACAAAAATGAAAACAATAAAATAAAATGAGGGAATTTGGCTATTTGCAAATAAAAGCACCCTTTAAACTAAATCAGCCAAGTCAATATGCGAAGCACGTTGATTTAAAAAAAGTCGCCCCGATCATATAAAGATCAAATTAAGTTTTGGTTGCTAAACCTTGCTATTTTTTTGAACATAAATTGAAGATAACAAATTAACATAAATTGAACATAATCCATCAAATGAGCTAACACAAAACAAATGAACATAAATTGAACCAAAATCTACCAAAACCCATCAAATTAGCAAACCCTAAAATCGAACACAACACTCAGACTTATCGAAATCCGTAAGCAAGCAGGTCTAAGTAGCAGGTCTCCAAAGCAAAGATATAGGCAGCAAAAGGCGGATTTATTTCAAAGAAAAAGAATTAAAAAAACCTTGTTCAAGAAGATATAGGTAGCAAATCTCAATCAAAAGGCAGCTTTATTTCAGAGAAAACAAATTAAAAAACCTTTTTCAAGGAGATATAAGTAGTAAATCTCAATGAAAAAAACCAAAATTTGCAGAGAAAACGAATCCAAAAACCTTTTTCAAAGAGATATAGATAGCAAATCTAACACACCAAAAAAAACACAATTAAAACAAAACCAAGCAAATTAGCAAAATCTATAAATCGAAATTGAATTGGTACAAAACCTGAACAAGCTTGTTTCTTTCTCAAGGAAATATAGGTAGCAAATCTCAATCCAAATTCAAAAATTGCAGAGAAAACAAATCAAAAAACCTTTTTCAAAGAGATATAGGTAGCAAATTTCCATCCCATACTATTGCAAACAAAAATGTAAGGAAGAGAAAAAATCAGTGAAGAGCAAGAGAAGGGGAAAAACTGCCAGAAAAAGAGGGAAAAAAAACAAAGTAGTTCAACAAGCATAATCATAATTCAAATTACAACATTAATCATCTCATAACAAAATAAGCTTATAAGAATAATTCGAGAATCAATAACAAAGCAAACAAATTTCACCTAAACAAAGAACTGCAGATATTAAGAAATAAAAACACTCCACGTAATTAGACTCAGAACCCACAAATCAAATTATTAACCTACAACCCATTCGAACTATAAACCTGGCTGCCTTCTTGATATTAACCTGGCTACATCATAAGATTCGTAAACCTGGCTATAAAATCAAGTTATTAACCTACAACCCCTTCGAACTATAAACCTGGCTGCCTTCTTGATATTAACCTGGCTACATCATAAGATTCGTAAACCTGGCTATAAAATCAAGTTATTAACCTACAACCCCTTCGAACTATAAACCTGGCTATAACTCAATATAAAAAGTGAGATGATTCACTCGACATCATAAGATTCATAGCACCAACAAAAACTTGAGCACTACAAAAATACTATAAATATAAATCAGTGCAAAAGAAAGCCACAATGAGCAAAAAAATAAAATACAAACAAAACAAAAACAAAAGAGATCATATAAACAAGAAGGAAAACTCACCAACAACCTCCAATTCATCCCCCACCAAGCAACCGAAAGCGAGACCGATGATACCAAAGCAAGGCCTCCATCACCAAACAACAACAGACACATGCAATAAAGGCCAAAACATGTCAATTAAACAAATCCTAACATATATACAGCTTAATCCACCAACTAACCCTTCTATTGGGAAAATTAAAACAAGCGAAAAATGTGAAAGAGGAAGAAAAAAGAGAAGAAAGGAAGCAAGAAAAAACACACCACATGACCTATTTCAAGGAGAAATAGGTATCCAGAAAGAGTAAAAAATTGTGACAGAGGGAACACAAAGTCAAAGAAAGAGGAAAATTGTGAGAGATAAAAGAAGAAAGAGAAGCAAGGACCAATTTGATATTCGACACAAATCATATAGGCTCCTACAATCAAGCAACAACTCACTCAAATTCATAACCTATTTCAAATTAAATTCAAAACATTTTACCCAATTGCCGCTTCACATTCAACTCAGTAGTTCAACCCAAAAATTTAGTGCAAAAACACAAACTCAACCCCCAATCCCCTTCAATCAGATCTGAAATGCTCAACAAAATCAACAAATAATAAACTGAAAATTAAACCCTAAGAATATTGTTCTTTGTTCTTTGGATTTTTACTAAGCAAATTATAACAAAGCAAACACATAAGTTTAAAAAAAAATATCAGGAAAAAACCTTTTTAAAGAGGTATAGGTAGCAGGTATCTAGAAAAATTCATTCTATATGACCACACTACTGTTCAATAACTACACTACTTCTCCCAAAATCAAAATTAGGATTGATTTGGGAAAAGACAAAGGGAAAAGTAAAGAACAATAAACAGCAACATTAATCCCCAGATAACCAAAAAAAAAAAACCCTAACAAAACCGAGATCCCCAAAAACACTAACACTAACATTTACCAAATCATGTTTCAATTCATACCTCAAAGTACAGATAGGAAGAAGAACATTGTCTGCAACACTCCACAAAAAAATGGGAAAATCACGAAACAAGGGACATCATACAAGAAGAAGATGGGAACCCAACCTTTTTCAGGAAGATATAGGTAGCAGTCTCCATGCCACAAACCTGCGTTTAAATAAAAAATAAAATGTTAAAACGAAGAAGATGAACGACGAAGAGAAGAAAAGCAAACATGTGAGAAAGAAGGAAGAACAGTAGTAAGGAATTTTAGAAGAGAGAAAGAACACAGAGAAGTGATAAGGATCTCGAAGAACAGAGGAGGGGGGGGAATTAGAAAAGCGTGAAATGTGAATTGTGGGGAGTATGGCGCAAAACAAGCCTTGGGGCATAATGGGGAGTGACACGTTGGACAAGGAAACACGTATACCCCTTACCCTTACTGATTTTGCAAGGCCCACAAAAACATACGTAGAAACAAGCAAATTGACGAAGAGGCAAGGAAGCAACCAAAACATACTAGTTTTATAAGCACGCGATGCATGCGAAAATATGTAAAAGATTAAATTAATTGTTATATATCTAATAAATCAGGGTTTTTTTAATTTGTTCAAAAATTTAGTTGAGAGGGGAGTAACGAATTGTGTTGTAAATTCAATTTTTTTTTTTTTAATTAGGTAGGTACAAGTACATCTTTTTTTTCTTATTTCTTTTATTTTATCTTTTAGTGTCATAGAATAGAGATAGGAATGAAGAAGGAGATAGTGTGTTGGATTTTGCATTAGCATATGACTTGGGTATAATAAAACCTTGGTTCCAGAAAAGACACTCTCACCTAGTATTTGTAAAAAAGTTTGAGGCCCCCAGTTAAATTCACCTATACCAAGCCCCATCTGAAGGGCAAGAATGGAAATTCAGTTAGTAAACCATAAAATTTGGATTAGTGTCTCATAGTGAGATGCCAAAATGACATCTCACAAAAACTTTGGTACCAAAACTCAGTCAAATTGGTACTAAAATAGAGTCATTGTGGTACCAATACCAAAGTAACTCCTACTTGATACCAAAATGTAAGTTTAATACCAAATAACTCTATTTTAGTACCAATTTAACTCAACTTTGATACCAAAGTTTTTGTGAGATGTCATTACCAAAACTTTCTCACATCCTTCACATGTAACATATCTAATGTAAGATTAATTAAAAAAAACATGTTATTGTCAATTATTTTAGTTAGTCTTAAAGTCTATAGTCACATTAACATCTTACGTGTATTAGATGTTAGTATGTTAAAGCCTAAGTCTATAGTCTACAGTTAAAGTCTAAGTCACTATGTAGTGTCTAGTCTCTACACATCTTATTAGACTCTCCCCCTCTCTACTCATCTTTCTTCTTTCTCTATCTTAATCTTCGGCCCCTTCTCAATTCTCTCTTATAAATGAAAAGTTTGGAACTTAATTTGAAGATTTCGAATGAACAATATGCAGCGGCACTTCGACCACAGTAAGTGAAGGTAGAAGATGAAGTTTTTTCGATGAATTAAACGCCTTGAGAGAATGGAAGAAAAAATTGTAGAGAAAGGAGATTTCATATTGCAATTGAAGAGGTTAGTTTAAAATCTATTAAATTTCTTATTTGCATGTAGGAAAAGCTTAAAATTTTTAGTGTTTTCGAAAACAGATTTGGAAAAAGCTCTTAGATTATTTTGATAAATATCAAAACACTCTGTAATTACCCAATAGACAATTTTTTGTTTGTGGAATTCTTATTCCATGAAAAAGAATGTTTTTGAAACATTTGACAAATTGTAGTTCGATTTGAGTTATTATGAGAAATTGTAGTTTGATTTAAAGTGTTCAAATATTATCATCATTTTCTTCCATGAAGGCAAAAACGTCACACAACTTCTTTCAGTTTTTGTAAATTTTGTCAGTTATTTTTCTATAAATCATTTTTTTTCCTTCACGAAATTATTCTATAATTTGTGTAAAAATGTTAAAAAAAAAAACTCTATAGTCTACAGTTGACAGTCGAAGTTATTTCACAATCTTACAGCCGATTTGTTTCTCTTGATTGTAATGCTCAATCTATTGGTTAGTTCCTCGTTTCCCCACCAAAAAAAAACGATTTGCAATTGCACGCGTACCTTTTCAATAGTTTCTTGATTCACCTTGCGAGTGCCGCTTTTTTGCTTATAAATGGATATAAACGCATATAAATGGATCACACGAATTTAAAAAAAAAATTACTTTACTAATTAAGAATGTCATGGTGCAAATTTAATTGAAGTTTAAGTTTTGAAACTTAAGTACTGTAACATTGAGTTAACATTGTGATTTTGGTTTATTGTAACTTGTAAGAACATACATTTTTGTTTTTTTTTTTCTCTTGAGTGAAACTGCAACTCCTTTGATTTGCTTGCTGCTCTTCAAGATCTATGGTGGGTCACTTAATCTTGGCTCCATAATTGAAATCACCAAAAAGAAAAATTAGACGTTATAGTAGTACAGAGAATATGGGGAAAAAAATTTACTTATGCTTTATAATTACCTAATGTTGATTTTCAAATTTAAATTGTGATGATGCAATGGAAGAGGATGAACAGACAACAGAGTATCTCAAAGGATTGAAGATTTTGGAAGAGGAAGAAGATGGAGAAAAAAAAACTGTTGTGTAGTGCTGTCGTGTGGTTTTTTGTTTTCATATTTTCAGTTATTGTATTAATTAACTGCTTATAGTGGCAGTTTTGTTTAGTGTATGTAGTGATTTTATGTTTTTTTTTAATCTACTGTTGGGTGGAGGTGTAATAATTGTTGGGGGTATTTAAGTAATTAAGGGTGGACACCAAGACCTCAAGAGTTGACATATATAATAGAGATGAGAAGTGACACCTCATCATAGTTTTATATATTAAGGATAAGGATAAGGATAAGGAGTGAATTAAGGAAAATGAACCGTTGGATTGATGCAGTGAATAAGGAGTGTGAAATAAGGAGAGGCTTGCAAACAATGAAGGAAGGAGGAAGGAGCAAGACACGTCACCAAAGTGCATAGTAAATGAATAGTAATTTGCTTATGTACTTTTATATATTACAAATTACTCCCTCAAATTTTTTTTATTCTTTCAATTAGTATTAGCAGGAAAATTAAGAAAAATAAAGTGCACAGTAAATGAATAGTAATTTGCTTATGTACTTTTATATATTACCACCATCATCACGATTGTCCTAAGCACGGTCTAACTGCAATGCCCGATCCCAATCCTGAGCCATCTGGTCCATCATCTCATAGCACATCGAAGTGTTGGGCCGTTGGTCGTCATGTCGATCCTCCAACAAAGCCCTCGTACAGTCAAAATGTCGGGCCATCCATTGCAAAACTCAGAAATAATAAGTTAGTTATGTTAGGTAACAATAATAATTAACAAATTACAACGTTATATAGAATCAAAATGCATACATAGTGTGTGTTTGTAGTGTTGGGTCGGGCCGAATCAATAATTTCCTGAGCGAGAAGGATCGGATGAGAATATGTAAAATACCAGTCCATGTAATTCGTTGAATAATCTCCTAGACGACCAACGCGTCTCAAATCCGAAACACAGAAAATGTGTAAAGACCGACTAAAACGCTGCCACGTTGACTCAGCTCCTACTGCGTTGAACTCAACCTCATACCTCTTCGTGTTTGTCGGTCTGTATGCAAAGTTGGGTTGAAGAATCGGACCAGGAATACCCTGGACATAACCCAACTGTCGTACTACCCGGTCTGGATTGTACGGCTCAACAATGTCTCGGTGGCGTATGCAAACGACATACAACGTCCTCGGCACCGTCCTAGCAGGATCATCGACGTATGGCATCCAAATGACCTGAAAATTGAAAACATGAATTAATTTGATTAGTTTAATGTACTACTAATATTAGACTACATTAATAAATAAATAAATTGCGTACCTCTAAAGCCTGAAGGGTGTCCAACCGTCTACGTATCGAGTGGAGTCTAACAGGATCCTTGCTGACGATGTGATAATCCCACTTCCTACACCAGGGATCGTGATCATAAACCGCTAAACTATCTCTCTGAGGCCGAAAAAATGGGAAGTACTCGTATATCCAAGCCTGTAAAAGTGTGAGACACCCAGCAATCTGTTTGGCCGACTGCCTAGTCGCCACTCCTAGCCGACGATATAGAAAAACCAAAGTCGCTGATCCCCATGAATAATTATGTACAGAATCAAGGTCATCCAACTATATGATGTTCTGTGGAGCGGGTACCACTCTTATCAGTGAACAACGTACATCCAAGTGTGATGAGCATAAAAGCGCGGATCTTCACATCAGCGAGACGATCAGCACGCTCGCATCTGTAAAAGATCTCGCTAACAGTAACGCCACTGTTCTTCCAAATAGGTGATGGGTCCTGAAGTAGCTCATCACGAGTAACCTGGAGTAGTTCTTCAAAGCGAACATACAACTCTTCAGATGACAAACCACCCCTCACTGTCCAACCATCAACAGGAACTCGTATAATCTGCCAAACGTCATGCAACATGATCGTCATCTCCCCGAAAGGCAAGTGGAACGTGTTGGTGTCGGGTTGCCAACGTTCTATAAACGCTGAAATCAATGGGAAGTCAAGGTGCGAATACATAATGAACGGGAGATGGGCAATACAAGACACATGTATACGCAGCTGCGACTGGGGATCGAAGTTCCAATTCTTCAAGATATCAACCACACCAGCACGATTATGGCACATCATCACTGTAGCAGCAAACGGATCATCGTAGATACGTGCACTAAGGTGAGTAGGATAACTAGGAATCACGCTGCCGTCAATAGGTCCGCCAGGAATAGACTCCCTAACTAACCAGGAAGTATCACTAGCAGCTCTGGCCCTGCTCGAAGTCCGACTACGTGCGGAACCTGACGATTTCGAAACAAACCTCCCTCCTCTACCCTTCCTCACAGTCACACGGGAAGTGGCTTCCTCTGCACCACCACTCGAAGCGTTTTCCAACTCCTCCTCATCCTGGGTATCCCAACCCGGACTATGAGGCGCATCCTCTGGAATAGGTTCCGGCCTAACCCGCTCTTCTGCCCTCACCCTCCTACTCGATGCATTGACACCACGAGATCGAGTGTGTCGTGGCCCAGATCCCTGAAGACCCACACTCTCGTTGCCTAAAGCCCTCGACTGAGCATAATTTTCAATTATTTTAATTAGTCACTATTTAATCAATTTACACTATTTAATAGTGATCGTAGAACCTTCGTCGTTAATTTAACTATTAACATTAATATAACTAAATTGTCGCATAACATGCTAATTTCACAAAATTAGTAACATACTTCATCTAATTAATATAATTATCCATTGTTAACATACTACAAAGTTATTAATATAATTATAAAATTATTAACATCCTACATTTAATTAATAAAATTATAAAACTATTAACTTATTACATTTAACTAATATAATTATAAAATTATTAACATACTACATCTAATTATTATGTTACAAATTAAATTATTATATAAAAATTCTAACATACTAATTAACATGTTAATATTACTAAACATTCGAAATTAAAAAAAAAAACAAGTAACAAAATTCCTAACAACAATTCATAACATGTGTTTTATCCACTTGTCCACCAAGTAAGCTGTAGGCCTAGCTTCCTTGTCGAGCAAGTAAATTTGTATCCCTTCGATGTTCTTCTTTGGAGACTTGTGCAACAAATGTCTGAATTTCTTTAGTCCAAGCCTGGGCTTCGTTCCCGAACCTGCAAGAAAGGGACCCACCCTGGAGGTTTGGGTGGTGGTTCCCCCTCCAAAGCTTAAGTCAGATATCAGGAGTTGTAAGAGAAAGTAGAGATAGAGAGAGAAAGTGAGAGAGTATTTTATCAGAGTAACTTTACACTGTTTGCATTGAATGAATGTTTCTCCTGATTTCAAGGGTATTTATAGTGATAGCAAGTTGACAGCTATCCTTAAAATCTGCCCTAGAATAGTGGCTTCTGATTGGCTGAGGAATCTGATCATGACACGTGGCAGAACAGGACTGGTGAAAGTCTATTAACCACTCTCCTTCAGCCACCTGGTAGTGCTGGATTTTGACTGTTGGGCCAGGAATTCAATCCTTTTATCCCAACTGAGTATAGCCCAGAGATTAAGCCTTCTTTTCATTTTTAATAGGGTGACACGTATATGGCTCTGATGAGCCCACGTGTCGTTAACGGAGCTGTAGATGCTATGCTACAACAACATGTACTCCTTCCGTTTCATTTTAATTGTTACACTTTGATATTTTACACTATTCACAAATTTCACTTTGACCATTTGTGATTTATATGCGGATGAAAATATAGTCATGTGGGATCTTGTTAGATTCATCATAACATGTATTTTATTAATATTTACTCTTTTTAATTTTTATAAACACAAAACTAAAGATATATGTCCACAAACTTTTGCATTGGCATGCGTGAAAAGTGTAAGTGTGTAGGAGGGAGTAACAAGTAACAAAATTCCTCACAACAATTCATAACATGTAACAAGTAACATGTAACTAATTAACATGTAACAAAACGCATAACAACAATTCATAACAACCACACATAAAAACGCATAACAAAAATTCGAAATTCGAAATTCAAAATTCAAAGCTACTCCAACGGAACTCTTTTTCGGTTCCTCCACCGAGGAAACGAAACGTTTTTTCATTTCCTTTACCGAGGAAACGAAGATCTGCTTCGTTTTCTCCATGGATTCCTCGGCAGCCAAGGAAACGAATGGAAATTGATGGGTGACGGTGGTGCTGGATTTTTCTGGCGAATTTACAAAGATTATAATGGGAAAGAATCATTACCGGGGTTGATGATTCTCCAACTTCTTTCACCTTCTTCCTTGGACCCATGCTCCTCACTAGCGTCCCGCCAGTGGTGGTGGTTGAGGTGGTGTTCGTGGTTAACCAGATCTGCTTGCAATGGTGGTGGTGGAGGTGGCGGAGGTCCGACGGTTCTGTTGGTGGTGGTGGCGGTGGTGCGGTGGTTGTGATGGTGGTGGTGGTGATGGTTGTGGTTGTAGTGGTGGTTGGTGGGGAGGTTGGAGTGAGCGAGAGTGAGAGTGAGAGTGAGGGTGGGGGTAGATGATATATGTAAGGGTAGTTTAGGAATGTAGTGAGCAAAATACAAACGATTTTAAGTATTATACAGGTGATAAATAGTAACTCCCCCATCAATTGTTTCAATTTCACCCTATCTCTATTTCTCTCTCATTCTCATTCTCATTCTAGAAGTAGGAAGTATTTGTTTGCGATTGAACCAAAGAGTTAGCAAAGATGGAGGAGCCAATTGTGGGGATCAATTAGAAAGTTAAGGATATGGAGATTAATGACAAATTTCGCGAAATTGAACCACTTTTAATGCTCGAGGATATACAACTTTTTTACAGTGATGGTTCTACTTTTCGTGATTTTCTTCGTGGTCTTGGCTTCAACCCTGACGATGTGCTCAATCCTGAAAAACGGTATTAATTTTAATTTTGAATTGTTTTTTTTGCCCAAAATTTTCGTTTTGTCGTATGACTGTTTTTTCTCGCATTCTTCCTTTGCTGAATTTTGCAATCCATGATTTAATTGCTCGTGCTTCTCGATTTAGGGTTTATGATCAAATTGCATTCATCTACAACTTAATTGCTCGAAATATCCATAGTTAATTGCTTAAATTACGCATATTTGGTGTGAATTTGTCTGTTAGGGTTTTCAATTTATAATAATACCATGTTAATGTTCTGCAATTTTGGTACTTTAGGTTTTAAGTCCATGCACACAGATGATCTTTTGTCTCCTAATTGGAATTCAAGGTAGTGTTTGGGAATCCAAATCCTAATTATATGCAATTACTGCTTCTAATCGGTAGTGGAATCCAAACCCTAATTATAATTATAAGGTAGTGGGCTTTGCTGGGAGGTTTGGTGGTGGTGGTGGTGGTGGTGGTGGAACAGCGGTGCTTTGGTGGTAGATGTAGGGGTGGCAACAGGAAAGTGTTGCTGGGAATAGGAGATAGAAACAACAAACCTAAACGTTAGGATTTTCAAATAATTCATTGGCAAACTGCAATATGTCATTCCAATTACTCTTTTGAACTACCAGTTGAATTTGGACCAATTCGTTCATTTCAAGTTATACGGTTCCCAAACAATTGATTTAATCCAATTCCTGAATACAAAATGAAATATCAATGAGTCAAAACAGGCCATAATGGAACTCATAATCCTTTTCTGCCTAGATCTTTTCTTGCGTCTGGCGTAAGCTCTGTTCAATGAATAGTTGTTGTGGCGTTTTATTTCATTCATTTATTTATGTAGTTGTTGCTGCCGCTGCTGTTCAATTTGTTGTTTATCAGGTCTATGATTTCGCTGGTCTATGTGTTGTGACTGAAACTCTGAATTATGAATATATATTTGGTGTTCAATTTTGGGTATGCTTGGTATGGTTGGAGGAAACAAAGATGGAATGGAATTTAATGAGAGGGAAAAAGACATGAAAACTATTACAGTTTTCAGCTGTTCGGTCTAACTATTGAAATTAACCACTTGTATTTGGTTCCCTACCTTAAGAAGGGGAGGAATCATTTTTCTTACCGTAATGGGTGGAATGAATACATTGACTCTTTATAAGGGGCATTGTTTCCCTATACGCTGAACTATTGAAGCTAAAAGGGAAGTGAATTCGTGATTTCGTTTCCTACCTGTAAAATACACGCACCAAACATGCTCTTTGTGTGAATGTCTCAATTTGGTTTGATTGTCAGGTTTCTCAGTTTCATATTTTATTTTAACTTATAGAAATTTTTCTTCAGTACTCCTACTTTAGGTTTAATATGGTCTAAAACTCTAAATTGTCTTATTATACTGTCTTTCTCTTTGCTCACTGGTGATAACTTGATACATGTATGTCCTTCTATGTTTCCCCTGAACTTTTGCAATTTCTCCTTGTCATAAAGTTATTGATCGTTATTATTATCTTTGCAAGAACAAATTTATATGCTTCGACTCCTTAAACTGGATTCACTTTGGTTCATATTGGTCGTTCTGGCTGTTTTCGAGCTACTGGCCCAGATGCAGTAAAATAGCTTGTTATTCCTTGTGCAAATCAAGCATTGGCGGACTTCAACAGCAAGCACATAATTACATTTCATAAAATCTTATGTTTTTTCAAATTTTCATTTATACTTTGCATTATTGTCGGTGATTGCTTGGGTTTGATTAAATCTTTCATTGTCTCGAGTGCAGAATACAGACTATAAACATGCTGAAGGTCCTAACACTGCATGTCTTCGTGAGAAATTTCAAGTGGGGTGCTACCGTATGCATTGCAACTTCACTGCTAAGCCTGAAACAAAACCCCTTGAGGATGGGGATTTTTGTCGAAGAGTCTTTTTTGTTGATGCGGACTGCAATGCTGATAGCTCCATTATTCTTATCTCTTACTGTCTCTTAGATTGTAAGACTCGTATCTTGCTCTAGATTGCTACCTCATAATATATATTAATGAGTGTTTTTTTCCCCCTTATCATTTGTTTCTATGAACATGTCGCCAATCATCATTCTCTTATCCATATGTTAACTGTAAATTTTTATGCACTTCTCAAAATGCTTCCATGCTTTTTTTGATTTAAATAAGATCCGTTGAAATAATCTTTAGATTTTGACTTTGATATATGCAAATGATCCATGACTTTGTAATTTGCAAATGATCTATTGAGGATGGAGCATACATTTATGTGCATTCAACAAGACCACATATGGTAATGTTATATTATGCAAAGATTAGTAACAAAATATTGTGGAAGTTTACAAGTCTTGGTTTTAAAAATTCACTTTCATTTAATTCTATAAGGAATATAATCTTTTATAGTGAAGGTTACTACTGTCTTGTTGCCATACATTTGGATCATTCTTTTATCCTATACGTAAATTGTGAATCTTCATGCACATGTCGAAAGATTAGTTGTTGGTTGAATTTTCAATGATCATGACAATTTAGCTACAAAGAAAATCACCCCGTTGCTGTTGAAGATGGCTTAGCTTAAGTGCTGCATTGTTTTTTCCTTATTATGTATATATATTTTTTATTCTTATATCTTTTATGTGTCCTACACAGATGGTGAAATCAAGTACGGCTGCGAGATGTGTCCACCTGAAATGCGTCATCCTGCCTCCTGATTCTAGGAAGGCTTTGGGTGCAGAGTTGGGGGGTAGGAAGATGCTTGTTGAAACCGGCTTAGAATTTATTAAATATCAAAATATTAAGTTAAATTGGTTGAATGCAACATGGTTGTGAACTTGTGTCGTCTATGCTTTGTCCATTACTATTAGTACTAGTATTTTGTGGACGTACAATCATGTAATATAAGTAATTTTCCTTTGATGCATATGTATGAAGATCTGGGGTGCGGCCTCCTAATGATGCTATATGCTGCTTGTTAGCTCATATCCATCAGTACTTGTGCCGCAGTGGCCGTGTTATTTATAAACCTTTGTTTCCTAATGTTGTTGTTGTTTATGTTTGGAACTTTATGCTGTATCTTGCCTGCTGGTCCAAGAGGCTTAAGACCGCGGTTTAAATCTGTAGTCTAGATGACCTTTGCAACAACGATTAGCAAAGTCTGCAACATTGCAAGTCGTAACTTACTACTAATAGGTTTGAGATGATATTTGTTGTTGGCTGAAAAACTCTGTGGAACTCAATTCTTTTCTTATGAATTTGATGTAAATAAGTATATAGACAATAAAATCTGACCGACTTGTGTAGCATATATTATTTTAAGATTTGGAATTAGTTAATGCCTAATCTTATATAGTAATCGCGGAAAGAACAGGTCCCTTAATAGTCATAGTTTTCACATTTTAACAAAATTCCAGTTAAAAGTCCTAAAACAATTATAATTATTCAGAAATAAATAAATAAATTATAATAATGTTTTTTTTAAATAAGGAAATTTAATAAATTTTTTATATTATAGTAAGTTTTTTTTTTTTTCAATTCTAATTACTTCAAGAGGATTGAAACCTTTTAAAAGAACATGGAAAATTGCAAATATGACTAATATTAGTATTTCCTTCGTTTCAATTTAATGGTTACACTTATCAAATCGCAGACTCCAATGCATTTTTTGTTTAGGCAAGTAATGGTGTATATGGGTACGTGGTAAGAGAGTTAAAAAAGGTTATCAAAAAATAAAACATAGAGAAATATGGCCTTTAATTAGAAATGAAAAGTGCAGTCATTAATTCGAAATGGAGGATGTATATAGTATTTGAGAGCAAGGGATAACTCAAGGTTTCAAGTAATTAGAGATTTTAACGTGGGAAAAGCTGATCAATGATGATGACTCATAAAGTGATTCTTGAGATGATCAAATCTATATAAATTAAGATTAGTTTTGATTAGGTTTTAGCAAAAATTACAAAGTTGGTAACTTTGTCAATTACTATCACTTTAAATGAAATTGTTAATTACTATTTCACTGTTACATTTTAATTTGGAATTGGAACCCGTACTAAAAATACGCTAAAAATCAATGGTCAACCCTAAAAATCGTTAAGTTTGCTCTGAATTATTAAATGCAAAAATAATCGCATAAAAAAAATTAAATTATTTAAAAATCAAACCTACAATATTTTTTTTAATACCATTTTTTTGATTTTAGAAATTAAGGTAAAACATTATGTACTTAACGATTTAGATTTGATCCTTAGTGTTTAACTGATTTTGAGCACTTGGTAGTAATTCTAAATTAAAATATAAAAGTGTGGTAGTAATTGACAATTTTTTCTTAAGCTTTATTAGATTTGATCTGGTTAAATACAACACTCAAAAGTAAGTATTAATTAATAAAGATTAAACAATGTCAGATAATTAATTTATTATTAGATTGAAAAATGATAATTATATAAGGTAAATAATAAGTAAGTGTTCCAACTTTACAAGTTAACCTTATTAGCCAAACAAATGAAAAAAGGGAAAGAGGAGAGAAAATTTTTATTTTATTTTTTGGACGGGAATAACTTTTTATTCATTAGTGAAGAAGAAAGATCATTCATTACAAAGTTTTGCATTTCATGAAGGATCTCCCCAATCCATACTCATCTCCTCAAAGTTTTTACTAACCTTTGCTAAATAATGGGCCACTAAATTCCCACTTCTACATGCGAGTATCTAACATGAACACAACGAGCATCTATCCTGTACAATAACTCCAAAAGTACTTTTCAACAAAGCGAAAAACAATTAATGTCATCTGTTTCCAAAATCACCTTGCGCAAACCTGCTTGATACACATTTTTCAGAGCGCGTCTGGCGCCGAGGGCTTACATGACATCCACATCGTATTGACCCTTGATCGGCACACATGTAGAGACGAGACTATCACATCTCCAATATGATCACGCATCATGGCTCCTAGACCGATTGTGTTAATTTCTACCATTGCAGGCAGCATAAGTGTTAACTTTGTAACATCTATGCCTTCTATTTAAAGCCACTTCATACTCCCTTGTTAACATTGGTACACGCTGAATCATATCATGCAAATCAGTTTTTCCCTTTTCAAAAACCTACTTTGCTCCTTCGAAGCCATAAACTCCAAGAAAACAACCACAACATATATATGCCACCAGGATTCATCCTTAATATGTTACTCCAAAAAGGACGATGATGTATCACAATCCCCGGTTTCAATACGGAGAGGTTTGTAGCGCCAAACCATTTTTGTCTCCTCACAATTCTTTAGAAGATGGCCAACAGATTCCTCCACTAAGCCACACAGAGGACATATTACATCAACTCGCAAGCCTCTATTTGACAATACACACAGTGCCACACGACGCTCCCAAATAAATATTTTCCCACTCATTTTCCGATACTAATGAGATAAATATCATGAAAAAATGTCAATAGTTATCCAAATTTCTTTAAGGGGATTTTATATCCCATCAATACATACATCCTCAAATACTCATCTCCTTCGAAATTCAAAGATTCTTCAAGAACTCAAAGTAAAGGTTGCTTCCAACAAAAGCAAGCATATACCAAATATTCACAAAGATATGAATTGTTTTCTGGGTCTTTTTTTTTTTCCTTTCAAGTAATGGAATTTTTTTTAAAAAAGAAAGGAAAAAGAAGAAGAAGAAAAAGAAGAAACTAAACTAATATTATTAACAAGCTAACTGCAAAGTGAAAACAATGTAATGCAAAGCATGATCCCCAAGGCCAATCTAAGGATTGTCCTTTGGAATTGGCCAAGGATAAAGATTGAAAATGGGGGAGAGGGGAAAGAAATCTAGCCATCTAATGGCCTTCAGTACCACCCTCTGGAGGAGGGGCATAAGAAGGTTCTTGAAAGGGGACGGGGCCATCATCAAAGGACGATGGATAAAGGGGGTGATTAGGGAAAGGGGGAGCACGATTAGCCTCGATATTGGCCAAATGATTGCGCCATGCCACCCTTGACACAACTCGCAGCTCTTGTTGCATGTGGTGAAGCATAGACATGATGGATTGTAGAGTGGGAGAGGGGAGGGGGCAAATGGAAGAGCTAAGCACGCTTCCCTCTGTGGTGACGGGATGAGATGATAAGGAAGAGGGATGAACCTGAGGCAGTGAAGAGGAAACCTTGTTATCCTGAAGATGATCAGAAGCATTAGGCTCTTGAGGGACTAACCAAGGGTTGTCACAATCTCTGGGTGGATGGCTCACAAAGGGATTTGGAAGATAGCACCAAGGAATGTCCTTGAAAAACCAAACAACATTACGTGTACCACGAGACAGAGAAAGCTTGCGGAGCATTGATTGTTGTTGGAGAGAGCTAAGGTGAAGATAAGGATGCTCATCAATTGTAGTGAGTTTTGCTAACTCTTCCGCAAAGTTGAGCTTGAGGGCAATCCAAGTTATCATCCCACCACATTGTATTTCACCTTTGTTATGGATGCCTAGCTTGATCTCATAGAAACGTTTGGCCAGGAAATGACCTAAGTTAAAACATTCTGCAACCTCAGCTCTATCCGATGCAAACCATAAGAGAGTGAGTTCGTTCTTTGACAATTGACTGAGTTCGTTCTTAGAGAACAAAGCATAAACAGGGAGGCGATCAAAGTACCGAAGAGCTGGATTAAGAATGTGTGACGCCTTACAATGACTTGACAAAAATTTCTTGTCAATTCCAGATATGCAAGTTGATATTCCAGAGATCCAATTAACCAACGGTTCTCATACAAATAAACATAAATAGAGGTCCATTTAAGTAATAAGATATCATTAGCTTAGTTGTAAGTTAGCGTGTAACAAGTCTACAGGTCAAAAGAATCTAATCAATATTTTTATATTCCAAACTACCATGTTAAAACAACGACATATGACCTTCCATGCCAAAACAAAGAAACACACTAATTTTCAGGTTACAATACCTTAATAGTTAATACGTTCTTAAATAAGCAACTGATGAAATTGATGATTGTGTTAGCAATTATATTAGCTGTTTTGGTGGTTGATATTATTATTTTTTTATATAATTAACTGTTTTATTTACTGTTCATATATGCAATATAACCCACTTCTATACTACACACAACCCACGAGCCGTTTTTTCATTTTTAGTTAGAATTTTGACCCTTATTTTTGTCCTACTACGAGGAGTGTCCCACTGCCTTCGATGAATGAACTAATCCTGCGGGAGTTTGCATGGGTACCTCAAAGGGCAGCATCCCTCCCAACTGGGATTTTTCCATACCCAAGGCTCGAACTCGATTACAATGTTGACCTTTAAGCCAATTGCAAAGTCTTTTATCAAATAAGGTCAATTATTAATTATTATTAAATATTGACAATAAATAAGATACAATTTGTTACATTCAATGCACCCCACTATTAGTTGATGATGCAACGTGAATCCAAACAAGGAATGATATATTACTATTAAAAATCGATACATATATGAGGTGACTAATAAGCATAAATAAATAGACACATCGCATTGCTAACCGGACTTAAACAAAATTTAAGTAAGAATAAGATAAACAAGGAAAGGTAAAACAAAGGGAGGAAAAAGTTTAGCTGGTAGTAGTAATACTAATACTATGAAAAATTCTATTTGAGATACAAAAATGATATTATGAACACAAAGAATGTTTGGTGCTCTTTGTGTCATAAGAGAGTAAGTAATGAAATTGCATTTTTAACTATTTTTTGTTTACTTTAACTAATTTTCTTGAAAATCCACGCACATTCATCAGCACAGTCAACTTCAAATATGTAATCAACAGTGTGGAACTGATTTATCTTCATGGTCTTACTTGGTGGACGTAAAAACCATGAGTATTCTTTAAAACCGAAAACTTTCATAACTTTGCTAGAAACTGTTGCTCTTCCATTAGGCTGCAATTAGTAGAGATTTTAGCTTTTAGTTGCAAAACGATATGAAATAAAAAAAATGTTTGGAACACTTGACAAACCTGTTGAAGTAGTGATTTGATTTCAGTCGGAGTACACCGCTACATGTGCTGAGTTAGGTCATTCATCAGTGTTACTCCCATTCCACCACTCTTGTCAGAAATAATGAGTCGAAGCATTAATCTGTTGACGAAAAAACACAATCAATAACTTTTGTAAATATTTGTAATATATTTAGATTAATGTTGTAAAGTTTATACCTTAGAATAGTTGCAACATTTGTTAGATTGCACCATACACATCTATGGACCTTTTGAGTGATGACAATTTTTCTTAGACAACAGTTACATGCTTCATAAATAATCTCATCAGGTTCTGACTCGATACGCCTCACATGAGCGACTAATCGACAATAATGAACCTATCATAGAAAACAACAAATATACGTTATTTATTTGTTCTTGATAATTCCACTAATAAACAAATTGAAAAGGTTTGTAGTTATTTACATTCTTTATAGTAGGTAATTTAAATATCCGAGTACGAATGGCATTATAAACTGCAATTGATTAATACATTGAAAATGAACATGAGCGGAAAGCCACAACCCGTTTTTGTGCCAGTTTCTCCGTGTCATACCTAAATCAGCAATATGTGAGAATCAATTTGCTATACATATTAATGGCCTCTGTAGAAAATTTTTTTGATTAGCTGATTGGTGTGAAACTGAATGTTGCGTACCATGCATATAATAAAGTGGTACATTTGTTCTCTGTATTCAAGTATATTCTGTTGTAATAGCCTATTGTAAGATATACCCCTGTTCACATAAATGATTCCAAAAATTAATCTTGTTCAGCCATATACATACAAAAAATTTAAAAGAAATATCTTTGTTGTATGAAAAGGGATGTTATTCGTACCGTGGTAATTTTTCACATGAAGCCCACATGCAACAACAATTGAATGTTAAGTACCATCATCAACTGGTCTATCTCCGAAGACATGAACATTATCATTCCAAACCATTAATTTGATAATGATTCACCTAGAAAGAATAAAGTTATGTAATTGTTAGAAAAAGCAATGCACCATAATATTAAATTGTGATATTAAAAAAAGAAACTGCACATACGTGTGATCCATTATTGCAACATCTCTTTTAAAAGAGTTGTTTCCAACCGGCTAAATCGGTGATACATCAAGGAGTATTCCAATGACATCTGAGAAACGTTCACCATGCATTAAATATGTGTTTTTGACTTTTTGTAGTGACAACATGTATATGGTTGGAAATAAATAGACTTTACCGAATAATCTGTGAATTCTATCGATATGATGTCATATACATGATACTCTCTTCTAATAAAAAGTGGGCATTGCAAGATCATCTTGATCTTCAGGGATGACATAAGATGCATACCCCACTGGATTCATGATATAAAAATATAACTCGATCACCAAATGTTAGCAAAAAAGTCTTACCATTTTCAAATAATTATTCAAGTTTAACTTTGATTATTCATCTACTCTTTCCATCTCAGAATACTCTTGACACTTATCAAGGCATGTAGTTTTAGATGATAAGTTGTTTTTTGGTTATCAATTATTATTTTATTGAAAAGTAGATGTGATATGAGTAGTAGTTAGTAAAAATAGTATTATTTTATTTTAAGGAGAGAGAATGTGGGTCATGGTTAGAGTTGGTAGGTAATAAGAGTGGTATTATTTTATTTGGAGGAGAGATAGTGTTGGACAATAGTTAAAAGGTAGAATGATAGAAATGATTGTGGGTCATATCCCAAAATAGAAGTGTAAAGAGTATTATGGGACAGATAAAAAAGGAAAGTGTAAAGAGTATTCTGGAACAAAGGAAGTACTTTTTTTTACCTTTTACTTAAGGACAAATGTTGGATTTTAAGTTTTATTGCATTTGTCTCACAATATATTTTAAAAAAACATTTTCACGTAATCTTAACTAGTTCCTATATACTTCCTCTGTTTAAAATTAATTGCACAATTTTCTGTTTTCACGCTCGTTGATACATGGTTTTAAACATTAATATTTATCATTATTAGTAAATGAAAATTACAAAAAGGATGATATAAAAATGGTTTTTTCACCAGATACCCCCGAGTTTTCAAAAAATTCACCAGGTACCCCCCATGTTTTCAAAATTCACTAGGTACCCCTCAGTTTTATGTAAATATACCCAAACCTCACTCTTGGTTCGAATTATTACTATACATCCTCAGCATTGTAGGATTAAGTGAAATTGTAGTATTGTAGGAACTGAGGATGAAGAGGAGATAAAGAGGGGTTAGGGTTAGGGTTAGTGTTAGTCATGAGTTAGGTTTAGGGTTTAGTTAGGTTAATTAGGGTTTTGTTAGTTTTTTTTTTTGGAAATTCAAAGTTATTACTGATAACCAAAAACAAGAGGATACAAACACCAAAGCAACAGACTAAAGGGAATAAATAGCATCAGTATCCAACTTATCCCACCTTCTAGGAAGGGTTGATAAGTTAGACTCTTCATGTGCTACTCTAAAGTACCAACCTTGCCACATAAAAACAACCAGACTAAATAGCCATCTATCAATACAAGAGTTTTTTCAAAGCATCCTTAACTCTACATGTAACAACCCATAATTTTGCTCCTAGTTTTTCGCAAAAATTTTATCTAAAATTATTATTTTCTCTAAATTAATGATTTTTATTTTATAATTTTGGGAGCCGAATTATTATTTTTATTTTTATGGCGTGCTAATGTGTTTATTATATTTATATTTATAATATAATTTATTGGAATTATTTTTATTATTAAGTATATTCAAAGTTTAGGCGCGATTTAGGAAGTTATCGATTTATCGCGTGGCGGGCTTTTGTTGCATGGATCCTTGTTGATTTTGGTGGACTTGGGCTTGGACAGCCGGCCAAGGAGAAGGAGAAGAAGAGCTTCTCTTCTTTCTTTTCTTTTATTTTCTTTTGTGACCCTTTGTAGCTTTGTAACCCCCATAACCCCCTAATCATTTCTCCTTAATGAGACCCCTTTACTTCAACCATTAACACTCCAAATTCTGATTAAAAAATCAGAACTCCATTGCTGCCATACTTCATTAAATTTGGCCATCATCATCTTCAACATTCTCTCAAAATTTTTCATTTTCTACTCCTTGTTAATTGTTCGTGACTTGTTCTACTTGCCTTTTTCTTATACTTGGTGCTTGGGAATTGAAGAAGGAGAGGAGTACACGCCTATAACGGGATTTTCCAGAAATATTCAGCTCGCCTCCGACGATCAAGGTAACTAGTAGTTATCTTAGAACCATAGTAATTAGGGTATTAATCGGTATTAGATTATTACGCTAGGAATTATTTAAAATACTTTTTGAATGAAA
This sequence comes from Beta lomatogona, assembly GCA_947646795.1. NCBI lineage: Eukaryota > Viridiplantae > Streptophyta > Magnoliopsida > Caryophyllales > Amaranthaceae > Beta > Beta lomatogona. Next base: position 755,324 of record CANSNZ010001135.1, read on the forward strand.
TTATTGACGAAATTTGACATGAATATACTTGATGCATGATGTGTAAATAATGTATAAATAAAAATAATTTTCGTCTGATTTTTAGTATTTATTTGCTTTAACTGGTGTTTTGTGCGTTTTTGGCTTATTTGCATAATAATTATTAAACGAATGTTAAAATTGCTGGAATTATTTTTCGTGGATCATTTTATATGTGTAGTATGTATTCCATGCCTTAGAATAATTTTTTCCTACTGTTATTCGGATTATTTAATTGATATATCTGTTTTTGCAATTTCATTTCTGTCAGTATATAAATCATGAAAATTATTTCTGGAGGCCGGAAAATTCATTTATTTGTATATTATGTATTTCCGTGAGTTTATTCATGTTATGTAAATTTTTGGCAATTTTTGGGCGTTTATTTTTATTTTTAATTATTGTATTGGCTTTATTGAGTAATCTGTATATTAACGTTTAAAAATACTTTTGGAGTCCGAAAATTATAAATAAAAATTTTACCATGTCAGTAGAGTATTAGGGTCATATGATAATTTTTGTGTGATTTTACTGCTCGAACGTATTAGTTCAATAATTATTACTGGGTTTTTGTTGTGAAATTGAGGATACTCTTTTAAATTATTTGAGAGCTTGTTAATTAGAAATAATTTGCAATTTATTATGTTCTTGGTTGCTGATGTTCATTAGGTTGCAGTAAGTATTATTGGGTATCCTTATGTTTATGTTTGATTTATGAAAGAAAATGATTAATTGTTACTACTCTTTTAATGAATAAGTTTTGGGGTTAATTGGTGATGTATTTTTGATTGAATTGTTGGTGCTGTAAAAACTAGTTTAATATCATTATTGATGTTTAGAGATGTTCAAGTGTTTATTGTGGGAGACATTTGATGAAAGTTTGTAAGTTAATAATTTTGAGGAATTATGAAGAGTTGTTTTGATGAATTATGGGTATAAGGCCGGGTGGCATCCCTTTTTGATGAATATTTTAAGATGAATGATACTTTGATGATATGCATGATTTTATTTTGAGATAAGAATATCCGGTGGGATAGATGTAGTCCCCGGTGAAGAACATGCCAACCATCTGGTTTGCGAACTAGGGGTACACCTGGGTTAATTGTTGTCGTCCGAGGGGTCAGGGAGTTCTGCGTGTTCTACCCTGCATTGGGAGTTTGGCAATTCTTAGACACAGGCAGTGGGGAACGTAACCCCATAGACTGACCTGGAGATTGCGATCTGACAAACCTTAGGAAGTGAATTGCGATTCACTGGCGTTCGGTTTCTGACTCAATAACTTGTTGTACTTTTGTTTTATTATTATTTAAGTATTCTAGAGTTGATTCATTCACTATATCTTGTTTTACTTGATGTTGATGATCATTTGTATTACCTATGAGCTTTATGGTTTTTAGATGCATGTTATAGCTATAATGATTGTATGATTTCCTTTCTTAGTAATCTATTGCTGAATCGTTCTTTGATTGCTTTTGTTCTGGGAGAACTGTTAGTTACTCCCCACTGACTGTGGAATAATTAAATATATATTCTTGCAAATGGAAATGAATGCTAGACTTGTGACTGCTTGGGCTACCAGAGTGAGGGTTTGTAGTCAGAAGAAGCTCCTGGTTTTGTTTTTGGTAGATGAGTTCTATGCAGACCATAAACAGTCCTACTTTTGGCTAGCTTTCAAGGACATTTAGTTTGATTTAAGTTCTAACGGGAGACTTGCATGTCTCGTAGTTTTTGGATTGATGTTATGATATAATTTGGGATATTTCTTTTATTTAGAACTATAATGTTTTTCTCGGATATTACTTTCTTTTTGGAGCTATGAAACTTTGATTTGAGGATTATCTTTAATTATTGTTTTAGAGTAGCATAACCGTCCTGACGTTATTTCCGCTAACGTCTTTTTAGTATATCTTGATTAGATATTGTTTAGTATCTTAGTAGTAGAAGGACGGGGTATTACACTACAAGCTACATTAAATAAAATTGAATCAATTGTTTGCTCAGGTAGTTTGTAAATGCCTTCAAACACTTGCTCATTTCGTTGAGTCCAAATATGGTATACTGCTTCTGCAAACAACATCCCATACAACTTACTTCGCTTGCTTCTTCTTCTACAATGTTCATCTGCTATATTGATCTCTTCCATGAAAGTTAATTACAATTAAGACTAACGACGGTTAACGCTGTTAATTATTAAGGGTATTTGGGTGTATTTACATAAAACTAAGGGTGCCTGATGAATTTTGAAATATGGGGGGTACCTGATGAATTTTTTAAAAATTCGGGGATAGCTGGTGAAAAAACAGTATTAAAAAACATACATTGAGACGAATCTAACAAGATCACATATGACTATATTTTTCCTAAAATGTAAATCAACAAAGATAATCAAAGTGTAAGATGTGACTAGTAATATTATTTAAATGGTGCAACTATATCTGAACAGAGGAACTATGTTCCAAAATAGTCTTGATATATACTTCAAGTCTTTTTGTCAAAAAGCCCCAAATTTTTTTGCCTTGTCACTCAAATTTTACCCATTTCCTTTTTTTGAATAACTTGATAAGTAAAATATTTCTCTAATTTATTTCCTTCTCCACATATAAAAGGACAAAACTATATACTTCCTTAATTAATTACACTTTTTATAAAGAAAAAGAAAATAAAATTGGAGAATCTTCTAAGGACAAATGGAGTATCATGAGTAGAGCTGGTAAAACAAATTCGTACTCGTTTACCCGATCCGAAATACCGACCGAGAATCCTTTTCTCCCGAAAGTAACCACCCGAAATAGAACCAAAACTCGAAATAATCCGGCATTAAATCCAATAGACCCGAATATGACCCTTAGGTAACCCGGACCGAACCTACCTGACTTGAAAGTGACCCGAAGACTACGATCCGACCCCAACTCCCTTTGTTTCCCCTCATCAAACCCACAAGCTTAAAAAAATATATCCAATTCTGCCTACTTGTGTGTATGTTTTGGTATCTTAATGTATTATAATATAAGTCAGTACACATTATTGTCGAAGTGTTGGTGTCCTTATGTTTTTGTGTCCAAGTGTTACTATCCCTAAATAACGAGAAGTAATGTGGTATGCAAATGGTAGACTAGAAATAGGAAAAATTGATATGAATAGTTCCAACTACGGGCTTTTCGCCATTTTCATTTCCAACTAAGGATTATTTTTTAGCAGTCCCAAATATGCATCATTTTTGACAAAATTGGTCCCAACAGGTTAATGAGCTGCTACAACAAGTAAAACACGTTTTTCTTTTTTGTTGGAAAAATTGACAAAGGAAATTCCAACTATGACCGCCCAGCCATAAAAGGTCCAAACTATGGACTATTCCATAGCAGGCCCAACTATATATAACATGTCTTTTACACACGTGGTCCTTCCAGATTACTCACCGATAGAAATTGATAGAACCCATCACGTGATTCTTACCATTGTTGCACGTGTTTGGTTATTTAAATCCCCTATTCCTATGTTATTCCATTTTGTTCTTCTCCAATATGCAATTTCTTTCTGCAATTTATTCATCTCAAATCTCCAATCTTTAATTTCTCTGTGAAATTTCCTCTTTTATTTCTTCTCCAATGGCAGTGCAAGCATCAGGTGGATTAGGGTCCATCAATTCAAGAGTAAATTCAGGTGATGTCCTTACAAGTGCAACCATGACATCCCTGCTGTAATTAGAAATTTACAGAGGAGCGAATTTTGGAAAAAGGTTTTATGGGTGTTCTATGTGGCCAATGAGTGATAGTTTTTTTTTTTATGCATTTTTTAGTGAAAAAAAATTGTTATTATCACTAAACTTGCGAAATTAAATTGCTTTACAATTAGGGTTTTTTGTGGTTAAAGTGCCTTATTTGTGTCAATCCAGGGACAATCTCAGTGTGGTGTCTTTATATTGGAGATTGAAGATGGTGAAAAATCATGCAAAGAGTTAGAGCATTTGCAAGCCAAGTTAATGGAGCAGTTTACATAAGTATCATATTTGGAGATTCAATTTAAGGTAGTTGAGGAAAAGTTTCAGAAGCTAAAATTGAAGAAGAAAAAAATGGACGAAGCAATGCTTGAAATGAGGACTGAAATGCTTAAAACTCGAGTTAAAGAGGTGAAGAATGCCAAGGGGGTGAAGTATGTTGTATTTGCCTTAGGATTATCATGGATGTTGTTTATCATTGTTGCTATCTTGATGAACTAAGGGCAGATGTTAGTATATTAATAATGTTGTTAGAATGGTGGTTGCTCTTGCATAAGTGCAGAGCTTAGGGTTGTATTTTGCAATCAATGAATGAAATTGTCTTTGCCTTTGTTTTGATAAAACTGTGTTTCCAAATTAAATGTGAAAAATCTTAAAATTAAACCAACAATTTAAGACTATATTGCTCCAATTCAATAGTGTAGCAAAAAACCACATTTGCTAAATATTCGCAGGTACAAAAACTAACAACTCTAAACTATTAACACTACAATCCAAAAACTACCAACCATAAACTATCTTAAAATTAACAACAAATGACATCAAGGGAAAGTTGATGTTGATGCCTGGCTTCCCAATCCAAAAGCACTGGCTGATGTTGAACATTGTGGCCCTTTTTTCTGCACTCTTCCCTATGTAGGAAAGAAAGAAACTCATTAAACCCTCCAACCAATAACAGCATACCAACAAAAAAAAAGAAAATGAATTGAAGTGTAGTGTTTTCTTACATTCACATAGGTTGTTCCATCAGGGCTCTGAAACACTCCAATACCATGGGGCACATCATGAGCTTTTCCATTGCCTCTGTCAACACCTCTTCCTCCCCTAGTACCTCTTCCTCCCCTTGAACCTCTGTCTCTGCTGCCACCTGATGCTCCTGATCCCCTTCCTACATATGCAGGAGCTCTGCCTCCCGCAGAATTTCTCCCACCTCTACCTCCTCAGAATGCCCTCCCATTTCTTCCTATTTGTGTTGGTTGGGCACTTACATCAGCCTGTTGTGTGGATGGCCTAGGTTGGGGTTCTACAGTTTCGCATATGGTAGTGTTTTGTCTTTTTGGAGGAGGTGTGCACTGTCCTTGGTAGGACATTTCCTTTTTTTGTGACTGGTAGACTTACATACACTGCAGTACATTAGGACCCCATGTTTTGTTAGCCTCCCAGGATTTTTGGGGTTTTCATGAGGGTCTTTTATTGTGTTCTTCATTGGCCTCCTTGCCCCACTTTGATTGGTGGTGGCTGTAGTGTAGCATCAACCTTTGGCTAGTGCCTCTCACCAACACAGGGAGGGATGGAGTTGTTGTAACTCTTTAGGTAGGTGTCTCTCTTGTACCAATCTAACACAAAGTCCTCTAGTTTATAATGGTACAAGAACAGACAAGCAATTGCATGGCAGGAAGGATGTCAGTCAAATCCCATCTTCTACAGGACATGACCTAGCTTCAAGGTCAACACAATAAGTGTCCATCAGATGGCTCACCTGAAAGACAATGGCAGTGGAAGGAATTGGGCTACACATGGCCGTCTTTTCTTTGGCTTTCTCCAGTTTAGCTTGCACCCTGGGGTAGACTTGAGCCACATTATTCTCCATCTCTTGCCTTTTAAAGACTAGCCTCTACATTTGGACAATTCTGATTTCTTCAAACACGTGGATGAGTTGTTTTGTTCTTGCTTGAATGATGTACCCATTGAATGTCTCTACGAGATTGTTCTTAATCACATCAACCTTAGTGCTAGTATCCATGTAGGCTCTGCAAAATACGTTTGCATTGTAGCTCCTGAAACCCTCAACAGCGGCTGGATTTTAAGCCCCCATCTCCTCCAAAGCCTCAATGTATTCAACCATGTTGTATGTCCGCAACCTTCCAAAATATCATCTTCATTTCATTACCTTTATAATCCTTGTGCCAATGTGCAAATATGTGTATGGCATAATGCATGTGCTCAGCACTTGGCAACAACTGTCCAACTGAAGCTAAAACAGACTGAACATGAATAATAACATTTACGAAATCAATAATCTAGCTAAGTGATTCAATGTATAAAAAAAAAGAGAACAATGTACAAAGACCTCACCTGATGCCTATCTGACACCAGTGCCAACCCTAATCCATCGCCCAGATTCAAGCATCTCTGCAACTCAGCAATAAACCAGCTCCAAGAGTCATTATTTTCTCCTTCTACCATTGCCCAGGCAACTGGAAACATCTGCTCGTTTCCATCCCTACCTACTGCAACAAGGAGTTGCCCTCCAGGGAATTTTAAAGAAAACAAGAATCAATGCAAAGCAGTTTCCTGCATCCTTCCATCCATCCTCACCTTATGCCATCAAAGCACACAAACATTCTTTGGAAAACTGGTGTTGGACCACTCTGGATTGGATTAATCACCAATGTGATTTCAGTACTTGGTCTCCATATTTTAGAGCTGCAATGTACCTTCCCAAATTCATGTGATGCTCTCTCACAGAGCCATGCAACATCCTATAAGCATAGTACTTAACCTTGTAAGCAAGATCTTTCTTAATGATCACCCTAAAGGCCCTCCTAACTGTTTCCATTATCTCCTTTGTTGGTCAATGTGGCCGATTTTGAAAATCTCTAGAAACTGCCTAGCCATCCATGTATACTTCAATTGTCTATTCCTTTCCATATCCCTTGTGCAAGTGTGAGCTCCATCCACAGATTTTAGGACAAAACAAGCTCTTTTATTGTCCCATGAACCATACACTAGTGGAAAAAAGTCAATCGGATCCGGTCAAAACCGGACTTACAGATTCGGTTTGGTTCGCATCCGGTGGACTCGCAACAGCTATTATAAAATAATCTGATCCGGGCCAAAATCGGATCAATTATACACCAACTGATCCGGTTTTAACAAAAATCGGATCAGTGTATAGTTAACTGATCCGGTTATTTGGTGAAAATTGGATCAGTTATACACTAACTGATCTGGTTTTCACGAAATAACCGCATTAGTTTTCTGGGTACTGAAATTAAAAAAAATAGCCAAATTCAACAGTAAACGACGAAAGAGCAAAAGAAACCAAAAATTATATCCAAACGAAACCAATGAAATTCAACTGAAAATCCTAATTAGAACACGAAATTTATCCAAAATTACAACCAAAGAAACCAACGAAATTCAAAATCATAACAAACCAATCCAATGAAATTAAAAATTATATTAAACGAAATCCAAAATTACAACAAACGAAATGAAAAATTACAACAAATGAAGTTACATCATACCAATTACAAAATACGAAATAGAAACGAAAGAAAAAAATTGCCACCAAAAAGTGATATTTAAAACAAACAAAACCCTAATAACACAAAAAATCCGAATAACAAAAACGCAATTGAACCAAAACCCTAAATACAAAAATGAAAATAAAAAAATCTAATTACAAAATGAACTTTGTTCAATTGAAACCTGATGTGGGCTTTTGGTTTCACCCTCCTCGATGAATGCGACGCTAGTGAGTTGACGTTTGTCCTTGTTTGACAAACGCAACAACGAGAGCGAAAACAACGACGAAGGCAATGAATTCAGATCTAGAACGTTGAGTGAGCGTTGTTGGTGGGGTTCTCTTCGATTGTTGTTACGGTTCGTGGTTGGTGCGGTTCGACTTCGATTCAGATCTGAAACGTTTGTGGTTAGTGCGTTGGAAGTGTTCAACAATGAAGTGTCTTCGAGCCAAAGTGGGAGAGTTGGGAAAAGGGTGGTTGGTGCGTTGCAAGTGTTCGTCGCTGAGTTGGGAGGAGGGAGGAGGAAGGAGAGAGGAGGACAGAGGGCGTCATTCGATTAGGGTTAGAGAGGAGGATTGATGAGGGTTAGAGATGATGGATTGAGAAACGGCATTGAGAGAGAATGGATTTAGGTTTAGATGGGATATGAGGGAGATGAGAGGGAAATAACGTGTGAGATGAGAGGTAGGGGGTTTGTGTATTGGGCCTTGCATGTTGCAATAAAACTGGGCCTTGCGTGTTGTAATGAAAATGGGTGAAGGAAGGAAAACGCGGGTTTTGGCTTGGGAAAAAATAACGGAAAATCTGATCAGGTCTTGTGAACCGGATCAGATTTTCCGCCCAACTTTCCCTCCCATTTTTTTTAATGATTTAGGATGCAGTTTTGTAAAAACTGAATCTGTAACTAAGTGACAGATAAGGTTTTTTCCACTAGTGATACAGCCTAAAAGGACAACTAGTTCAACATTTCACCTCCATTCTTTGTTGCACCTATTGAAGTGTGTCCCACATCAGGCCTCTGAGAGGTAGATCCCCCACCTCTACCCTCTGGACACAAAAGTTCAAATAACTTGCTATTGCACCCCTTCACCTTTTTTCTAGCTTCCCACAATTCATCATCTGTACTCTCTCCTAGTTCATGTTCCAATTCAGGTATAGTATTATCCTCACCATCCCTCAATTCCACATCAGCATCAGGCACCTCCTTCTCTAACCCTAGAGTTTCTAAGTCAACATCATCTTCAGCACTATCTGGTTCATACAAACCATCTGATCCACCACTCTTCTCTCCTTCATCATCTGCAAATAGCTCAATATAAGGGATAGGACAATGAGGTATGTTGTCATACCACTCAAAGAAGTTACTAGCTAATGCGTTTGGTGGGATTGGAATTGGTTGTGCTCTTTGTGAGGGGTAGGTGGGATTGGTTGTTCTATTTGTGAAGTGAGGGGTGGGATTGGTTGTTCAGTTTGTGAAGTGAAGGGTTGAATTGGTTGTGATATTTGTGAAGTGGAGGGTGGGATGGTTTTTTCTGTTTGTGAAGTGAGGGGGGAGATTGGTTGTTCTACTTATGAGATAGAGGATGGGATTATAACTGCTGAAGTTTGTGAAGGAATGGGTTGGGTGGGTTGTGTAGGAGGGTTAGTTGGAAGTGTTGCTGATTTGGCATAAAAGTCAGTAGGGGGAATCAATGAGACTTCACGGTCTTCTAGGAGAGGAGTAACTGAGGTTATTTTTAGTCCCAACATTCTAGGACTGAATCTAAGTGGGGGTGATGGGACCCTATTATTAGGGTTTGTCACTTTTCTGTGTAACGTCAATTTTTTTGGGGGGGACCATGGGTTTTTTCGGTTTGACTCAACCCAACTGATTTACTCCCACTTTTCTTAGGCTGACCAGATTGATTATGCAAAACCTTATGCCCAGTTTCACTCCCAATTTCCTTAGGCTCCCCAATTTCAGTCCCCCCCTCCTTAGGCTCCCCATTTTCACCCCCCTTTCCTATGGCTCTCTACTATCATTCTCCATCTCCTTCGGCTGGCCAGGTCCTTCAAGAAATGTTATTTCTTCATGCTGATCAACCTCATGTTTCACAAAAAGATCAACACATCTCTCTTTAATTTTATAGCTATTGCACCCATTTCCAACACCTCTTGATCATTGTACACTGTAAGTAAACCATCTTCAAGCTTCTTACCTGGCACTAAGTTGAATATGTGGTCTACTGCACTGTACCCCCCACATTTTTTCACCAATTCAACTAAGTACCACTAGCACAGTTCATCAGGGTCAACTGGGAAGGTCCTAATTCTCCCATCAACATACTCTAAAAAACACCCAACTTATTGTTCTTGAAAGTCCCTCCATGATGGAAACGCAAAGACACTATTACATCCATTTACACCTAATTCCTGAAGCGAGAAAAATTTGAACTTAACATAACAAAACCACAATTCCAGTAACGCAAACAACACATCACAACTAAGAGCACAAAACAATCGATTAAGGAACCCTAGAATCCAAAAAAATCAAATTTTTACCAATGTTCATTAAACCAAAAAAATAAAACAATTTCAAGGACAAAAATACAACAATTTACCAGCAAATATTTATTTATTTTTTAAAAAATGCAACAATTATTCACAGGAAAACTTAACCAGATTGTGAAGTTCTCAAAAACCCAAGAACTACTTTGCAAATCGCAATTAAACCCTCGTAGAAATTTTTCATCAATAGAAAAGGATTAAAAGAAGAAGATGAGTGAGACAGCGTGATTGAAAGAAGAAAAAGAATAAAAATTTGAAGAAATGGGGAAGAATTCAGACAATCATCTTGGTATAGGTGGAGGATTAATGGCCATTATCGGTAAAAGCGTTGAGAGTGAAAATTTTGGAGGGAGATTGTAAAAGAGAAAGAAAAAAAAGGGAAAATCATTTATTAACTTAAACATCCGGTCAGCAGTGAACAAAGACCACGTGTGTAAATACATGCTATAGTTAGGCCTGTTATGGAATAGTCCATAGTTTGGACCTTTTATGGCAGGGCGGCCATAGTTGGGACTGCCTTTGTCAATTTTTCTTTTTTTTTTTGCCACAACATATTCGACACCACCTCACCGCACCACCATCCAGCCCCAGTAAATTTTTTTTCCTCTGATTCCAGCTCTTTCTTCTTCTTTCCTCCACCTGTTTCTCACACCTTCCTCTGCCATGTCCTTCTCTCTCCTGCACCCTCCCTCCTGGATCCCTCTCTCCTCATCTTGTGAACCACTATCTCCTTCATATCCACACCACCAACTCAAATACATTCTACCATACTTGGCACCACCAACAATCTTAGTTACGGAAATAATGCAAACCCTGACACGTCTTTCTCGCTCCTGGTGCCTCCCTATTCCTTCTTCCACGTCTTTCTTTCTCCTCGAGCGTCTCTCCTCCACGTCTTAGGTTAATATGGTTAGAGTTGGTTTTAGGTGACTATGGTTCGGGGGTGTTTGTGACTGTTGGAGTGGTTTCGGGGTAGAGTGGTTGGTGGCTGCCACCGTTTTCTCTCTCTCTCTCTCCTATAAAAATGGAAGGATTATTCAATTCAAGCAAGGAGCATCATGGTGGTTGTGAGGGGAAGGGAATTTCGTAGGTGGCAGGGGAGGGGATTTTGAGGGTGGGAGGGGAGGGGCAGGGGATTTTGGGGGTGGCTGGGGAAAGAGGTGCGGGAGGGGGAGGGGTGGCAGAGGAGGAAAGAGATAGGAGATAGAAAAAGGAAGAAGGGAACTGATTTTAGAAATTATTTTAGGAAACCGACTTAAGAAAAAAAAATTAACCTGTTAAGAAGGTAATTAGTCAGTTGAAACTGATTTTGGCAAAAACAATTGATAGTTGGGTGTGGTCAGAAAGAATTTTTAGTTGGGACTGAAAATGGCAGAACGCCAATAGTTGGGACTATTGCTATCAATTTCTTTCTATAAATATGGCACAATGACTATTTAAATGGATACTCAAACTGAATTGTTAGTGAGAAATCGCCCTTTTTTGTGAACTAAAAATTAATTTATTTGTTGTTACACTAGTAGAAAAATGACGATTTGTGTCCCCCCAAGTGCGTCGCACGACAAGGAATGTGCGATGCAAAACATCATTGAACAAGAACCAGATATGAGCTATATGCATCGGACCCTCATGATGTGCGACGCATATAGCTCAGATACAAGGATGTGCGTTGGACACTGAGGCCCATCCGACGCACATCGCTGCATCCAGGTGACAAAATTTGAAGCCCTATCTGCGTCGCATGTCTTTATGGTGCATTGCAAAAAGGTGATTTGCGTAGGGCAGGGCACCTTGGTCCATCCGACGCAAATCACTTTTACCCATAATAATTTTTCGCCTACCGCACATCACTTCACCTAAACTGCGTCGCACGTTGATGTTGTCCGACTCAAATAAACAGAGGACCAAATAAATTCTTCCTTTATTTAAAAAACCACTTGCACGATCTCTGTAAACCTAGATCTTATTTCCTCACCTTTACATCTCCCTTCTCTCTCTCTCTCTAACCTCCCCTTCTCTTCTCTCTCTCTAACCTCCCCTTGTCTCTCCCCCACGAATCTCTCACTCGCCGGCAGTAACTTCAACTTGTCTCTCATTCGCCAGCAGTAAGCCATCTCCCTCCAATCTTTTTCTCACTCGTCGGCAACTAACAAAGGAACACGACTCGCCGGCGACGATAGGACATCGTCTTCTCAATCAAAACATGCGTTCAGCGGCAGCGACGAATTATTCCTTTCGAATTTCAATGGTTTGTATCTAATCTTTAATTTTCAGGAAATTTTAGTTCTTTTTAGTTAAATTATGGATTTACTTGCTATTTGTACAAGATCTTGCTCAAAATTCATATCTAATCTCTCATACGGTTTCCTTTTTTTGGCATTCTTTGCAAGATATGGTTGCTTAATTTTCAAGGAGTCTAGAGCTGTGCAAGGTTGAAGAATTCGAGTGTTGTGCGAAGTTGAAGAATTCGAGTGTTGTGCGAATTTGAAGAATTCGAGTCTAGTGCAGATTGAAGCTACCAGCTCTAATTTCTCCAAAATCGACAATGTTTCTCGATAAGAAAGGATTTGACTGTGTAGACATTAATTTTTAGTGTTCTTTTTATGTTAGATCTGATTTTTTTTCTGGGTTCAAGTTTTTCATTTTGTTTTATTGTATTCCTTTCTTAATATTCATAGTTTCTGTAATTTGTTCTTCTATTTCAATTATTATTCGTGCTTCTATTTCAAATATTATTCGTTTTTTTGTAGTTCGTTCTTTTGAATGTCTTTTGTGCAAACTATTTGGCGTAAACTGATGAATGGTTGGGAATTGGGATGAGGGTATTTTTTTTAATGAAAAAATGTAGCATTTGTGTCACATGTACTACCGGGTCCGACGCAGAAGACGCAATTTGCGTCGTATGTGCTTATGGGTGCGACGCAAATGAGGCCAAGAAACCCAACCAAAACCAGGGCTGGGCAGACCACAGTGTATGATGTGCGTCGGATACCGCCCAATGTTCGACGCAAATGGTTGCTCAATTGCGTCGAATCTTCATCCGACATCCGACGCAAATGATGCTTTCGGAAACGACGCAAATCGTCAATCCTCTACTAGTGGTTATTCATTTTCTACTAAAAGTAAGCATACATTTTTTTAAGAAATAATCCGTCTTTTTAGAACCGAAGATTATTTTTATACAAAGTAAAGCAATACTTTTAATGGTGACCTTACTCGAATTGGCTCGAACCAAACAAACCTGACGCGATTGAAAACTGCCCTGCTTCAACCTGACCTGATATTGACCTGGTCACCAAACACGCACTCGACCCGAAATGTCATGTACTAGGGACGGACCCGTACCCGAATGGACTCGACCCAACCTGAAAACAAAGCTTTCTTGATATAACCCGACCCGAAACGACACGTTTGCTACCACTAATCATGAGTCATGACACTGATTTATTTTTACGTAGGTTAGGTACATCAAGCATATATTACCATGAGAGTAGAGATGTCAATTCGTTTCAACAGTTCAATTATGGTTTTACCCAAACGGTTCGATTTAAAACATTTTAAAATACAAATAATTCAATTCAGTTTATCTTTTATTGAGTTCAGTTGGGTTCAGTTAAATTTCTTTTGGGTTATTGTTTAGTTTAGTTGCAGCTAATTTCGGATTAAACCTGATCAATTAAACAATTGAACGATTCAATCCATAACAGTTAACCACGTAACCACAATTATTTTCAGTTTCTATTCAGTTGTAGTTTAATTCGGATTATGATTGATCAGTTCAACTGTTCAACAATCATTTTTTACTTTCAATTCAGTTAATTTTAGTCGTAGTTTATTTATAGTTATACTCAACCAGTTAACCGTCCCATCCAAAAAAGTCGAGCACATGTTGACAATTATTTTCAGTTTCGATTCGGATAATTGACAAAAATCATATCGTAGCGGTTATACTTCTCGTTTAATCTCAGTCTTTGACAAGAATCGCAACCGTTCAATTAATTTCAATTCTTCCTCAAAAACTTGCCGGTTATACTTCCTAAAATACATGTATGCAAGTCACGTGAATAAATGTGTACTTTTATTGATATTGTACTTGATTGATATTTCAAATCACATTTATTCAGATAAAGTTTAAGAAAAGTTTAGTTGTAAATCCGAATTAGCAATGATATTTTCTGTCAATACTACATCTAAGTTAATGTCTTTAACATAAATGAATTTTGAAATTTAAAACATCTAATTGAATTGAAACAAGTTGTTATTGGATAAGATTATTGAATGTATTTGTAATACCCCTCATGATTGCTTTAAAATGATTTAGCACACTACTCTTTCCAGCAAGATGCATCGTTCTTTTAGGAAGCTTATTTTCTTAGTTACTCCACAGTTAAGCGTGCTTGGCTGGGAGTAGTCCGTGGATGGGTGTCATCATGTGAAGCTTCTCGAGGTGCGCGTGAGTGAGGACAAAATACACTGAAAGAACTTGTGTTATTGAGGACTGATAGGTTGTCGTACACCTGTCAAAACTAATTCCTGCAAAACCTTCTAACCATGTAGTAGGGTAAGTAGGGTCTAATCCGCAGAGAGATAGTTACTTTAATCTAGCTTGTAAAGTATGGGAAAACTAAGCAAGATCTGAAATATGGGAATTAAAGTTCTAGCCTAATAAAATATGAAAATCAAACTAAAAGGATCTAAGGCGATGGCTCAACATGTTCATATTTCAAAATCTTTCAAAATATCATCTATAGTTCAATGAATCATATATCTAGAGTACAAGTTAATCTTACGGTCGGGTATTAACACTCTCAAATCAGCATATGCAGTACGGTCGCTAACATAATCATATTTGCTAATTATAGATAAGCCTCTAAAAGCTGATCTTCTAATTCCAACTCTTATTAGCAAGATTTAATCAAACAATTGATCAGGTTGCAAGACTAACAATAAAAACACTAATCAACAAGAGATATCAATGACAAATGAAAACATCAATAAACATCAATCAAGATTCATATCATATAAACATGGATTCTCAAACCCTACAAAATAAGACTACTACTCAATCATAAAACAGAGAACAAAAACTACATCTAAAAAGGAAAACATAATCAAAAGAAATCAATGAAAGAAACTAATTAAACTCATGGATTAATGAAGAAGAATAAACAACAAAGGTTTACTCAAAAATTAGAGAGAAAAAGAAGAATAAAACTAAACTATGAAAAATAACATGTGAGAGAGGAGAGGAGATAGTGAAATCCTAATCTAAATAATATTCAGTAACCTAATAAGACTAGGAAAGTAAGTTACAAGATAAGATAAGTCAAATTTTCATTAAATGAGTGGAATTAGTGATTCGCGCGTACGAAAACAGATTCCAACAAAAACATTGCAAACTTCCGAAAGACATAACTCCTTGACTAGAAATCTCCTCGGGGAGTGCCACCTATCTTTGGAAAGCTCTTTAAGTCTAGTTTCCAAATCTGCTACTATTATTCAATTCTCAAAAGCACATCAAAATTTATGGTCAGGATAATAGACGTGACTCCTTTTCCACATTTCTTCTAATGATTATTCACTTTGTTTTCGCTCAAACTAGTACTATGACATATCCAAATTATCCTTATGCAATGTAACTTCCTTCCAAATGCTACTAATCCTCAAGATTAGCTAAACATACTCCAAATACTTTCTCAATATCCGAAATTCATCAAAAAGACCAAAACATATTGAATAGGAGTATAATAACATAACTTAAGAATAAAATGCACTATTGAACCTAAATATATATGAAATTAAATGCTCTAAAATGCAATCTAAATGCAACTAAAAACTATATATAAATATGACATATCAAGGACAGTTGTTGGTCCTAGATGTGCATTGGTGACGAAAAACTCAACTCCGTATGGGTCGGGTGTTACAAATGGTATTAGAGCAACCCTGCGACTGCATGCTGATCGTGTGGATTATTAATCCAAATTAGCTGCCTAGTTGGGGAGGCATCTGGGGATATATCATCGACTGCGATTAGTTTTTAGGCTGAGGTGATCTACAGGTCGTTGTGGCCTAATATGTGGATTCCTCAAGTGCAACGAGGGTGTTGTTGTGCTCAAGTGGGGGTGTATGTAATACAGCTCATGATTGCTTTAAAAGTATTTTGCACGCTACCCTTTCCAACAAGATGCATCTTTCTTTTAGGGAGCTAATTTCCTTAGTTACTCCACAATTAAGCGTGCTTGGCTGGGAGTAGTCCATGGATGGGTGACCTCATGTGAAGTTTCTTGGGGTGCGTGTGAGTGAGGACAAAATACGCCGAAAGAACTTGAGTTGGTTATTGAGGATAGTTGTTGGTCCTAGATGTGCATTGGTGACGATATACAAGACTGTGTATGAGTCGGGTGTTACAGTATCAATGTAATAAGCCGATAAGCTAATCAGGATAACAATACTCCATTTAAGTCCATCGTCTTCAACATAACAGTATTATAGATAGTCACTATCAAATCAAAGAAGTTCATATAAGTTCACTTAGATAAATAAAATTAAAGTATTATATAATGAGTGATAGTTGTATAAGTAACACTTTAAGAAGACAAGCCGAATAAGTAATAACCATATATTGATTTGTAGAACTAGTAACTTAACTAGACACATTGAATTTAATTATTTCAATAAGTTATATTTGTTGACCTATCTTATTGCATATTAACAAGATCTTAATCGATTAAATCTCATTTCTTATTAGCAAGATCTTAATACGAAGAAAAAGTTCATATACGATAAGTTTTTATATACCTTATACAAGTTCAATTAAGTGAATATTATCAAATTATTACTTAGCTTAACTATGTGAGTAATGCTATAATAAGAGTAGTTTAATATAGTAAGTTTAGCTTAATTGTACAAGTTCGTATATTGGTCTATAATTTCAATATAAATTTTTCGTAATATTTTAATTACTATAATTAATTATAATTGTTCATAAATGGGGTTACAAGGTATGAGATTTGAGGTTTAATTTGGAGGATGGGGTTTAGCCATTTAGGATTAAAATTTAGGGGGGAATTATTCTCCAAAACTGTAAATGCATCTACCAAGGGGAAAAAGGCGGGGTGAATATCTTTTGATTGGGATAATAATAAAATTGTTTGCTCATAATATAGTTTTAGTTTAAATCAGTTTTGGTTCAGTTTTAGTTGAAATCAATTCAATTTAATTTTAGTTTCGGTTCAATTCAGTCCATCTAGTTGAATTTTAGTTTTACTTTATATCAGTTTCAGTTCAAATCAGTTTCAGTTAAAATCAGTTCAGTCAATTTCGATTTCAGTTCAAATCAGTTTTGGTTTAAATCAATTTCAGTTCATATCAGTTTCAGATCTGCAAATCCTCCACATATTAAACTACAACAAGTGTTCTTTATAGTTGGCCGAATGGTTAACAAACATGTGCCCACGCACATAAAAGACGATCTAACTATATTGATTCATTGATAATCCTTTCAACGTATACAAGTAACCTAAAATATATAATCCTAAAAAAGTATACGTAACCCTGATTATATTGATTAGTTACCCCTAGGATAAGTAAGCTCATCAGGTTCATAGATAATCCCAACCGTTTGGGCCCAATAAGTCATTGCTCCCCTACCTGGTGTGAAATTACTATATTACGCTCAAGGGCCTCTAGAGTCAGCTCTCTGAAGGTCAACCCAGCTAGCTTCAGAGCTTGACCTGACATCCTGACTTCACCTTCCCTAATCCTTATAAATAGAGACCGAATCTCGATATATGGAGGTAATGATTAGTTCACATATTAACTTTCTCTAGCTTCTCTCTCTAGACCTCAGATCCCAATCCTGACTTGAGCTTCGGAGGGGAGACCCAAAATCATCCCAGTGTACTCTAATCCTTGTTTTTATAGGTCCTGCATCCCCCTTGGACAATTGGCATCCTCGCGAACGCAACTTGTATAAAGTTGTGACCAGATCCCCCTACACTTGGAGTTTTGTACCCGAAACACCAACAATTATTCGTATCTCTTACTATAGTATTAAGTAACCCCAACAATTATACATAACCTATATTACTTCCTCCGTTTCATAATACTCGCTACACTTTCCATTGTGGGAAGTTTCACATTACTTGCTACACTTCCTTTTTGGGCAATAAACTCTCTCTATCTCTCTCCTCTCACATGAGTCTTTTTTCTTTTTACTCTCTACCTCTCTCTTCTCCAAAAATTGTCTAGGAGTCCGTGAATTGAGAAGTGTAGCAAGTAAAATGAAACGGAGGAAGTATATCATTTCGTAAACTAAAAATACAATAATTAACTTTATATTTAGACTATCGGCGCGACCAAGCACATATAAGACTTAGCCATCAAACTATTATTTTTGTGACTTAATTAATCAAACGATTGTCTAGCGAGTGCCCATGGACAGTTGTTATGATACAATTATATTTTACTTTGTGTCACTATGCCGCCTTACTGTAAGAGAAACTTTATAAGAAATAATTTCAAAAAGAGAATGGTGAATCCAAAAGAGAAGTTATTACATTTCATGTTTTTTAACGTTTTTATAACTATATACTTCCTCCGTTTTTTAATAAGTGACACGTATTCCTTTTAAGGAAATATCACAATAAGTGACACATAGCTCAAAATGGAAATTTTTTGTTGCTTTTATTACAAAATTGCCATTACTAATTTTTAAAAACCAAACTATTTAATCACCTAATTACAAACCTAACCCAACTTAGATTTAATCACCACCCCCCTATGTCTTAGCTGCTCAACTTATCCTCACCCTCAACCCATCTCTTTTCTCTCACCTCAATCCCACCACCATTTTATAAACTAAACCACCACCCTTCAACCACCATCTTCCTCCTCTCTCACCCCCTTTATCTTCTCTCACCTCAACCCACCACCATTATTGCCGGCCCACCACCAATCAACTACCAACCCTCTTTCTCCTCAACCCCCAGATCTCATCATCTCTCTCTCCTTCATAGGACTGTTTAGAGTGCGGTCTGGACCGCACCAAACCGCAACCCAAACCGTTTTTTTGCGGATTGGGTTGGTTTGCGGTTTCAAAATTACGGTTTAGGTTATGAATTCAAGCAAACCGCGGTTTGCGGTTTGGGTTGGGTTTTAGTTTTTTAAACCGAAACCGCACCGCAAACCGCAATTTTATATGATTTTTTTAAAAAAAATATATTTTTATCTATTTTTATTTTTTAAAAATACACTTAACAAGGTGGCATACAAGTAAACAATTAAAAAAAGAAGTTTGAGGTAAAGAACTTGGACAATTTTGATAAATTATTATTTATGTTTAATTATGAAGTCAACTTTATATTTATTTAGACTCTTTATATTTATTAACAAAAAAAAATTTACTCTTAGATTACAAAATTAATATCGCGGAGGAAAAAATGGTTAAACCGCAAACCAAACCGCACCAAACCGTTTTGCGCGGTTTGGTTTGGGTTGGTTTGGGCAAAAGTGCGGTGCGGTTTGGGTTGGGAAAATATCAAACCGTATATTTGCGGTTTGGGTTGAATTACATCCCAAACCGCACCAACCCAAACCGCACCAACCCAAACCGCGAACACTCCTACTCCTTCAACCCTTTCTTCGACGACATCGTCGACCACATGACTCTCAAGATCCAACACAACTTTTTCTCTCTCCTCAAGTCAGTACTGGCGATGGTTTTTTGGATTTCCGGGTTTATTGGGTTCTTGGTTTCTGGCTCTTTCTCTCTCTTCATGCTTGGCGACGGTTTTTTGGGTTCTTGGTTTTTCTGGGTTTTCTGGGTTTCTGGCACCATCTTCTTTATTTTTATTTCTCTGTAATTTTGAAGAACAAAGTCTCATACCTCTTCTTGTTCTGACGATGAATCCGACAAGAAGAAGTCTTCATGTCAGTAGTAAAAACAGTTGATGGTGTTGAAGTCTTCAAGTCAGCGGTAAATACCTTTGTTTAAGAATGCGGCAAAAGAAGATAAGATATGTAGCAGAGAATTCCGACATCTGGTTCTTCCATAGTCTTTAATGGAGCTTTAACAATGGCGTAAGGTGAATCACCGGGAATTTTTCCGTCAAGTGTAGAACTTATCGACGGTATTGTAGTCGCTAGAAAATTTAAAAGAAAGGGGTAGGGTTTGAGAAGCTTTCTGCAAAGATACGTGGGTGTTCTCTTTTGAAGCATTTGTAGGGGGGGACTGTGGTAATATCCTTCTTCGATGTCATCTTTTTCTCTCTCCTCTCTCCCTCACATTTTTCTTCTTCTTGTTCTCTGTCTCCTATCTTCAACTTTTGTTCTCTAGATTTTTTTACCTCGAATTTAATTATAAAGTGAAAGAGAGAGAATTTGGAGAGAGAAAGTGGATGAAGATGGAAGACTGAAAGAGTGATAATAAAAAGGGAAAGAGAAATTAAAAGTAATCCCTACATAAGTGTAAGTAACCCTATAATAAATGTATAAGTAACCCTTGCACAAAATGTGAAGTGATTCCCAAAATCCCAACATATAGCAAAATTAACACATGCATAAGTGTAAAGTAACCCATGGGTCGTGGTATAAAATGTAAAGTAATCCTGGGTAAATATTAAGTAGCCACATCATAAATATAAAAGTAACCCCTTGCACAACATATAATCCCTTGCATTGAGAGTGAGGGATAGCCTAGTGGTTAGAGCTTCCCTCCTGGTTCTAGGAGGTTCTGGGATCGATTCTCACCCTTGGCAAGTTGGGATCCCCTTTGTTCCCCCCAACTTGTCAAGGTTTCTCCTTACCTTATTAAAAAATATATATATATAATCCCTTGCATAAATGTAAGGTAACTCCTAAAAGTAACTCCTAGTTTCAGAAAAAGTAACCCCTAGTTTCAGCAAAAGTAACCCTTTATAATTACAAAAAGTGACCCTTAGTTTCAGTATAATTAAAACGTAACACATACTTCAGTAAAAGTAACCCCTTATAATTACAAAAAATAACCCATATTTTCAGTAGAAGTAACTCCTTATAACTACAAAACATAACTCATATTTTTAGTAAAAGTAACCCATTAGCATTACAAAAAGTAATCCCTAGTTTCAGTAAAAGTAACCCCCTTAGCATTAGGGGAAAAAATTCCCTAAATTTAATAAAAGTAACCCCTGTTAAAAAAAAAAAAGCCCCATAATTTAGCTTGAACCTTTTTATTCAACTTGAACTTGTAGTTTCGGCCTTTTTATTAGATGGCCGCATCATTTATTCAAGGTGTGGCCAACCTTATATAAAAGTTTGTGTTTTACAAATTTACTCTTATAAAAAGTAGCTATTAAAAAATCCAATGAATTGAACTTATGTCAGTTACTAACCATATCGAAATCATAGTTCTGAAAATAACAGATCGGGTAGTGGTTCTTATCATCTTATGATCTTGTCAAGTTAAAACGCATGTGATATGGAAGGTTGACTGAAAATATTGTAAGGACAAAAAATGTCCAAATATAATAATGAACCTAAAACTAAGCATCTGTATATGCACGGTGAGCTTTGTCTAATTAATCAACACAATGAGTTTTGTCCAATGCAGGGTTATTGAAAGTTTGAAACTATAATATGAGGATTCTTTGACTGCAGTTTTGGACTAGAATGCAGCCCATAAAAGCATGAAGATTGGATGCATAGGGTTTTACCCCTTCATGTTTATCAATTTATGTAAAGGATTGGTCATATCTACAGCTGTCAAAGATCGAAGCAACTCAAAATGACTTCAACATGTTATGATCCATACTTGAAAAATAATTAAATCTGTGATCCCAATCGTTGCATTAGTAAACCGATTTTTTTTTGGTTGCCTACCTGGTTCACTGGAGAATTTCTCCGACTACATCGGAGTCCGACTCGGGTCGCACACCTGGCTTTGGTGGGTGAGTCTCCCAACAAGAGTTTCTGCATACGGTGAGGCTCAAACTCGAGACCTGATACAATCTGAAGGTTCAAATTGTATTTTCTGAGTTTGATCTCTAGGAGAGATGGAAACCCAGTAGATTATGCCAGAAAATCAACAGGAATGAAAGGTAATTTTGAGGACAATAATCCAGGAACTCACTTAATAATAATATTGTTAAGTGGAGAATGTAGAGACAAGAGGGGGAAGTTTCTGTATTGCTAAAAATTCATAACTCCTTCTTACATCTACTGGCTTATATATAGCCTTCTAGTAAAGGTAATAATAGTATTTAACTACAAGACAAAATAGCTAAATGACAAAATAACATATCACAGTAATCCATATTCATCCCCACTAAATAACGTCTCTCTAATTCTGTTGCACATTTTCCACCTCAGCATTTCTCAGCTCAGAATATTCTGTTTTTAGAACTTCTACCAGCTCTGCCAGCTCTGTCAGCTCTCCTTTCTCTCCATGTGATGCAATTCACTTTTCTGGTTGACTTTCCATGAGAATTGCATCAATACTCCCCTCTTGAGAAGATCCTTGACCCCAAGGATCAAATGTAGGAAAGTTGTGCTCCATAGCAATAGCATCTTCCCAAGTAGCCTCTTCCACCGGAAGGTGAGACCATTGTACCAACCACTGGACTAGGGCCTTATTGTTTTTCTTGATGCTCCTTTTATCAAGCACAGCTAAAGATAGTTGGGTGGAGGGGTGGTTAGAAGCATAGGTATGATGGATGGGCTCAGCGAAGTTGGCAGGAGGATCACCATGATGTTTTTTTAGGAGGGAAACATGGAATGTGGGGTGGATTTTTGAGGTGGGAGGTAGTTGTAAGGTGTAGGCTACTGGTCCTACTCTTTTGGTGATTAAGTAGGGGCCAAAATATATTGCTGCAAGTTTTTGTGAAAGTCTTTGGGCAACTGAGAATTGTCTATAAAGTTGTAGTTTAAGGTAAACCCAATCCCCTACTTCAAAGGTCCTTTCAGATCTGCCTCTGTCAGCCAATTGTTTCATTCGATTTTGAGCCTTGTGCAGCTGTTCCTTGAGAGCTTGGGGAGTTTGCTCCCTCTGTTGTAGACTCCTGACAACTGTATCTACCACTCCTTGACCAGAAATGTATGGCCTATGCAAGGGAGGGGGTTGGCCATACATGATCTCATAAGGTGTTTTCTTGATGGTTGTATGGTAATTGGTATTATACCAATATTCAGCTAATGGAAGCCATTTTGCCCAAGTGTAAGGGGTGTCATGGCACATACACCTGAGATAGGATTCTAAACATTTAGGACCTCGGATTGCCCATCTGTCTGAGGGTGATAGGCAATAGAGAGTTTATGATGTACCCCCTGTAACTTCATGAATTCAGACCAGAAGTTGCTGATGAACACCTTATCCCTGTCAGAGATAATACTCTGGGGAAACCCATGCAGCTTGTAAACATTATCTGGGAAGCATTGAGCCACCTTCATGGCAGTGAAATGGTGGGATAGAGCACAGAAATGAGCATACTTGCTCAATCTATCTATAACTACCATGATTACCTCCTTGCCCTGGGATTTAGGTAACCCTTTAATAAAATCCATGGTTATCTCTTCCCATACAATGTTGGGTACAGGTAAGGGTTGCAGTAGTCCTGGGTAAGCACAGTTGTCAGCCTTGCACTTTTGGCACACCTGACATTATTTGATGTATGAAGCCACTGATTGTCTCAGTCTTGGCCAGTAGAAGAGAGCCTTAATCTTCTGCAAAGTGGCTTCAATAATGCCAGAGTGACCACCCTGTGGCGAGTCATGCATCCATTTCAAGATCATCTGTTGAGCAGGTAGGTTTGGACCCCCATAATTTTTCCCTTTCTTTTTAAGAGGTTATGCTGCCAAGTGTAATGAGGGTGAAGAGTAGGATCCTGTGTGAGCTCTGCAATAAGCTGATGGGTATTAGGATCAGTTTCCCAGAATTGTTATAACCTGTCTAGTAAGGCTGAATCAATGTTGGATTCTATGGAGAGGAGCTGATAGCCATAGGCCCTGGAGAGTGCATCTGCAGCTTTGTTTTCAGCCCCCACCTTGTACTCTACTGCATAATCAAAACCAGCTAGCTTACACAGCCATTTTTGCTGGAAAGGAGTAGCCAACTTGTGGTCAAGTAGATACTTGAGGCTCTGCTGATCAGTTCTGATGATGAAAGGTTGCATCATCAAGTAGTGTTGCCACTTTTGGACTGCAAAAACAATAGCTAGCAGTTCCCTTTCATAAGCAGACAACAAAAGGTGAGTATTTGAGAATGCCTTGCTGGTGTATGCAATGGGGTGCCCTTCTTGCATCAAGACTGCTCACATGCCCTTACCCGAGGCATCAGTCTCTATTAAAAATGGCTTATGGAAGTATGGTAGAGCTAGAACTGGAGGTGTGGTCATGATTTTTTTCAAGGAATCAAAAGCTGCTGCAGCATCTAAGTCCCATTGGAATGCATCTTTTCTCAGGAGGCTGGTGAGTGGTTTACAGATTTTGCCATAGTCCTTGATGAACCTTCTGTAGTACCCAGTAAGGCCTAGGAAGCCCCTCAACTGTTTCAGGTTTCTAGGAAGGGGCCAGTCTAGGACAGCTTGTATTTTGTCTGGTTCAGTGTGGACTCCTTCCTGATTAATGATGTGGCCAAGGTAATGGATGGAAGTAGCTCCAAAAGAGCATTTTTTCAAATTGGCACTGAGGGAGTGGGTAGCCATTAATTGCAGTATTCAGTGGAGGTGAGTTAGGTGTGGTTCCCAAGTAGGGTTGTATATTAATATATCATCAAAGAAGACTAGGACAAATTTCCTCAGGTAGGGTTTGAAAATGTGGTTCATGAGGGATTGAAAGGTAGATGGAGCATTGGTGAGGCCAAATGGCATTACCAAGTACTCAAAATGGCCAAAGTGGGTCTTAAAGGCAGTTTTGGGTATGTCAGGTGAGTAAACCCTGATCTGGTGATAGCCAGATTTGAGGTCAATTTTGGAGAAGAATTTGGTTCCTTGCAGCTCATCTAGAAGCTCTTCTATCACAGGAATGGGGAATTTATCCTTGATAGTAGCTTTATTTAGACTTCTATAGTCTACACACATCCTCCACCCTCCATCTTTCTTTTTCACAAGCACAATAGGAGCTGCAAAAGAGTTGTTGTTGTGCCTTATAACTCCCTGGTCAAGCAATTCTTGTACCATTTCCTCAATGACATCCTTCTGGATAAATGTATGTCTATATGGCCTGACATTGATGGCTTCAGTGCCTTCTTTCAAAGGGATCTTATGATCAAACCCTTCTCTGAGGGGAGGCAGTCCCTTTGGTGCTTCAAATACTTGGCCAAAGGCCTGCAAAAGTTCTTGGAGTAGCAGGGGAAGGTCACTGAGGACCTCTACTTCCAAGTTGACCAACTGAGGTAAGTCACCTACTGCAGTGGGTACTAGCTGCAACATGGACAACTCCCCTGAGTGGTGCAGTACCTTGTCCAGTTTGTTACATGTAATTCCTTTTAATTTCTTGCTAGTGGCCCCTCTCAGCTTCACTTTCCTCCCTAGGTGGTTAAACTCCATGGTCAGGTTTAAGAAATCCCACAAGATAGGGCTTAAGAGGGAGAACCATTGGACCCCTAGCACCAAATCACTGCCACTTAGAGGCAGGAGGAACACATCAGTGGTGAACTCCATTCCCTGCATCTTCCACCTGAACCCTTTGATCATAGTATTGCATTGTAGCTACCCACCATCTGTCACCTTAACCTACAATGATGGTATAGTGTTCACTTGACAGTCTAACCTGAGAGCTACAGAAGTATCTATGAAATTGTGGGTGCTCCCACTATCAAGGAGTAGTTGTAGGGGTTTCTTACCATGATAACCAGTAACCCTCATGGTCTGAAAAGTGGATACCCCATCCAGAGCTTGTAGGGAGATCTGTGCACAATGAGTCACTTGTTCTATTTCTTCCTCCCCCATTTCTTCATTGTCACTGCCCTCTACCTCAAGGTGGTAGAGCTGAGGTTTTTTTCCTTTACACTTATGCACTGGTTCATATTTCTCATCACACCAGAAACACAAGTTCTTTGCCCTCTTTTCATTAAACTCAGCCGGTGTCAAGGTTTTTCTATTTGGGTTGGTGTTTGTGGAGTTTTGGTAGGGTTTGGTGAAGGTAGGTTTGTTGTATGTGGTGGTGGTTGTGTTTTTGTGGCTGGCTGGGTTGGGTAACAGTGGTGTTTTCTTTATTTTCTTGGATTTCTGGGCTGCCTCCTGAAGCTTAGCTAAGCACAAAGCCTGCCGAACTGATTTTGGAGCAAACATTCTCACAGAAAGTTGTATCTCCTCCTCTAAACCTCCTAGATAACAACTTAATTAGTGCTCCTCTGTCAAATCCAACCTACTCATCAGAGCATCAATGGTGTCATGGTATTCCTGAACAGTTCCTATTTGCTCCAAGGCTTTAAGCTCAGCCATAGGATCATCATACAACTTCCCAAACCTCACATTAATATCTTATGTATACTTAGTCCAACTAGGGGGTATATTCTGCAATCTTTTCATATAGGTTTGGTGCCACAGTAAAGCCTTGCCCTCTAGATGAATGGCTACTAGCTTAACTCTATCGGTTTCATTCACCTTATCCAGCTCAAAAAACTGATTACACTTGTACAGCCAAGATTTCAAATCATTACCATCAAATCTAGGAAACTCTACCTTAGTTAGCCTAGCAGAATAATGATTATGAGGGTGCTCAAGAGTTCTATTAGGGTCATTCATTAATTGATTTACTTGTAATGACAATCCCATAATAAGATCGTTTACATTAGCAATAGCTTGAGCATTTTTTGAGATGTTAATACTATTACTACTACAAGCCTCAGTTACCTGATTCCCTTGCTGTTCCAGCAGATTTTTGAGATTTGCCTCCAATCTCTGCAGCTCAGTGTTGGTCATCTCACTTTCAGCATTTCTAGTCTGCACCATTTTATCTCCAAGAACCGTGCTGCTCTGATATCAATGATACAATCTGAAGGTTCAGATTGTATTTTCTGAGTTTGATCTCTAGGAGAGATGGAAACCCAGTAGATTATGCCAGAAAATCAACCGGAATGAAAGGTAATTTTGAGGACAATAATCCAGAAACTCACTTAATAATAATATTGTTAAGTGGAGAATGTAGAGACAAGAGGGGGAAGAATCTGTATTGCCAAAAATTCATAACTCCTTCTTACATCTACTGGCTTATATATAGCCTTCTAGTAAAGGTAATAACAGAATTTAACTACAAGACAAAATAGCTAAATGACAAAATAACATATCACAGTAATCCATATTCATCCCCTCTAAATAACGTCTCTCTAGTTCTGTTGCACATTTTCCACCTCAGCATTTCTCAGCTCAGAATATTCTGTTTCTAGAACTTCTGCCAGCTCTGCAAGCTCTCCTTTCTCTCCATGTGATGCAATTCACTTTTCTGGTTGACTTTCCATGATAATTGCATCAAGACCTCCCTTAAGCAACATCAAGCTGCTTACCACTTGAGTCGAACTCTTGTTGGTGCATTAGTAAACCGGTGGTGAGGTGTTTTTGTTAGATGATTGACGTATGATCGAGTTGTAAATGGTAGGCGACTGATGTATGGTTTTGGCCGGAAATTACAGATGCCTGATTTTTGTTCTTTACCGGCAATCATCATCGATGTCCTTGACCAAATTACAACCTTTCTTTCTCTTTTAGTTTATTTTTAATGATTGAAATTAAATATTGTTGTGTTGTTTTGTGTTGGGTTACTTTTAATTTGTTGTGTTGAGTTTTTTGTTTCTTTTTCTAATTCTTCCCTATCTTCCAATCTGATGGATGAGTTGCTTGGAGTAATGTTTCCATAGCTATGCAAATGATTTGAATTACTCCGGTGGTGGAGGCGGAGGATGAAAGTGGGAGTAAGTGTGTAGGTTAAGGGGGGGTAATATAATGAGAGTAAGCACGAGAGAAGATGGGAGTAGTGAGATGAAGGTGAGGGAATGTGTGTAATCCTTCACGTTTGGATTTTATAATATATTTTATAGAGTTTAAAATGTATCTATAATTATATTTTTTCTTGGATGAATTAATTATTATTGCTAATTTGACGGTCAAATATTTTAAGTTGTCAAGTTATATTGTTTAGAGTAGATTAATATTATAATTTGTTTCTCCTGTTTCTTTTCATTAGTTACACTTTATCTTTTCACGTTTGATAACGTCAATGTTTGAACATTAGTACCTATGAATTTGCATTTGTAAAAATTATAAAAAGTTGATATTATAAAAATATTGATCAAGACTAATCAAACAAGATCCCCCATGACTATATTTTCCTTACCTATTAATCACAAATGATAGTTAAACATAAAATTGTGAATAGTGTGAAAACTCAAAGTGTAACCATTAAAAAGAAATGGAGGGAGTAGGTTATAATATTAAATGTGTTAATATTCAGATTTACAGACTTAAACTTTAGGATTTATGACGTGTTACTTTTTGATTTTTATGGATTTTTGAAGAGTAAAACTAGACTCCTACGTCCCTAGTTTTAAAGGTTAAAACTTTAATATTAAAGGAAATGGTTATTAAAGGTTTCACAGAGCTTTTAAGTATTATTACAAGTGCTGGAATTTTATTATATATAGTGGTGATTTTGTTATTATCATTACTTTTAGGAGAATAACACTCCTTTAGCTACTTTTTAGTGCACCAAGGTGGCACAAAGAATAGTTTATATAAGGTGGGTGAATGTCTAAGAGTTTTTGGATCTAGAATCATGTACTATGATTGGTTTTGGAACTTACTATCATGCTTAGGAAACTTTGATAGTTTTTAGGCAAGATTGTTTACGACGAAATATCATGTTTGTGCGATTGTTGTGTGGGAACATGTAATTGTTAATTATTACATGGTTGTATGGAATGTTGATAGAAGCATATAAGAGGTTTGTTTTATTAATAATCATGTTTATTATTATTACCAATGATTGGTACAGGTGGTTAACACGTTTAATTGTATTATAATCCATGTTAGATATTTATTACTTGTGGTAAGGTAAAGGTGGATGCTTGGAAGTAGCCGTAGTATCATATTCTATACTTCATTATTTATGATTTCTTCATAATCGCCGATTTGTCATGGAGTAAAGGGAAAGATATATATGTCTTAATGACATTGGTTATTGGTGATTTTATTCAACAGTTTGGTATAAAGGACTAATGGTTATGGAATTGTGGTTAATGTTTAATCAATTAATCACTTGAAGTGAAAGAGATCAAGCAATAAAACTCTAGATTAGTTCTTGTCTGGAGTTTTGAACGCATGAGTTGGGGCAGATGACGGTAACCCATGGCTTTTCGAGAACCGTTTGATCATAGTGTCTCTCTTTTATATATAATTTTGTCAATATCTATTGGTTTTGAGGGAAAAGAGTAGCACTAGTTGCCTCGTCTACTGTGTTTTTGTTTGGACAACTCGTTCATTGCTTATTCAACCTAATTAATTAGTTATGTTATAGGGAAGCTTTTTGAGTGGCTACAATATAATTGAATCTTAGCCCTCTACTTTTAGTGACTCATCTTGTCCATTGATTTCATAGACCTTTAAAAACTTCAAAACAAATTGCCGAAAATCAGTTGAACTGTTAATTGTGAATTTATAATGTGTATAATAGTTACTTTTAATTTTACTTTACATATAAAAGTTAATTGAATGAATGATGTAGTTTCTAGTTTTAAAATGAATGGTCTAGATTTGACAAGTTATTATAAATACAATTTTATTGTAGCCATTTTAAAATTATCCTCTTATTAGTGGTGTCATGTTTTATTCTAGTACTATTGTAGCCATATTTTTAGCCTGCGTGGTGTAAGCACGAATTTTACTACCTCATTGTAGGAGTTTTAATATTGAAATTGTTTTGTAAAATAAGTCGCCAACAAATCTTTAAAGAAAGACTCATAAACCTAATTGGATATTTGAAAATCCAAATGGACATCCAAAAGGAAATTATCCAATGTAAATTTCTCTGTCATGGCTTCATGATTGGTCAATGAACCAAAAATTGATTTTTTTTGGGGGGGGGTGATAGAATGAACATGATCATGAATCACGTTCGCCCATTTCTAGCCTCTACTAAATACGAGTCTAGTCTTATTTTATTTAACTAAACAACCAAGCAATTACCAACACCCTTAAAAATTAATCTAGGTTAGTTCATTAAACACAAAAGGCTAATTTGCTAACATGTTCATTAGCAATAAAAAACTAGATATCAAAACCAATTGTTTAAATTATCTTATTAGACACGAACATATATTTGAGTTTTTTATTAGCAAAATAAACATAATGAAGGTGATGAAAGAAATAAACAAATAATCATGAATATATACACAAAAGAGGAAAGAAGAGATAAGATATACAAAAGACGTAAATATTCAAAGATTTATATCATCAAAGAAACATATATGTTTAGTGACTTCAATAAAATAATAAAGATGATATTGAAAATGATTAAAAGGACCCTCAGATTTTATACCTCTATTTGAGTCGTTTATTTGTATGGATCTTAGGTAGAATTAGATACTAAACCTTGAAATGTAATAGTGTGGATTGAAGGGTTGCGTTTGTACTAGGTGTAGGAATAGCCAAATAAATATATTATTGTATTTGGCATTAGGCTTTAAGTAAAAATAATATAGAGTGAGAGAATAGATGAATATTAGCTAAATTATGTGTGAGGCGTGGGTATAAATAGAAAATAGGAGACAAAGGGTTTATAGTTTTGTTATCCAACTTTATGGATACTGGATACAGGATGATGGGTCGAATTTTTTTAAAGCCTTAGTATAAGGAATGAATCAGGATGTTCATATTCTCATTAGGTATATAAAAACATAGTGCAAACATGTATAAGGAATACAAGGTATCGACTGTAATTTTTTTTTTTTTTTTTTTTTATAAAGGTAAGGAGAAAGATTTTAGGTAGCCCTCCGCGCGAGGGGAGTACCTAAAAAGTCTTGTACAAGAATGGAGTTTAAAGCGGAATCTGTGAAATTTACAATATTGAAATCTGTAGAGACTAAATGACCAACATTTGCGACCCAATCGGCAGCTTGATTTGCTTCCCGATAAATGTGACGGACCTTCCAGTTGTGGAAATGGGAGAGTAGAATGCGAATGTCTTGGATAATATTTTTGATTTGCCACGGGGCAGACCAGACCCTGTTGACTGCATTGATTACTAAAAGATTGTCGCCTTCAATTTCGATGTTTTTGATGTTTGCGGTGATAGCGGCTTGAAGACCTTTTTGGAGACCAATAGCTTCAGCAACAAAAACCGGAGCGGTACCAAGGTTGAAGGTGGTAGCTTGATGCACCTGACCCCGAGAATCCCGAATGACGAAGCCGGCCGCTGCAGAATTTGCTTTAACCGAACCATCGAAATTGAGCTTGGAAAAGTCATGAGGAGGGGGCTCCCAGTTGACGAAGATGAAAGGGGAGCCGGGAACCCTGGATGAGGTTGATGGAGGAGGAGAAAGGGGGGTACCTGCAAGGAGACAATCATCAAGCAGAAGTCTATGAGTCCATTCTTTATACAGAAATTGGGCTTTGTGAAAGATTCTGGAAGGGGAGAACGACATATTGCTGAAAATGAGATCATTGCGCTCCTTCCATAGAGACCAGAAAAGGAATACAAGCTTAGTGATGAGAGAGGTGTTGTGTTTCTCCTGTTGCAACAGAAGAAGAATGCGATGTGTGTTAATGTGAAAACTAAGCCAAGCTTTGACCTGAGGCGAGGACCAAAGATCCTTTGTTTTGGGACAAGAAGCGAAAAGGTGATCAATGGATTCATGGTCGAGGGAGCACAGGGGACAAGTAGAGAAGGGGATGATTTTACGTTGGTGAAGAGTTTGACGGACACCTAAACTATTGTGGCAAATTTGCCATAGGAAAATTTGCAATTTAGGAGGGATGTCAAGATTCCAAATCCAGGCAAAAGCCCAAGGTTTGAGATTCGGGTCTAAGTTGTGGGCTATCCAAGTAGCAGATTTGACGGAAAAACGGCCATTAGAAGCTGGGCCCCAAACAGGTTCGTCAGGCATGGGGGCTATAGGAATAGGGATGCCTTTAATTAAATTTACTATAAGCGGCGGAAGAAGACTGGATAATTTAACAATGTCCCAAGTTTTAGAAGGCTGAATGAAATCGGCCACCTTGGCATTACCATTAATTTGGAGAAGAGGGATGTTAAGCATAGTAACTAGGTTGTGTGGGGAGAGCCAGTTGTCTGTCCAGAAATTGACTGTTTTTCCATCCCCGATTTTCCAACGGATTCCTTTTCTGAGAATGTGACGTTGCTGTAGGATATGTCTCCATATAGGGGAGGCATTTTGCTTGACGGGACAGTTGAAGAAATTGGTAGTAGACAAATATTTTTGAGTGACTAATTGGACCCATAAATTATTTGGATCGGTTAGGATCTTCCAACCAAGTTTAGCAATGAAAGCCTGGTTAAGAGGCAAGGTTTTGCGAAGGCCCAGCCCGCCGTAACGCTTTGGTCGACAAATTTTATCCCAAGAGATGAGAGGGATAGCATTTTTATCTTTATGTTGTTTCCAGAAAAAAATACGATGAAATTTATCAAGTGAAGAAGTGATGCTACTAGGGAGCATAGAGGAGGAGCAAATATAGGAAGGCAGGGCTTCTAAATTACTTTGGATGAGGGTGACGCGACCTGCTTTGGATAAGAAGCCAGCTTCCCATTGTTTAATCTGTGTTTCTGTTTTA
Organism: Beta lomatogona; assembly: GCA_947646795.1. Taxonomy (NCBI): domain Eukaryota; kingdom Viridiplantae; phylum Streptophyta; class Magnoliopsida; order Caryophyllales; family Amaranthaceae; genus Beta; species Beta lomatogona. The sequence goes on from CANSNZ010001135.1 coordinate 787,894, forward strand.
AGGACTACCTTATGTAAATCATTTTTGGTAGGGGAGAAGGAGGAGAAGTACACTCCCAGGTATCTGCCTAAGGCAGAAGTTGGAAGCATATTAAAATGAGCAGCTAGGGAATGTTTCCTGTGAGCAGAAATCTGTTTAGAGAAAATGATAGACGATTTGTGAAAATTAACCAGCTGGCCTGAGAGAGAGCAAAAATCATCAATTAACTTCTTTAGAAATTGGCAGCTGGAAGCTGTCGCTTTGCAGAAAAGCAGGCTATCATCGGCAAACATAAGGCAGGGGACATTAGGGGAGCGAGGTTGGAGTTTAAAACCAATTCCTTTACCCGGTGAGAGGCTAGCCGTAGCTAATTTTCTGATGAAAACTTCCATACAAAGAATGAAAAGATAGGGGGAGAGAGGGTCGCCTTGTCTGAGCCCTCTGGAGGGTCTAAACCAAGGGGTAGTCTGACCATTAATTTTTAGAGAGTACGACACATTGGTGACACATTCTTTGATCCAAGCAATCCATTGCGGGGGGAAGCCAAATGAGGCGAGACTGACCCAAAGAAAGTCCCATTCGATTCTGTCATAGGCTTTTTCCATGTCTAGCTTAATAGCGCACCAGCCAGTTTTGTTGTGAGATTTCTGGAAGACGTTTAGAATTTCTTGGACTATAAGGATGTTGTCGTGGATAGAGCGGTCTTGAGTAAAAGCATTTTGAAGAGGCGAAATTTCTCTTTGCAAGATGGGGGATAACCGTTGGACTAGAATCTTAGAGATGGCCTTGTAGATAGTGTTAATAAGACTAATTGGTCTGAAGTGATTTGGGGTTTCCGGGTGATCAATTTTGGGGATAAGGGTGATGATCGTATGGTTGAGCGATGGAGGAAGTTTTCCATGATGGAAAAAACTTTGAATGGCGAGACATAGGTCGTGCTGGAGGACTGACCAGTGAGCTTGGAAGAACTTGCTTCCAAAACCGTCAGATCCTGGTGCTTTATGAGGATTAATTTCGAGGAAGGCATTTTTAATTTCTTCAACTGAAACGGGGGCAAGTAGAGTTGCTTCATCAGCGGTGGTAATGAAAGGGCTGATAAATGAGAGATCTATAGGTCTGTTCGGATTAGATTCTGAAGAAAATCTATGTTTAAAAGATTCAGTGAGCAGATTTGAAATACCATTGTGAGACTCTTCCCATTGATTGAGATCATTTTTAAGGCGATAGATAGTGGTAGAAGCAGTTTTACTTTTCATTTTGTTGTGAAAGTAGCGAGAGTTCCTATCACCTTGAGTTAACCACTTTTTGCGGTTTTGCACACCCCAAAAACGTTGACCATAAAGTAGTAGTTTCTCTCTTTGTTTAATTAGGCGATGAATGTGATCATTTAAAATGGGATTAAAAGGTTGAGTCCAAAGGAGGTTTTGAAGGTCATGTAGCTTAGATTCATTTTGTAAGAGCTTATTTCTTAAGTGACCATATTTTTGTTTAGCCCAAGACTTGAGATCTGTTTTGATACGGATTAACCGTTGTTGAACTCTATAGAACCGAGATCCGGAAAGAGAAAGAGTCCAATGTTTTTGGACTATGGCGTGAGATTCTTGTTCCAAGGCCCAGTGGTTTTGGTAGCGAAAGAGGGTAGGCGTAGGCTTGGCCCTATCATTTGATGAGTAGAAGAGAGGGGCGTGGTCCGAAACTGTAAAATTACCATAGGATGAGGTACTGTTGGGGAAGTCGTTGCGGAACGGGTGGGAAGCCACAGCACGGTCCAGTCGTTCGTAAATAGTATGACTGAGCTGGTTGCTTTTCCATGAGAAAGCATTCTGAAGAATGGGAATATCTATTGCATTAGAAGCAGCCAAGAGGTTCGGAAGACGTTGCAGTTGGTGAGGGAGGAGTGGTCTCCCCCCAAGTTTGTCAGTGCCAGAGAGCATTTCATTGAGATCTCCCAAGAGCAACCATGGGAGATGCGTGGACTGAAGAGTGTTCTTTAGATTCGTCCAAAAAATATCTTTATCCTGTTCTTGAGCCGGGCAATAAACCCCAAAAATGGAATAATCTTTTGACGTGGGCTTGTATATGATGTCTAATTGTATCACACGAGGGCTGGTAACATGATTTTTAACAAGGATATTAGCATTGTTCCAGCAAACCCAAAGACCACCACAATGGTTGACGGGGTCAATGACTAGTTTGTGCTCAAACCGTAGGGCGTTAAGAATTTTATTACTGTTCCGCGAATTGGTTAACGTTTCAAAAATAATAATTACAAGGCTATAAATAACGCTTAAATCAAGACTAACAATATACATGAAACATTTAATATTTATATGCTACACCAAGTGTTTTTTTTTGGATATCTTGAATCTTGATTAATATTCACATACGACTATACGAGTGAAGTGCAACCTGGAGACATATAAAAAAGCATAAATTGCCATCAACATTCGACACGGAAAATGTGAAACTTCTTCATGATGTGTGCAGTTGATAGATTTGGATTTGTCCATTGAAGAATCAGTCAGAAACCTTTGGAAAATTACGTTGGATCGTTAATGGAATATGTAAAGAAAACTAGCCTGGCATCCACGGGCCCAACAAGGTTGGGCTTTCCTCTATCCGGAATTCACTAAGCCTACCAGGGCCACAGTAGGCCCATCATAAAGTGGATCTTATTATCTTGTACCACGGATATAGAAGCTGCCATGCATCCCATTGCCAGGTACCTTGCAATGTCCCGATGAGAATTAGTATATGGACTCGGGGGCAACTTCACACATGACTTCCAAGTTCCACCCCGGGTTATCTCTTGCCTCTTCTTAACTCAAACACACATGAGAGTATAAGTATTCTTATTTGTAACTACAGTCATGTCTTTAGCTTACGGCGTGTGAGCGAGGATTTGACTATTTTATTGAATGGTTTTAATTTTAGAACGTTTTGGACTCACCCGCATATCTTTAAAGGAACACTTATAAACTTAATTGGATATTTTAGTATTTAAATAATTTATTTCTCAAAATGTTGACTTTTTGATAGTCAAATGAATTATTTAATGATTTAAAGAAGTCAAACATTTTATTTAGTCATACTTTGAAAATAATTTAAATAGCTTAAAACACATTTTGGTTTAGCAAAAAGAATTTTAAATTGGGTTAGAGGAACCCAACTACTCAAATCACCAACCATTAAATTTTATTTTAACCCGAACACCTTTTCTTAAGCCCAAAAGCGGGACACTATATAGACCCCCAAAACCCCAAATTTCTCCCACACATTTTATTTTCTCTCTCTTTCCTCCTCTTTATTTCAGCCATCACTCCTTCCTCTCTTCTTCTCCCTTTCGTTCGACTCTCCTTTTCTCCGTTCGCCGGACCACCACCAGCAGCCCCACCGGACCCCCGCCAGCAGCCAGCACTGCTCGTTCCCCTCGTGCTGCGTGTCCTCCCTCTTCTTTCTTTTGGTTATTCCTTCCTCGCTCCTCTATTTTTATTTAATGCAAAGTTTATAATTTTAAGAATTGTTTTAATATGTTTATGTTTAAAGTTATAGTTTGATGATTTAAATATAAATCTAAAATTATGTAGTTTATATAATGAAGTAATTAAATTTTAGATTTATTGATTATGTTTAAATTAGGATTTTAAGTATTCAAAGTATGGATTTTTAGGGTTTTATAAGTTGGAAAATCATAGTAGTATGTTATAATTTATGAAATTGAGTATTCTTATAATTTTAATTATGTTTGTATATGTTTAAAAAGGGTTTTATTATATTGTAAGTTACTGGAAATTTTGTAAGGATGCTTATGATGGAGTTTTATGATCAAAGTATGAGTTTTTAAGGGTTTTTAACAACTAGTATAGTAGTACTATAATAGGAGGCTTTAATAATTAAGTTTTAATGATGGGAAAGGTTTTTAAATACTTTTAAAGAGGGTTTAAAGTATTTTAATATTGCTGAAAATTTATAGAGTATTGATTTGTGGTTATATTGGTTATTTTAGGCGGAGAATTCTCTTTAGGCGACTTTCAAACTTGTGAAAGTGGCCTCTCGATTTGTCTACACAAGGTACGTACATACCTATGTATTGGTTGGATTAGTATCATGTCCTAAGGGTGGATTAATGTATTATCATGTAATCGAAACTATTTTTAGTTCATATGTGATTTATATTCAATTGATTTTGCATGTTTTATGCCGTTGTGTGAAGCATATTGATTATATTATGTTTATATGGAATATTGATGCAAGCATATGTGAGTTGGGAACTTTATTTTATTGATTCACGTGATGGATTAATATTTATGTTGGTATTGGATCATGATTGAATCATGATTTTACGGGAGGTTACAGTGGTGGGTGGTTTACTAATACTTCACTCTCTCTCTCTCTCTCTCTCTCTCTCTCTCTCTCTCTCTCTCTCTCTAGGATGAACTCTCGAGAATCTTCTCCAAAAGAACGTGATCTCCTTGACCGTTCCAAAAAAAAAACAAAAAGAAAAATTACTCATCTCATTTTCTCTACTGATCCTAACCAACAATCCAAGGAAAATGAAGATCAATTCCTACCTATCAAAACAACATCTAATGGGGTGCCAAATCCTAAAATTCATTTGGGTAATTCTTATAGGAATATTGCAGTTGCTAATCAGTTTCAAGGTTCCCAATTCCCACTTTCAGAGGAAGAGGATGATTTCTCTGAGGGTGATGATCCACCAGAGCATCTGGCTGATAATCCCATATGCCCTATTGTGCTATTAAATAAGGAGGAGAAAAAGAGATTGAGAAAGCCATGGAAACACACTTTAATCATTTAGTTGTTTAATGCAAAAATTGGATACATGTCTCTAATAAAGAGACTGAAGAAAAAGTGGGAACTGAAAGGGGGATTGATCCTCATAGATATTGGGCATGAATATTTCATTGCGAGATTTACTAACTATACAGATTACAATCATGTTCTTACACAAGGACCATGGATGCTAGACGATAACTATCTCGCTATTCGTAAATGGGTTCCAAATTTCATCCCTGATGACGCCCCCTTGAGATTCTAAACAACATTGGTGCGGATTTCGCAATTATCTGTTGAATATTTTGACAAGTGATTCCTTAATCGAATTGGAGGGTTGGTTGGAAAGGTGGCCAGGATTGATGATAATACAGCTATGGTGGCTCAGCGTAGCTAATTCACAAGGTTAAGTGTTGAGTTAGATCTATCAAAACCTCTGCTATCTAAATTCTGGCTGAAGGGTCGAATTTGGAGAATCCAATATGAGGGCCTTAGAATGATTTGTTTTTATTGTGGTAAAGTAGGCCATTTGGCGGAAAATTGTCAACATGACTCCGTGGAAGAAATGGATACGATTTTACAGCATGAAAATGTGAATATAGCAGTCCCTAATTAAGAAATTGAAGATAACGATTTTGGGTCATGGATGTTGGTTAAAAAACCACCTCGTCGCCGCTATGTCAAACAGGATAAACAACCAGTGGAAGGTGGTGGTAAACATCAGGTCAATGCGAATGCTCCAGGTGCCATTGTTGGTCAACCCCAAGCTCAAACCCGTCAAAAAGATTCAGTTGTGGGGTCAAGATTCAAAATTTTTAGGTGAGGATAATTTGGCGCAATTTCAGCATATTGAAAAAATGGTTGAGGTTCATAATCCTAGCTCTATGGACCAATCCCAAAGTCAAATGGAATCGGCGGATTTGGAGAAAGCATCCCAACCAATTAGGCTAGATTCCACTGATGCAATTTTTCAAATAGGGAAAATTCAAGCTAATCCCAAAAAATCAGCTATCAAGCCTAATGCAACCAAACTAAGGCAGGACTCTAGGAAGCTATCCAAAAATATGGGATCAAAATCTATCCTCAAAGAATCTACTAACACGCTTTTTCCGGAAATTATTCAAAAATCCAAGGAAGGTTTTGGAAAAGAGAACGCTAAAAGTCTATCTCAAGCCAGTGAAGAAGCCATCCATAACACTCCATTCACGGCCTTAGAAGACATCACCCCTTTGCACGTTCAATCAACCACCTGCAACAATAAATCACCCAACCCCTCACCCAATCTACTTGCGCATTCCACCAGAGAAAATCCTATGTGTGGCCCATCCAATGACAGAGCCATTAGCCATAGATGGAGTTGGAATTTCACTCATGGGAGGCATCAACGACAGGGATGATGGAACTCATACTCACTCTCAAGATTCCCAATAAGGAGAATCAAGCTTTGCGTTTTTTCAATGATGCATACAGAGCCAAGTTTCCCAACTTATCAGGTATTATGAATAGTACTAATAATATTTCAAATAATTACTTTCCCATATCGTGTATCGTTTGGAATGTTTAAGGGCCGGGTAGTCGGGAATTCATGATTGTTCTCCGAGAAGTTATCAGACTTCATAAACCTACAATAATAGCTTTGGTTGAAACTCACGTGGGGGACAATCATGCTCAAAAAATTGTTGAACACCTTAATTTTAATGGTCACATTAGATTCGGTGCTCGAGGATTTAGTAGTGGGATTTGGGTGACTCGAAGCCCGATTTAGTCACTGTTAATTCTATTGAACAAAATTAGCAGTCTTACAAGTAGAAGGTCATTAAGCTTGAGAAGAAGATGGCAAAGACTGAGATGTTGGTTCTTTCCCTATAAGAGATAAAAGCTCAACTTCCTTTGGCAAAGGTTGCTACTGGTTCTGCTAATGCTCCTCTTCTAGATGATCCCTGTCTTCCAGTTGATCCCCGTCTTCCTACTGATCCTATAGAAGAGGATCCATATGATGATGAGGAAGATGAAGAAGGTTTTGGTTCCTCTTACTCCTCTTCCAACAAAGAAGAAGAAGAAGATGATGATGACTCTGATGGAAAGGAAGAAGGAGAGGATGACGAGGAGGAATTGCTTGTTTCAGCTGTTTCCCCCTTCCCATCTGATAAATTTTTATGCAATACTGTTTCCATCCCCCTTATTACAAAACAATCTTTTATGTAATTTAGGTTCTCGTTTTACTCTGCTGCTTGTACTTGGATAATTTGCATTTTGATTTATAAACTGTGAGTTGCATGCCTAACCTGATTTCTTGCAGCACGATTACTTGATTGATAGTTGATGCTATTAAATCTGGATGAAGCGATAACTAATGTGCAATGATTCTCACATTGAGTACTTTTTAATGATGCCAAAAGGGGGAAAATTAGTTGAAGTTGAAGCACCTAAGTCTATAGATTGAGTCTGTCCTAGTATAGTTTTAGTTTTAGTTTAATAAAAAAATATGCTAGGTTTTAGGAAATCGTTCAAATAGTTAATTGTTTCAACCTTTTGAGTTTTGTGTCAAGTAGGCTCTTTTAATGAGTTATTTGAGCTTTAGTTGAAGTTATCTACTTATACTAACTAGTTGATTGTAAGAAACTTCAAAGAGTTTGTCATTATTAAAAAGGGGAAATTTGTTGAGTCCCCTAGGTTTTGAATGATGACAAATAGCTGCAGGGAACAATTATTCTTATGCCTGTTTATGAGTTGTTAGGAAATAACTGAGAAAATAAATGTTCCAAGACGATTTGTTATGCTATGATGTTTCTTGTGTAGCAAACAGGTTTATTACAAGACTTGAAGTTAGAAGGACATCTCGAAGATGTTCGAGTAAAAGACAAGTATCAAATTGCTGAATCAAGGGAAGTTTCAAGAATTGAAGTACATGAAGATGGTATAGGATCTTTCATTTGATTCATATTAGGTCTTCATATAATATTTGCCTATGATATTCTTAAAAGAATTTTTTGTGTTGTTATTAATGCGAAGAGTGGGGCTTTGAATATGGGAACCAATTGGTTACATATTCTAAACACTACTAAGTATGGTAACAATTCTCGGTACCAGTTACTTTGTAGGATGATTGTGTTGACTATTTAGAAAAGATTTTCGAAAAAATATTTTCTTAATTACTTTTCATAAGAAAAGATTGCCAGCCTTTAGAATCTTTATTCAATATTCTCATTCCTTAAAGCGTGTAAATATCTTGGATAATATCTTTCCTTCAAGAGAGATATTGGTCAATATATACTTTCCATAACTTAATATAATTATATCTTTGATTTCTTGAGTTAGGGTACGTTTAAAGGTTAGACCTGAGTCTATAAATACTGAATAATGATTTAAAATCACCCTTGACGCTCTCCCGAATTTTTTTAACTAACTTTGAGAGCTTTCACAGAGGAAATGTTAAACAGTTTTCAAAGATAGAGTACGCATTTCATAGAGCTTTACATTACTCTTTATTTGCTTTATAAGAAAACGTGATTTAAGAGAAACTAATTATATTGAATCTCTAACAGACTGGTTAGAGAGTGGGTAGTGTTTGTGAGTTCATTCGCGAGCACTTGTGGATTCAAGTGCGAGATAGCACATTATAGTTAGTGTAGGGTGTGCTGTTTCCCAAAAGTAAGGGAAACATGAGAGTGCGAGAGTATTCTTGCTTTTCAGAGTTGATTAATAAGAAAACTAACATAGGAGGACGTAGGCCCTTGTTTGGCTGAACCTCATTGAATTTAGTGTGTTCTTAACTGCTTACACGTTCTATTATTTTCGATGTCTGGAACCAGCTCAATCGGTTCCTTCTTAAATCGAAATAATTTGAATTTAGCACCAATGCTCTTAATTACTCAATTCACTCCCCTTCTTGAGTACATTGTAAACCTTCAAATATTAGTTTTCTGGTCTTGTATGTGGATAGCATATTTCTCATAAGAATCGATAAAACCATGCTTGACTCAGTCAAGAAATGGCTTAAAGATAGTTTCTCTGTGAAAGAACTTGGAGAGGCTGACTACATCTTGAGAATAAAGATTTGCATAGATAGATCGAAAAGGCTGATTGGACTTAGTCAAGATACTTATATTCATAAGGTTCTTGTAAGGTTCAAGCTGGAAAACCCCAAAATAGGTTTCATTCCCATGTAATATGGCATAACACTTGACAAGACTATGTGTCCTTCGAGTCCTGATGAGGTTAAGCGTATGAGTAATGTTCCCCATGCTTCTGTAGTAAGATGCCATGGTATGCACTCGGTCGAATGTTGCATATACTTTTAGTATATGCAGTATGTACCAGTAAAATCCTAGAAATGCATACGGGATGGCAGCGAAGAGTATCCTTAAGTACTTACAAAGGACTAAGGATAATTTCATAGTTTATGGTGGAGTTAATGAGTTGGTTGTTAATGGATACACCAATGCAGCCTTCCAAATTGACAAAAATGACTTCCAATCCCAATCTGGGTTTCATTTTTTTATTTCAATGGAAGAGCTGTGAGCTGGGACCTGGAAGAGTTTTAAGCAGAGTACAATTGCAGATTCTACAACAGAGGCTGAGTATATTGCAGCAGCAGATACATCAAATGAAGTTGTTTGGATCAAAAAATTCATTGGTTAACTTGGTGCACTTACTAGCATCGAAAATGACATTGAGTTGCACTGTGACAACAATGGCTCCTTTCTCATTTCCAAGAACCCATATAACACTAAAGGTCCAAACATATGCTCAAAAAATTCTATCTCAATCGAGATATCTTTGGAAGAGATGATGTGAAAGTAAGAGAGGTTTAACTGAGAATAATGTGACGAATCCTCTGACTAAACCGTTGCTTAAACTAAGCATAATAGTCATACTAGGTCTATGGGCCTAAGCATATGGGAGAATGGCTTTAGTTATTTATTTCATGTTTACAATTGTAAAGACATTTATTATGCTTTGAATGTTTATCAATAAAATTTTGATTTATTATTTAATTATTTGGTTTAGAGTTAAATAAAATATCCAAAAAAAAATTGTGTTTTCAAATAGGATTATTGAAAACGTTTTGATAATGATACCCTATAAAGTGAACTGAAATCACAATTTATTTAAAGTCCCTAGTCTAGATCACATAAGTGATTTGTTTAAAGACTAGCATATAATTAATTGATAGCGCATTTCCATGGGCTATGGAGACATATAGATGTCTAATTGATTATATGGATGTATATTTGATACATAGAGAGTTGACCTAATTATGTTCTTATAGTAGAATCAAACTTCTTTATTTAGAGGATTCGTTTGACATGAATATGTCTTAATAACCATGAGATAATTATTTTAACCTCGATGATGTTAACCGTCGCGCCGTAAAAGTAGGTTATAAAGGCAGTGATTAGGTGAACTGAGAATTGATTGGGAGTTATGCTCATACAAGAGTGGATGAATCTTCCTATTAGATAGGCATTGTATCTAGGTCTTTTAAGCGAGAACTGAAAAATTGCATGGCCATGCGGATTCAAGTGTTAATCTGTATTTGAACAATTCAAACTCAAGAATCAAGGAACAGAAATTTGAGAATAACATAGTGTTATGAAATTTGGCATTAAGTGAACTTAAGGAATTTATCAATACGTTTTTGTCTTCAAACAAGTGGGAGATTGAAAGAATATGTCCTTAGAAATTTTCGGCAATTACAAAATATATATAGGAATAATTTTGAATATAATAAAGTTAATTATTTTTATAATCATATTTGCTTGCTATAAAATAAATTAGTAGGAAAATCATGATTGCTCCTACACCTAAAATACATAAATTGTAATCCCCCACAATTTTATGAATTTTATAAATATATTTAAAATATATTTATATATTTTTTAGTATATAAATAATTAATTTCTTAAAGTGTTAAGTATTTTTAAAGTCAAAGGATCATTTAATATGTTTAAACATACAAATATTTTATTGGGTTGTACTTTGAAAGTTATTTAATAATTTGATTGGTTTGAGTTGAAGTATAAAAGAGTTCAAAAAATGGGTTAGAGGATCCCAATTCAATTTAAGCACTCAATCAACCAAATTTAAAAGTCCAAACACACTTTCCTAAATCCACAAGGGTTAGTATTGTAAACCTATATAAACCCCATGAGAGCCCAAAAATTCCCACACAATTACACTAATTTTCTCTCCTCTCCCCCCTCACTTGGTCATCTCTCTCTCTCTCCTCTCTCCCTCACCCGAATATTCTCTCTCTTCCTTCGTCCTCCTCGATTGCCAGCCGCAGCCCCACCGGACCGCTGCCAGCAGCAACCGCCGCTGTTGACAGCAGTCCAGCGCCGCCTCCTCCCTCTCGGCCACGCGTGTTTCTTCCTCCCCCCTCTTTGGTTTAATTCTCTCTCCCTGCTCTATATTATTTTAATGATAAGTTTAAATGGTTTAAGTATTGTTTTGGTGGTTTGATAATTAGAGTTTGTATATGTAACTATTTTAATACTAGCTTTTTATGCACGCTATGCGTGCGGCGACATTTTTGGTCTAACTATTGCTCAGTAATAAAGGAAATCAAAAACAAAAGTACGTATTTAAGTTCACATTCATTTGGTGAGCAAGAAATATTTAGATACTTACAAATAGTATTTAAAAATATTTTAATAATTAAGTATAAGTGATGAAATTGCATATCCACGTAATAAAGGGAATTGAATTTTTTTTTTTGGAGTTTGTGTTTGTAATTAATTTTGTATTATGAAAAAATTTATTTAAGTTTGAATATGAGTTGTCTGTGTAATGAGAATGCCGTGTTTTTTTTTATTGTCTGTGGTATTAATTTTTGGTAAGTTATTGATTATGAATTTTTTTTAGTTGATTGGGTGTGAATTTAATTTGAATGAATCTTTTATTGGAAAGTTTATGTGATTGACCGTGATATGAGTTGATTGGGTTTCATAGAGATTTGATTAAAAAAAATTTGGCAAGTTTATGCGTGTATGGTTTTTGATTTACTACTGAAAGGTGTAGTTGGATTGTAATATTTATGTTGTGGAGGGGTGAATATGTAAATTAATAGGGAGACACCATTGCTCCCCTCTTGGCTTATGTAATAGAGATTAATTTTAGATTATATAATTAGTTTAGTGGAGTAAATAAATTTCAAATTTAATATATATATTTTAATTAGGTTTTTAAGCATGAAAGTATGAATTTTTGGTGCTTTTAAGAATTAGAACTATAGTACTATGTTATAGTTTATGAAAATTGAGTACTTTACTCTATATAACTATGTTAAAGTAAGTTTAAAAGAGTTTTAAAGATGTTATATCTTACTGGAATTTTTACTAGTATACTTATGGTGAATTTTAAATATTAAAGCAATGATTTTTAAGACTTTAAAGTATTTTAAAGTTGTTGTAATTTTTATTATAGTATAAATACTTGTATGTTTTGGTACTTGGTAGGCGGAGACTTTACCTTGAGTGATTTTTAAGGTTGAGAAAGTGACATCTCATGTTGTCTACACAAGGTACGCACATACCTATGTGCTATTAGACTAGTATCATGTCCTAAGGTTAAAATTGATATATTATCATGTGTAGGGAACTTTTTATAGTTCATATGTGCTTTATATTTAAGTGAATTTGCATTTGTATGCCGTTGTGTGAAGCATATTGCCTATGATGGAATATTATATATTTGTATGGATGACTGATACAAGCATGTAGGTTGGGAACGTAACGTTTATTATATTAATTCACATGAGGGATTAATAATATGATGATTTTAAAAAGTATTACCGTAAGTGCACGGTGTCTGTTGTTAGCAGAGACTTAGCAAATACGGGTCGATCCCATGGGGAGAGGATTTCTATCGATTTCCGCTTAATTATAATAAACTATCTCAGAGAAACGAATGTTTGATTTAATTAATAACTAAACTAGAAGCAAGTGATATGAAAATGTTGGTTTAATCAATAAATTAAAAGTGTCGGTCCACCATGATCATACCATCCAAAGAATACAAATCAATTCAATAGCAAATATATTAGAAGGTGAGTAATTAAGGAAATGGTTAATCATTCAGTCGAGTATTAACACTTTCAATTCAACCTATGCAGTACGATCGTTAACATATTAAGAATTGCCAATTGTAATAAAGCCTCTATGAATAAGATCTTTCAATTCTAATTTTTATTAGCAAATTAATTAAATTTTGATATTAGTCAATTACAAAAATCAAACTATTAAAACTTATCAATTGGAATTACTCACAACTCTAATCTATAAATCAATCAATTTTAAAGTATAAAAATCATGGTATATACATGGCTTCCCTCACTTTGCCCTAGAAAAGAGACTACTCACTCATAGTTGAAATAACTAAAACAAAATCAATAATTAACCTAAAATTCATGGTTGAGAAATAATGAAAACAATAATAACAAACAACAATAATAACGAGGAAGACAATAGCAAATATTAATGAAGAAGAAAGCAATGGAAAATACCTCTATAACTTGAATTAATGGAAGAGAAGCAAAAACTAGGGTTTCAAGGAAAAAGATGAAGAATAAAATTAATACTAGAGTTTTCTAGGAATAAAAGCATGAAAGAGAAATAAAATAAATCTCCCTTTTTTTTTTATAATAATCTAATCTCTAAATGAGTGAAAGGAAAGAAAATAAGAAAATAAACTAATATAAGAAGTTTGATGATTGGACGATAAAAGCGACGATGACCACGAGCTCGCGTCCAGCACTTAGGCGAGTCGAGGCCCGACCATTGGACGCTGGCTGGCCAGCGGGCCAAGCAGCAATGCAGTCGCAAGAGAAGAAGCAACCCCTTGGGCGCTGGTTCGCGGGCAAATTCGCAAGGTCAAGTTTCCAAGGTTGTATCTCGAGTTCTAGGCATCTTATATGGGCGTGTAACCTATCGTTGCGAAGATCTTCAAGTTTAGTTTCCAACGCAACTTGAATCACTTCAATACGATTTGCAAAACTCGATTTATGATCAAAAGAGTAAACATGTATCGGTTTTTATCACTTCGGAACTAATGCATTTCTTCGTTTTCAACTCAAATTCACTCTCGAAAGATATGTCGCGATCCTTATGGAAGCTATTTCATTTAATATTGTTATAAGGAACAATAGAATCATCCATGAACATAAATTCATCGATCAAAAGCCGTCATTCATCAACTCCCGTTACAATAATAATCCAATTCATCCAAAATTGCTTCGAAAGCAATAACTATGAATCTACCTGAAACATTAATAAAACCACAAACGAAGCGTAATAGAGCAAAAAATAGATCATCTATACTAATGACACCTAAAATGCAACTATATGGACTAATATGCTCTAATAATGCAACTTAAATATGGCTAAAAACTTTATATAAAAATGATTTATCATAATTATATTGTTTATTGGATCATGAAATCTATCAATGTTGTTCCCTTGAATTATTATATTATTTAATTTATAAGGATCAGGGGCCTTGTTTAGTAAAATTGAATATTCACCTATTGACAGGTTAGTTGGTTGTTGATTTAAGTCAACAAATAAAGGTTGGATGGTTATTAACGTCATAATTAATGAATGGGATTATTCTCGGATTAATTGAGTTATTTGATCACAATATATAATCCTAAGATACAAAAGGAAATTTTGTGTATCCATGATATTTATATTGGTTGTCGTATTTTGTGAGAATCGACAACAAATTTTTTTGGGAAATTTCCTCATGTACCCCTGAGTTTTGGCGTAATTTCCAAATTACCCCTCACATTTGGGGAATTCCTCAGATACCCCTGAGGTTTGTGTTTGGGCCTAAAATACCCTTACTAATGACGGCAGGTTAACATCGTTAATTTTTTTTCTCTCCCCTCTCCATCTTTATCTTCTTCGTCTTTCCTCCCATCCTTTTCACTATTCATCTCCTTTTCTTCAGTTCGCCGCACTACCTACGCACCCTCGTCGGTGCACCGCCAGAACAACAACACCTCAGGAGCACCGTCGGACCCCGCTGTAGCTCGCGACCTTGCTTCTCCTTCTTCTTTCTCTCTCTCCCTGCTTGCTTGAGCAACTGCCCAGCTCGCACCGGAGCTCTACCTGCTCGCGTCGCCAGTCGTCCGCCGCCCAACCTCGCTGCCTAGCTCGCCGGAAGTCATCTTGCTAATGATGAATTAGTTCCTTAAATCAGAAATGTGAACCAAATCAAACTCAAATCAAACAAAATCAATCAATCAAATGAGTGCAATACTTGATCAAGGAAGAAATCGAGAGATTTACCTCTTCAACAGCGACAGAGATCTCATAATCTTTCTCCTCCGCTTTCTTGGCGGATGAATTTAACCATCTGCTGGATCTGCTTTTGAACATCAGCTGAATATCTTTTTGAAATTTCTCTGTCCTTTGTTTGTTTGTGGATGATTGGGTGATAGAAAATTAGAGATGAGTTCTTGACTTCCGGCGAGCAGGGCAGCGAACTGAAGAAGAGAAGATCAGTGGTGAAGAAGATGGGAGGAGAGATGAAGAAGATGAAGATGAAGATGAAGATGAAGAGGGGAGAGAAAAAAAATAAACTACCCGAAAATTCAAGAAACTACTCGAAAATTCAAGAAAAATAATAATGGAGGATGGTGGAAGGAGAGAGAAAGCTTAGAGGTTCATCAATGGAGGATGATGGGTGGAAAGAAAGAAAATTGGGGGGGGGAGAGAGAAGAAAAGCTAACGGCGTTAGGGTTCCATCCATAGTAAGGGTATTTTATAATTACACCAAACCTCTAGGGTACCTGAGGAAATTTAATTTCCCGATATTTAAAGTGGAAAGTGAATAACAATAAAATTTAGACTTCTGCATGTCTGAAGTGTTGGAGTACATGGTGGTAGCTCATGACTTTTTTTGGGACTGGATTGATCAGCATGTCCTATTTTATTTAATTAGTGCCTCGATATTGTTGGTCGTGAGAGTATGGAGTGATGGAGTCCCACCCGTACTTCGTCTTCTATATTGAAGACATGGTTTGGTTGGAGAAATCTATCCATTGACTATTCAATTTAATTATAATTAATCTATTGGTTGTGGAGTCAAGTTCAGTATAGTGAGAGTTCAATAGCACATAAAATTTGTTTAGTTCTATACTTGCTAATCTCGTATGATTGCATCATTCTCATAAGTAATAACTAGGCCCTGTTCTTTTGAACTTATTTTGGCTGAACTGAACTGAACTTATTTTATTTTTGCTGAACTGAACTTATTTTTGCTGAACTGAAATTAATTTTACTTATTTTTGCTGAACTGAACTTATTTTGGCTGAACTGAACTTATTTTGGCTGAATTGAACTTATTTTTACTTAAGTAAACTGTATTTACATAATATTATCAATACTTATTATTATAATAATCAATAAATATTAACATAATATTATCAATACTTATTATTATTATTTTATAATAATAAATAATAATAAATAAAAAAATAATAATAATTAATAAATAATAATAATAAATAAATAATAACAAATAATAATAATAAATACTCCCTCTGTTTTTTTTATCTTTCTCACTTGGAATCTTGGCACTATTCATATTTATAGAGAATCTTCTCAATTTTTTTCAATTTATATAGTCATGTGGGGTCTTGTTTGATTTGTCTCAATTAGTACATTATTAATATTCAATTGTTATAATATTTACTAACATATAATGAAAGATATTTAAGTTCAAAGAGGTGTATTGGGAGACGCGTACAAGAAAGTGAGAATGATAAAAAAAAAACAAAGGGAGTAATAAATTACAAATAATAATAAATAATAATAAATAATAATAATAATAAATAAATAATGCATAGTATAATAAATAATAATTATAAATAATAATAATAAATAATAAATAATAATAATTATAAATAAATAAAAAAATAAAAAAATTAAAAATAAAAAATAAATAATACAAATTCATCGTTATTATAATTATAATATTAATAATAATAACAATAGTAATAGTAATATTGAAAACAAAAATAAAAATTACAACATTAGACAAGATTGAACTTATTTTTGCTGAACTGAACTTATTTTTGATGAAATGAACTTATTTTTACTTATTTTTGCTGAACTAAACTTATTTTTACTAATTTTTACTGAACTGAACTTATTTTTACTGAACTGAACTTATTTTTACTTATTTTTTGCTGAAAATAAGTCTAAAAAACAAGGTCCTAGTCCCAAATTAATACATACATGACTTCAATATCTAGTATGGCTATAAGCCTAATAAATTTCTCAACTTGTAGTTATCGTGTATATTTGTTTCAAAAAAAACCGCCACCAAATTGGTGCAATGAGATGAGGATTAGTAATATCGTAGTACCTTTTACGTGGCAAGTAACACGTGATAACCTTGGTAAATTCACAAGCTCTCACCACACCACCACCCCATCTCAGACTTGGACAAAGCAAAAAAGAAACTTTTTACATGCTCTTTTTCCCTCTTTCAAATCAAACCCTTTTTTTTAAAGACAAAATATATAAAAAAAATAGAAAAAAAGAATGTCCTTTTTATGTACCATAAGAACAAATCTAAAGAGGCAATATATATAGTGTACTTTTGGGTCCCCTCATCATACTTATTTTTGTGTTCTTTCCTCCTCTTCTAATGGTTTTTCTAAGAGTACAACCAAATTTTCTTCTATCATTACATTATTCTTCTTTAATTTTATTTGTCACAAAAAAATTCTAAAAATTTGATAATTTGTTATGTCTTCACCTCCTCCTTCCCATGTTGGTGAGGCTTCAACCTCTAGACAAAGATCAAGGAATGGTAATAATGGGAATGGGAATAATGGGAATGGTGGTGGAAGTAGTAGTAGAAGTAGAAGACAAAGAAGAAGAAGACCTCCAACTCCAACAACAACTCCACCTCAAGTAGTTATAACACAAGAAGCTTCAACTTCAACTTACTACAATTTGAATGGAGGAGTTTGGCCTGAGCCTTTTGTGGAATCTCTTGCTCTTCAACTTGCTCTTGATACTTCTCTTTCTCATGGCCGCCTTGCTGTTGCTCCTACTCTTGCCATTCTTTTCCAGGTATTTCGTTTCCCATTTCCTTTCATTCTTCCTTTTTTATGTACCTTTTCGTCGTTTTAATTCATATACTACCTCCGTTTCTTTTTAATCTACACGGTTTGCAAATTAATTTATGTAGTACTCTACTACTCTCTCCGTTTTCTTTAGTTTACGGCATTTGTTGATTAATTCATGTAGTACTCCATTCGTTTCCTTTTAATCTACGCAGTTTTCACGTATGTGAATGTAACGTAGAGTTTTGACTATTGAGAGTCCTACCGTTTCCTTTCAAATCTACTCTTTCCAAATTCTAGTGAAAATGAATTGCTTTTTTCTTTTGAATTTAGGGTTTTTTTTTCATTTGTATGTTTTGATGGTTTGCTACCTCCAAGAAAACACGACTAACTTCCAAAAGAAAAAGAAGTAAGAAACAAAATTGCTACTAATAATTTTTTTCAAAATATTTTAATATTATTTCGTTAGAAGTTGGGAAGTCAAAGAGATGCGTCCAAAAAGTAAAGAAAACCGAGAAATAAAAAGTGAACATCTTGTCGTAATAATAATTTATGTCAAGTGTGATTAGACAGTTTGGAGCAGAAGGTTTTTGATGCATCATATAGAAGAATGTGTCACACATAAACACAACTAGCTGAAGCTAGGCTAACCTTGAAGCTACTCTTTAAATCTCTGACCTTATTATGGAGATTTTGACCTTAATTACTACTCCTTTATGATTGATTTATATACTTTGTTCTTTTCATGAGAGAAAAGCGATTTCATGCACCATTTTTTTCTTTAATTATATTGTTGTTTCAAATATAACAAAAAAAAAAAAAAAAAAAAGAAGCTTTAGAAGATTTTGATACTCATTGCAAATTTGCAATGCATACAATAATAAAAAAAAATATAGTGTGATGAGAATGCTATCACATAGCCTAATAATTGCACTCAAGACATATATAAATAACATTAATTCTGTTCACTATAGCTCTGTAGAATTTTATGTTTGAAGGAGAAAATTGAAGTTGGATTTGATGAACTAATTAGATTCTTAAAAGCAGCTTTAGATTTCATAGATATCTTGTTTTCTTTTTTTTGGTGGTTTCATGATTATTATTATAAAATTGTTAATTTTTTTTAGATCATGAATGCATGAAAAAAATCATAATTTTTCCAAAAATTACTTTCCAAAATAACATTTCTACTCAAAAGTTACGACCACAACAACAATGTTAGAACTTTAACCTATTAAAATTGGGTTGGCTGCATGAGTCAACACGTTATTACCGGCGGTCGATTACGTGAATCGTGCTTCTATTCTTTTTTACCACAATATATTACTCCAATTGTCTCAAAAATTAATATTTCCTCCCTTCTGAAATAAGTGAAACACTTCTTTTATGTGAGAGCTTTTTAAGATAAGAGTTTCACTAATTTTAAAACGGAGGAAGTATATCTTAATATCTTCTTTTTCCCACTTTCACTCTAGACTCTATATTTTTATTATTTTAGCTTCTAACAAAAAAAAAAAATAGTTAAGATACTATTTCTAAATAGGTTTTTGGAGGTGGAAATGTACTTGAACTTGCTTTTAGTAATTGGGATACTATTGTTGGATGTGGTATGTTATCGAGGATACCAGTGTGGTTATTTTCATCTTTATAAAAATTTCTATTTTTGGTGTTGAAAGAAGGCAGGGGATATTGTAACCCCAAAAATATGGAAGCATTCTTATTCTGGTATTGTTTTTCAATAACTTTCCTTTTCTTTGCAACAATCCCTTCTAGAAAAATATCCCTGTCAATTCTTGTTTTTCTTTTTAGCAAAAGAGATTTTAATTTATATTTGTTTTAGTTATTTTTGACTTTTTAACATATTCCAAATTAAACAATCAGAATGGTACTGGTTTTTTCGACTGACTTAATTAGCTTCATTTAAATGTGTACTGCAATTTGCTATTTTTATATACTGAACTTTATACTTCAAAACTGAAAGTTAACCTTATTTAGTTAATCATATTGAGGTCTAGACTAGGTATATATATATCTAGTTATATACTACCAAAACCAGTAGACCTTGAGTTGCAACTCAGGAAAGAGAATTACATGCAACAACTGCAAAAATTAATTGCTCTTCTTATACCATTGCCAGTATAATCTATTAATGAATTAAAATGTACTAGTAATAACAATAACAAGAATAACATAACAACAATAATAATAACAATGAAGATAAATAGCTAAATATTTTTTTTTTAGATCATTCAGTAATACCTTTATCAAGAACCTTGGAATTTTTTTTATTGGTCTTTAACTCGTTGAATCATCTTGATCAGTTTTACCTTCATTACTCCAACCAATCACTATACGAAGCTAAATGTTTAGTTCTTAATGTACGTGCAACTACTTCCATTCAATCTATATCCCTTTTTTTTACATCAAATCTAAAAGCCAAACAATTTCTATCTTTTTAAAGGAAAATGGGAAGGGGGGAAGTATATAATTAAGTAATTAACTATATGTTGTGAAATAAGATAATAAGACCTTCATTGTATAAGCATTTATTAGAAGAAAAATGTTGCAAGTATTATAAAACATCTTAAAATAGAGTATGTTGTAAATATTAAGAAACGAAGAATATATAATGTTATATAAAACACTTCATGAAGGTGTGACTATTTTTTAGGCAGATAGTGAATTACTGATCTAACCGTGCAAGTTAGAGTGTAATAAGACTTTATTTCAGTGTGAGTATTAAGTAATTAACTATATGTAGTGAAATAAGATAATAAGACCTTCATTGTATAAGCATTTATTAGACGAAAAATGTTGCAAGTATTATAAAACATCTTAAAATGGAGTATGTTGTAAATATTAAGAAACGAAGAATATATAATGTTATACAAAACACTGCATGAAGGTGTGACTATTTTTTGGGCAGATAGTGAATTATTGATCTAAACGTGCAAGTTAGGGTGTAATAAGACTTTATTTCATTGTGAGTATTATGAAATATCTTAAGAAGGAATATGATGTAATTATTAAGAAATAGATAATGTATACAAAATTTATACTTCCTTCGTGCTGAAATAAGTGAAACACTTGTATAAAAAAACTCTCACATAGAATAAAACGGAGGATGTATAACACTTCAGGATGAAGTTCTGCCTAACTTGCATTGGGCTATAAGTGAATTACTCTAAACGTGCAAGTTAGGGTGTAACGCCCAAAGCTATTTTTGGTTCATCTTTGGGAAGGGGGTGGGCATGCATGCAACGATGCAAGGATTTTTCTTTTTGAAACCCAACGTGGAGCTCATACACTGCCCAATGCTTCATTCTATATAATTCCAAAGCGAACTCCTCCTCATTGGGTTGACGGTGATCTTTTGCTACTCATGTGCTAAGAATTTTCATCGTACCATGCTAAATTCTAAACTACATATTGGAAACCTACAAACAGTCTCAACCTTATCCTAATTTATTTTTATCCTTTGTACCATGAACCTCAAGTTTAAGTGTACTCGCCCATATTAATATCAAGTTTAGTATACTCTTTTGATTAATTTAGAGTTTGATGTTAACTTGCTAAGCAAGCAAGAGATGTCATTTGTCATGCTACTATATCCTTTCTCTTTTCTAAATTTTTTACAATGTTAAGACTTTTACACCTTCCATTGTACAATTTTAACTATTAATAATCTCATAAATAAAAAGTTATAAAAAAAATTGATATTTTGGTAGGATATAGCGAGACAGTCTAACAAGATCTTACGTGATTATGTTTATGCTTACATTTTAATCATACTAGATGTTTGAAAGACATTGTATAAATAGCGTAAAAGTCTATATGTTATAAGTAAATTGGAACGGAGGAAGTATTGGACAAAGAAAACCCCTCCCCCTGCCCCCACCTTTTTCCTTTCCATGTTTTCTAGCTACCCTCCCTCCTTCCGCTCGGTGCTTTTTTTGGCAACCTTCCAACCTAATGGTGTTCCCTTTTGATTTGGTGGAGGGCAAAAATTTTTCATAATAATTTTTTTTTAAATATTACTAGTAAAATGATCATAGTTAATACATAAGTAATATAAAATTCAAAAAATTACAAGAATTATCAAACATAAGTAGAACTAGTCTCATTATCTTAACATGAAAAGAGTGGAAAAAACCGAAGTTCAAAGGGGAAATAAAAAGTCCAAAGCTACTTGATACAATATCCATCCAAAAGTTCACAAGTCATAAGTAAGAATATCTTTTGTAAAGAAAATAAAAAATCCAAACCCTTTAACACAATATACTACATTATGCACGCGCAAATTCTAAAAATAAAATTGATGATATCAAGATCAAAAAAATGTATTTAAATGGAATATAGAAAGGAAGGGAGTAGACAGTCAAAGGGCACAATGGATAAGAGGCTGAGGTCTTCAGTTGTGGTATAGGCTTTTAGGTATATAATAGTAGGGTTCTTAGGGGATATATATAGATTCGTTGCTTTTAACGAGACTGGCCTGAGGCCTCCTTTCTTGGAAATGAAAGAGAGAGAAAAAAGAAATTTGGAAAAAGCTACCATGTTAGTATCAAGTCCTATGTTTGTGTAAGCTTTTTCTTCCCTCTATTCGTTGCAATTATATGTTTGGACCACAGCCTCCACGTACGTATGAACCGTCGTTTCTACCCTCCAAGACATAACATTCGACAATATGCATGCCTTTGATGGTTGCGAGGTTGAGGTGGTGGTCGGTGGAGCAGTGATATTACTTGTGATATTACTTTTCACATCTTGACATTGAGACGAATTTAACAAGACTCTATGTTTTATTGTGATAGATTATAGTGAAAGTTGGTTGACAAAAAGTACCTAAAAGTAAAATGATGCGTCATACCATAGTATGGGGTTATTGTAAATTTAATAGTTGATCAGTGTTGACCGACCAATCCATGGTTTAATTACAAGGTTGTTAGTCATGACCTTTACCGTCAATATTTATCTTCTATAAACAAATTTAATTGCTCTTTGGCTCTCATCTTTTCTAATTTAGAAAATCATTGAGTTGAAAATATTGATTTGACAGTTGGCTAAGTTAATTTAGATTGCAGTTTTTATTTTTGATTTTTGTTCTATTCTTAAAAACCTACTAGTGTAGTAGTGTGTACGCCTTAGGAATGTTAGTTGTGAAAATAAAATACTATGTCATTCTTATGCGATATGGCACATGTCACTGTACGTCATCCTACAATGATAGAGTACAATCTCAATTGTACTTTGTTTTTTTTAAAGGAGTATTTAATTTAATTTTTTACACTATTTATAAAATATGACTTTGATCAATTTTTTTATAATTTACCCAAATAATGTTGTTATGTGGAAAGTTATCGAATCTGTCTCATCGCTATAATCATGTAAATCGAAACCTTTACTTTTTCGGAGGAGAGTCTAAAACTAATTGACAATAGGTAGACTTAGGCTCTGTTATTTTGGACTGAATAAGTCTGAACTGAACTGAACTGAATAAGTCTGAACTGAACTGAAATGAATAAGTCTCGAACCGAATCGGCCGGTCCGAATCGGCCGAACCGATCGAATTGAGTATTATTAATAATTACAAGTAGAGGAATAATTATTATCATCATTGATAATGATAATAATTAATAATATTAATGATAATGATAATAATAATAATATTAATACTCATACTAATAATATGCATAACAATAATATTCTTATGAATTGAGTAATATTAATAATAAGTAGAATAATAATGATCTGAAGTAATAATATTATTAATATAATATTTTTCTCTCCAAAAAGCTTAAAAGTGACATTGTCAAAAATAATAATAATAATAGTATAATATAATAATAATATAATAATAATAAAATAACAATAATAATAATAATAATAATAATAATAATAATAATAATAATAATTATAATAATTATAATAGTAATAATAATAGTAATAATAACAATAATAATAACAACAACAACAATAAGAAGAAGAAGAAGAAGAAGAAGAAGAAGAAGAACATAATAATAATAATAATAATAGTAGTAGTAGTAGTAATAATAATAATAATAATAATAATAATAAAATCAATAAGTTGTAGTCTGAACTGATCTGAACTGAACTGAATAAGTCTAAACTGAATTGATCTGAACTGAATTAATCTGATATGATCTGAATTGAACTGATTTGATCTGAACTGAACTGAATTTCCATTTATTCAGTCCAAAAGAACAGAGCCTTAACCTACCTCATATGTTACTCATCTTCTTTTTCTTTTTGTTTAATATGGGACAATTAGTCTCAACTTACTCACGTATGAGTTTTCTGTAAAACACTTTGCCTCACATGTTGGTCTATCTTTGCTCAACATGATGTCAAATGCCACCATTGTGGGCTTTCGGTTCATGACAAATTTACAAACCATCTCGTGTTGTGCATTCATTAAATTAATGGACCTTCCCACTTTGGGACTAACAATAGCTTTAGATATTCCTCTATTCTAATATAATACCATACAAGATCTTGTAATAGTCTTGCACACATAAGTTTTTATGAAAGAAATTATGGCCATATGCAAGCTTTGTTGTGGTTGATCTTAAAACAATTAGTAAATGTAAAGTTATATGTTAGTCATTTTCTAAACTAAAATGGGAACATGTGGTCCCAAGTATAGCCGACAAAATAGATCCGTATTCGTTGACCCGATCCGAAGTAATTGAACCGAGACTCGTCTTCACCTGAAATAACTCGACCTGAATATACCCGATTCGGAGTGACCCGAAAATAATGACCCGAACCCCAACCGACCTGAAAATAGTACGGAAATATTTCTCACAAAAATTAATCTATATATTTTATTTGCCAGAAAAGAAAGTCGGCCTTAATCGAATGGACCCGAACTGATGTTTGGAACTGGCCCGATGTTGACCCGACTAAGCAAACCTGCACCGACTCGAACACAAAGGTGACCCAAATATGACCCGACTGGAATGACCCGATTTATACCCGATATGTATGACCCATTTGCCAGCTCTGGTCCCAAGTCATATGTGTGGGTTTTCTCTTAATTACAAGTTTAGATCGTGAGATGTTAAAAAAGCGTTTCATTGAAAGGGTAATGAGTATTTTTGTTAGTGCACTAGTTATTTGATGGCTTATGGATCATTGTACGGTAATTTATTGTGGATCATAGATTAGCTTTTAATCACAAAAATCTTTTGTTTTAGTTGGGCTTTGATTGCTTCCATTTCGATTTTGAGTATATTTTGCCTAGGAAAATTTGGATGATCACTATAATGTTTTCATTTGATTGAATTGAAAATCCTGTCAATGGATTTTCTAAAAGAAAACATAATAGAATATCAAATTGTCTTTTTTTTTTCCAAGAAAAAGTTATTAGAGATAAAGAAAATGATAATGAGGGAAAGGGAGAAGAAAAAAAAGATGGAAAAAGTATTATATATAAGATTATATTATTCCTTTCTTTGTTCTTGATTTTATAAAAAAAATTGGAAATAGTAATTTTCAATTTCACGGACTAGGGTAGATAAAGTATTCGGTTTAGACTTTTTGTTTTGGAAATTCTTAGTAAGTGTATTTTGAGTCAAATTTTGAATATCTCAACTTGACTTGCTAATATCTTGAGTTCAATTCAAGCTTACTTAAATTGAGTTTTGACTCAGTCAATTGCAAATAATTCGTGAATTGTCTCGTCTCATCGATGTTACTGGGGTAAGGATTATTTTGTTGGAAAAAGCAGTAATAGAACTGGAGTTTGTAGTCTAGGGTGTTTTCATTGCAAATAAAAGTCTGAAAGATTTGGTTATTGGCATCTCACCATCTCCCTGCTAATTGGTAACATGATGATGTAGTCATTCATAGTTGGAGTGTGAAAAAAGTACTGCAACTCTGAGAGGTACAAGACAAGTCGTATAATGGTTCATATTATACTTGCACATTGTTCCACATCTCTTTTTAATATTTCATTACATATGTCATACATTACATACACACCTATACTCTCTTTTTGTGAATGGGACATTAAGAAAGTCAGTTAATATTATTTTGTTAATACTTTTTCTCCTGATAAGATGTGACCTAGTGACCTACTCATTATAGGGTTCTGAAGACTCTAGTATTCCTACACTCTGCATCCTACTTACTCTCTCTCTACCTGTTGTCTTCAACTCTTTCTATATCTCTTTTCTGAACATGTACTTTTCACTCTTTTCTTTGTCTCTCTATCTCTTTTTTTTCTCCAGCCTCATATGAACCTATGTTTAATGTCTCAGGCTCACTGAGCCACCTGCCAACCCCCCTCTTACTGTGCTAGGTTTTGTCTCTCTAGGCACTGTCTCTAATTAATGGCTCTTTTCATTAGACAAACATAATTCATCTTTCCCTTTCTTTGACCTCTATATTATTTTCTTTTACTTCTTCGTCGGTTGTTCCATCTTATTTTTAGGGAGTGGAAAAGTATAGAGGTGTTTGGTTGTTATGAGGTTCAGTTGCTTATATGAGCAATTTGGTACTCGACTCGGCTAAAACTAGACTTGGTGAAAGATCGACGCGAGTTGAATGGACTTAAGCTCGGAACTTGATTTAAGACTTAAAAGAGTTGAATTGAAAAAATCTTAATTCGGTTTGATATGCTTGTGAGCATCTTGATAAACATTCGTCATTATTTTTTTTTTGTTTTTTTTACAATTTTTTGAGCTCTATTTTTGTTTTATTATTGAAATCAATTTTTCTTAATCAAATTTAATTATATACTTGATCACTTCTAAGAATGAGACTACTAGATCGAAAACATGAAAAAATTATACTTCCTCCGTTTTTTAGTTGCAACATTTTTTTTTCATCAACTCCAATGCAAAATTTGGGTAGGAGAGAGGTAGAGAGGAAAAAGAAGAGAGGGCTCCATGTGATTGGAGAGAGATAGAAAGAAAGGAAAAACAAAAGTAGAAAGTGTTGCAACAAAAAAAAAAACGGAGGAAGTACCTCAAAGGATATTGTGGAAAAACGTAAACCTATGTTCTCATTTTCATTTTTAGTCTTTCCTCAACCCTTTGATCTTCTCTTTCTCTCTCATGAGAAATTCAATGAAGGTGTTTAACCGTACTTGTCTTTACTCGTGTGCAACTTGAACTCGACTTAATCAAAGCAAAATCAATGCTCAACTTGCTCCATCAGGTTCGCTAGTAATAATGATCACACAGAACTTGTATTTCCCTTCATATTAGGAGATAACTATCTAAATTCCACTGGCAGCAATCTGGTTATTCATATTAGATCTGAGTTGAGTCATTTTGTTACTTTCAAATATATTTTAAATTTGGGTTGAGTGTTGATCAGATTAGATACATTTTGTATGAGGTTTTGGCCCAATCATCAAATAATAAGATCAAGTTTGATATTAGGCTAGGTTGCGAGGTTAGTATTGGATTGGATGTTTTTGTGAGGTTGAGTCCATTTCAATGGGTCGTTGTAATGGTTTTTGTGTTTGGGGGCTCAAATTGGGTTGGATTTGGGGGTCAACACAATAATATTTAATAAAATTATTTTATGTTCAATTATATAATCTTTTGTTGTGATAAATGTTATTAGCAATGGTTGATAGGATCGAATCGGATCGTAGGATAATAAGATCCTACAAAATTGGGTAAAATATTGATTATTATGCTACAACATGGTAATATATTCGTGTTAAAAATTCACATAAATAATGACTTTTTTCATTCGCAAATGATGATAGTTGTTTAATATTCTAAGATTGAAGTCCCTGTCAAAAAAAAAAAAAGATTGAAGTCAAAATCTAATGAAAGAATGATTATATTATGAATTTTTTATGATAGGATTAGATCGATCGTAGAATCGTATTAAGATTTTACCATGTGAATCTTTGTTGTTGGGTAGGATTGAAGATCATACAAATTTAAGATTCTACGTAGGATTGGGATTGATGAAGTTATTACGGATCGTAGAATTGTAGGATCGTAAGATTCGAATCAGGATTTTAATAACAATGATTATGTCAACATACCCTATTGACACATTTTTTAAGAAACTCGAGGGATAGAAGCGAGGCATAGAGAAGATATTAACAAATAAGGAAACTTTGCAATAATATAAAGCTTTCAAATTAGGAAAACGTTGCAATAAAAAAGAATAGATAAAGTTTGGTGGCAGCAAGCTACCACCACCAACAGGCAGCAACAACAACAATAATAATAATGATTGTTGTTTTAATAATAAAAATAGTTATGATGTTATATTGTTATTATTGTATTACTAATTACTAGAAGTTTTATTTTTCCTTTTGTTCTCTTGGGCTTGATTTTACACTTTGTGGCATTTTTTTCTTGCGTCCAATGCTTATGTTGTAATTTGAGACGGACACTGATTGTCTTCCAAAGAGGTTTCAGACACATGAGCAGGGTGAGCGATTGCTCACGACTCCAATTTTATGGGGCCACATCTATAATTTTTTTTTTGTTTCTTATTAGGTTCTATGAGTTTAGATGGAAAAAATTTCCAACATCTTTCAATCTAAAATTTTACCCCTAATCTATATGCTTTTTTCATAGATTATTTTAGTTTTATCTTTGGTATATCTTTACTATTTTGTTATATCTAAGATGTCTACTTGCTAAAAATGAAAATAACATTAAAGTATTTAAGAAAGTTCATAATTTTTTTAACTATTTGTAATAAATTTTTTAAATCTATTAGCAAAAATATGGGATTGTGGATCCATTTTACAGCTCTATAGGGCCCATGTTTAATGCCTAGAACAGGGTCCCAAAATTGTCTGAGATGGCTCTCCATTGTCTTGTGTTTTATGAGGTTATCCTGTCCTTTTGTTCGTCTCGTTTTTCATTACTCTTGAAAAAGTTGTCGGTGAGTAGGTTGTATTTTCCTTTTTCATGTGGGGTAGGAGAAAACTAGAGAGAAATTGTGGAAATTATGTGACCTAGTTATCTCGATAGGAAAAAAAGTAATGTTTTAGACACGAATTATAAAATGATACAATCTTTTTGTAGATGAAGGGTACATTAACTCAGCATTGCCCAAGTGTACTGCTCCATCCGTTCCAATTTATATTGTTTGTTTCTCATTATGCACAAGAATTAAGAAAACTATCATTTGCTTTAATTATTTGTAGTACTTGTATTGGAAAGAAAAATATTTGCATTGAAAAGTATGAATATTAAATGTAGTTACAATTTTCGATGTAAAAAGTAAGGGTATACTATAACTTTCCATATAAAATGAGTTCAAAATAGGAATAAAATTTGTCTGATTGTACATTTTAGAATAAAGTACCATTTCAAAAATAGAAACAAGAATAACATTTTGTTACACCCAAAATGGAATACAAGTATTATAAATTGGGATGAAGGGAGTTTTACCTTCGTCCTAAAATAGAGTGCTTGATTTTCTTTTTTCATGGAAATCAAGGTAAGTAGAATCTAAAAGAGATTTTATTTATTCAACCCATGATAGTGAATGATGAAATGTTTCTATCAGAAAGCTCTCACATAAAAGAGTATTACTATTTCTTTCAAATCTACACAATATGACATTCACGTTTGTCATTGACAATTTTGACCATTAATAATTAACAATTTTGAATAAGTGAAAGTTACAAAAAGTTGATACTTCAAATATATATGTCAACATGAATCTAACAAAATTTCATATGATTATGTTTTTTTTTTGGTATAAACTACAAATGATGGTTAGAGTGAAGTATATAAATAATGTCTAAGTATAAAGTATATAATATATAGATTAAAAGAGACGGATGAACTAGTAATGAAGTTAAGTAACTTTTTTGTTCCTCATTTCCTTTATATATCTGTTATCACATGATCCGAAAATCCCTAGATATTAGACTGCCATAGATTTAACTAATGTTGTATGGGAGTCAAATTAAAGAAAATCTTAATTTATTACTAGAAATTTCTTTCGGTAAATTCTCTAGATGAATTGGGTTGGCCTCTAATTACATAAATCGAAAATAAGTAAATAACAGCTCTGTAAATGATGGCATCATGATTATTATTATATGGTTCCTTGAGCTTTGGGAATAATAGTGGACAAGAAGTACATTCTGATTTCCATTCAATACATAGTAAAAGTCTAAAAGAGGAGACAAGAGAGGACAATGTGTTGAAGTCTTCTGTATTTCTTTTTTGTGCTAATAATTGAAACTTTCATGTTCTTTTTGGTGAATGAAACTTTCATGTTTTAATAGTTCTGTTCTCGTGATATTTTCATAGGTTTGCACAACATGGAGAGCTGTATCACGCTCCGAGCTCCTATGGCAGAATCTCGTGCGCATTGTTTGGAACAGCACAGACCTACACCATCCTACTTGGCGCGAGGAGTTCATTTATCTCCACTCCACCTCTCGCAACTTCCGCGTTAGCCGATATTCCTACTACGTTCTTCGCCCTTCTGACCATCCATTAGCTGCAGCTCCTGGTGGAGACGATGGTGGTGCAGCTGATCAACTCCCTCTACTGTGCCTTCGCCTCGTGCTCGCTGACGAGCACCTTGCAGTAGGGTTCTCAGACGGTTCTGTGCGCATCTTTCACCTCCCCTCCCGTCTCCACCTTCAAACCATTCACCCTCTGCTCCGCGATCACCTTGGCCTGTTCTCCCGTGCAGTATCTGGAATTGTGCTTCAACCCCCTGCTGATCGTGTTGTTTTTGCCTCCCTTGATGGTGACATTCATGTTGCTTCCCCTCTCGGCGGGCCAACCCCAGCCCGCCGAGCCTACTTAGGGGATGTTGTCAATGATGGGGCTCTAGTTGATTTCACTGGTGGTGGTCGGTTTTGGGTCGGACTCTATGCAGGTGTCCCAGGTAGGGCATTTCGAGTGTGGGATGGAGATTCCGAAGAGCTGCTATATATGGATGGATCTCTAACTGATCCAGAATCTGTAATGGGGTGGCACATGCTCACTGAGATTCGACCCACTGAATTCGTTGGTAGAATCCGGGTTGCATCCCAAGGGCTCGCAGTTGGGGTTACAAGCCTTAGAGCGTTGGTGTTAGACCTAGAGCAGCACGGCGTGGTGATTGGGGAGGAGACAAGTCGACGGGGAATCATTGTCGGATCTGTCGATGCCAACAATGATGCCTTCGTCATGGTAGACACTCGTGGGACAGCAAGTGTTCGACACCTGCGTACACTCGAGCAGATGTCTCGGTTCTCTGTGTCACATCGAGGTGGTGGAGGTCCATCATCAGTACCACTCAGGGGAATGCTTGGTTGCATAAATAACATGTACGTAATGATGTGCGGTGGGGGTACAATTAGGGTGTGGGATGCTGCACAAGGTGAGTACTTGTATAGTTTGAGAGAGTGGGTAGAGGAGGCAACAGCACTAGCGGCCGATGATCGACATATTGTCGCGACATCGAGTGATTCGACGATTCACCTGTGGGACTATGGTGCTTGAATAACTGACGGACTGTGTCTTATATAATGGTTCAACATTTGACTGTTTATGGAAGGTTAGATAAAGGACGTATAGTTGAGGGAGACTGATTGGTTTTATACACTCCATTTTCTGACTTGACTCTCTAATGAAGGCAGATAATCATCCAATGCAAACCTAATTTAATTTTAAGATTTATAATTTGTTATTGAGGGATGAATTTAGGGGTAAAAATGTAGTTTGATTGGTTTTTTTTGGGTGTAGTTTCCTAATGGTGTTGGGCTGGGTGAGATTTGGGAGGAGAGAGATTCTTAATTATTTTTGGTGTATAGCCCAAAAAGATCTTAGCAAGGAAAGTGATTGTGATTGTGATTGTGCTTTTGTGCTTCTGCTTGTGCTTGTTGATTGTGATAGACGAAAAGATGAAAGTACTTGTGAGATCTCACTCTCATTTGGACCAGTTGAAGGAACTTTTTATTTTATTTTTTTTTTTTTTTTTTTTGATTAGGAGATTAAGTTTAGAAATTTAACCCCTACAAGCGCTAGTAGGGAAACACCAACACGTTAGGGGTAAGGCGTCATGATAAGCATCTTAAAACACCCCAAAGATAACGCGGGGGTAAGGATCGAACCCCGACGCCCAGGGGGGAAGTCTTCTATCCACTTGAGCTAACTCCTATCCTTAACTTTTTATTTTTTATGATTCTTTGCAATTTTCATGTTTTTTTTTTGTAACATTTCTGACTGTACTGCTTTTTCTAATGAGCTCATGGTCCACTGGTGGTCCATTGGGCCCTATTTATTGGTAAATCAGAAGTCCATTTGCACGTACAGCCAAACTATGATTATAGCCTTGCATCATATATTTATATTTTACACTAGCTAACAACCCATATGAAGAGGTTCATGACTACTATCAATTCTTATCATTTTGTTTGCTACAAGAAAAATGTTAATTATTGATAAAAAGTAAGAAATCACATTATATGATGATATTTGAGGTGAATAATGCAATGCTTCTAAGAAAATAGTAGCAGAACTTTAAACATGTTTATTATACTCCACTATGTGATATGAAGACAAAGACAATGAGTTGTGTATATTGGAGTCAATGGTTGAGTAATTATTTTCTCACTCCAAGTTTTGCTTCCAAAGAATAAAAAGATCATTGTCCCACATTGGTGATTTAGTGGTATTATATATTCTTTATATAGAGTTTTCTTTTTGATACATTTATTGAAGCTTGAGTGGGAAGGAACTAGTCATCACACATACGTGCGCGCGTCAGGCCCGTGGCGTGGTTTTGGTATTTTTATATCTGTTCTGTATTTTTTTTTTACCGGAAATTAGCATTCATATATTCGCAGATTTCGTAACTGTTATTTTTGCTAATTCGTGCCTTCATTATTATTTCTGTTATGCATTAATATCCGCTTAATTGATTGATTTGCTGGTTTTGGTTTTTGACCTTCCTCTATTTTTAAGAGTCTGTTTAGTATTTGTTGGACACATAAAAAATCTCGCCTCCTCAAAAACACAATCTCATTTTTCTATATTCTGGGCATTACTCGAAGTGTTCTCAAACTGTAACTCTGTACTACACCAGAGGAGAAGTAGTCGTATATCCATGGCGGTTGGTTTTCAAGAGTCCGTGCGTACGTAATGGGGCAAATTCAACTTTAGGGCAGTGTTAATTCACGCCACGACTTTCAGATAAGTGTGTTACAATTGTTCTACAAGTTCTAGTTCCTACATTCTAAAGTTGAATTTTCCTTTTAATTTTGTACATTTGTGGAAATATTATGGCTAGTAAAATCCCAAATCTGATTCCATCTGCTGTGTTAGGCCCATTTGATGGTAAAATTATAAGATGTCTGATAAGATGGAGTTCTTTTTGGGACAAATTGGTTTTGATTATTGTCTGTTTTCTAATGAGCCACCCGAAAATTCTGTTACGGATTTTGTTCAGGATAATAAGACTTGTCGTGGGATGTTGTTGCATTATATGACTGCTGCACTTTATAGCTTAGTAAGGCCAAAGATGCTAAGGATATTTGGGATGCTTTACAAACCAAGCATAGTACTGACTATTTTGGGACTAAGAAATATGCTTGTAGTCGTTTCTATGACTGATGATAAACCTGTCCTTGACCAAGTTCATGAGTATGAACATTTATGTGCTGTTATTGTTGCCGAGGGTATGAAAATATGTGAAACTTTTCAAGCCAATTGTCTTATTGAGAAGTTACCCCCATCCTAGGAAGCCTATGCGCATTCCATGAAACACAAACAGAAAGACTTTACCCTTCAAGAGCTTTTCTCCCATATCAAGATTGAGGAACATAACCGAATCCAAGTGATGTATCATATTTGTATATAGGTTTTAGGTGCATTTAGGTTGCATTTTAGGATCATTTAGGTTGCATTTTAGGATTATTTAGGTGCATTATAGTTCATAATTGCATACTATTACTTAATTTGGAAAATATTACTCCTTTTGTACGTTTTCGGTGTTCTTTGATGAATTTCAGGTATTGAGAACATAATTGGAGTATTATTGGACGAGCTTGAGTAATAAGGAGCAATTAGAAGCAAGCTACATTGATAAGGATCGTTTTGAATATCTTTGAATGCAATTTGGAGCCAAATTGGAGTTGGAATTTAATGAAAGAATAATGGAAATGGAGTCATGTTGACTCTTTTATCCATAACTTTTGACTCGTTAGTGATAATTAGACAATTCCAGCGACATTGGAAAGTAGGCTTGAAGAGCTTTCCAACGATATGTTGCATAGCCCAAGGCGAGCTATATGCTAAGAGATATGGGCTTCGCAAGTTGGCCCAGTTTTGCTGAAGCTGCCAACGCGCGCGCGGATTGCTAAATTCCGCCTCTTTTAATGATTTAGTGGACCATCCTAATCTTGTAACTTAGAATCCTACTAGTATTAGGAGTTACAATTTTATATTAGGGTTTTTCTAATTAAAGGAGGATTATTCATTATTCATTACTCATTATTCAAGTAGGACTTCTATTATTTTCTCTCTAGCGACATAACAAGGTGAAGCGTGAGTTTTGCTCTTAGTTTTGGAGAATTATTCAAGACTTCATCTTTTCATCATCAATCAAGTATTCTCTTTTATTTTATAATCTTGATTATTAGTTATGTTTCTCTTTATATTTTATTTAGTTCATTTGATTAATATGTGTGAGTAGTTTTCCAATCTAGGGTTAAGTAAACCCTAGCCATGATTTATGTTTGATTTATTCCTTTAATTCCCCAATTAAGTTGCTTAATTGTTCTTGATTAATTGATTGTGCAATTTCCAATATTAGATTAGGGATAATTAGTATTGCTATCATTCCATTAACTTGATCACAACGAGAGTTGGGTTTTGATGGATTTGAGTATTTCAATTAAGGGCATGAAGTTCTCCACGGGAGTAGGTAGAATGGACTGTTATGAAGTTAGAGTGCTGTGTTTAATGTCTTTAATTTGCATGATTCCACGGGAGTAGGCTTGATTGCATATTAGGGAAGCCATAGATACTCGGGAGAGGTTTATAGTATTATTTAGGGCACATTTTTCCTTGTGAACATTTACTTGACTAGTTTGGGGTAGGAAGTTCTCTTTACGTTAATTATGCTAGTGGTGATGCTTAATTCTAGGTGTTTTTAGCCCTTGAATTTATTCTCATATTATTAGTCGCATTACATTCATAGTAGTTAGTTGCTCATCGATCATAATCGTTTGTCACTTGTTTAGTTGAATTGAGTCAAGGATAACTAGTGTTTGATATTGTTTGTCTCTGTGGGATCGACTCTGACTTACCCTACTACATTAGTTAGGAGGAATAGTTAGGTTAATTATTTTTGTTAGGTGCGCGACACGCCCATCACCAAGCCAAAGGGAAATCTATTGATCATTCTTCCTCTGCTGATAATCTTGTTGAATCTAAGAATGCAGGTAAAGGACGAAAAGGTACGGGTCCAAATCAGTTTCATGGTACAAGATAGAATAACGATTTCAAAGAAGATAGACAGTTCAAGGAAAATTGTTTCATCTGTGGTAAGTTTGGTCATGCTGCAAAAGATTGTTGCCAAAAAAAAGCACTGCTAGAAACCAGTCTGCAAACAAAGCAAAGGAAAACAAACCTCAAACCAAACTTGCTGAATATGTGATTATTGTTGTGGTGTCCGAGGTGAATCCGGTGAGTAATGTGATCGAGTGGGTGCTGGATACTGGAGCAACTCGCAACATTTGTTCAAGCAAGGAAATGTTTCAGGAATACAACAAAGTTTCAGAAGTCGAATGTGTCTTTATGGGCAACTCAAGCACTGTGAGTGTACTTGGCAAAGGAAAGGTTTTTGTAAAATTAACTTCAGGAAAAACAATTGCTTTACAGAATGTTTTACATGTTCCTGATATCTGCAAAAACCTCATTTCTGGTTCTTTTTTAAACAAAGCTGGTATCAAGATGACTTTGAATCTGATAAACTTGTATTAACTAGAAATGGTGATTTTATGGGTAAGGGATTTTGTCATGGGGGGTTATTTGTTCTTGATGTTGTAACTGATAATAAAACTTCTAATGCTTCCGTTTATTTTGTTGAGTCTGTTTCTTTATGGCATTCTAGACTAGTTCATATGAATGTTGGATCTGTTAAGAGACTTAAACAACTTAGTCTTATTTATGAGTTTAGCAGTACCTCCTTTGACAAATGTGAAGTATGTGTAGAAGCTAAGTACCCTAAGAAAGCAGTTAGCAATAGTGTTGCACGTCCTTCCACATTACTTTAACTGATCCATAATGACTTAGGTGACTTTAAGAATTCATGATAGGGTGGGAAGTGTACCTATAATATTTTTATGGATGATTTTCTAGGTTTACTAAGGTTTATTTATTGAGTTCTAAAGATGAGACAGAAGACAAATTTCTTATTTTTAAAGCCGAAGTTGAGATCCAATTCAACCTTAAGATTAAGAGGGTGAGATCAGATAGTGGTGGAGAATATGATGGAGTTTCCCTTTAGAAATTTTGTGAGTCTAATGGCATTATTTACGAGGTTACAGCTCCTTATACCCTAGAACAGAATGGAATAGCTGAGCGAAAAAGTAGAACTCTTAAGGATATCATGAATGCAATGCTTATTAGTTCGAATATGCCTACTAACATGTAGAGCTGTTCATTTTGGATATCCGATCTGATCCGAAATTCCGGATCGGCAAATCTGCTATATGAATCCAATCCAAAAAAATCGGTTTTTTCGGATCGGAGAACCAGATATCCGAAATTTTTATCACTTGAATTTTTCTAAGCATTTTCATGTATTTTTTTTTGTTTACAATTTGGGCCTTATATTGTTGGCCCAAAAGGTACAGCAAAGTCACTATTCTATGGGCTATAGCAGTAAGTACAGTAGTAGTAGTACACAGCAAGCACATTTGATTAAAAAAACGAAAAAAATAAAATAAACCAAAATCATCTGCAACACATTTGACTATTTAGATACAGAAGAAGTGAAAAATTGAAAACGAAACGACAAAACAAAGAAGAAGAAGTTGCCACAGATTGACTATTTGAGTACAGAATAAAACAAAGAAGAAGACGAAAAATCAGCGACGCATATGACTATTTGAGTATAGAACAAGGTGTGGCCTGGCGCTGTAGTCGCCGGATGGTGGTGGCGACTTGACTGTGATGGGCTAGTGGCGAGAGGCTTTCAGTCGCAGCCTCGCAGGTTTGGAGAGAGATAACAAAATTGCGGCATTTTTACTTGGAGTTTAGACTTTAGAATGAGCCCTTCAACATTGGGAAAAGAAGTTTTATTGTTTAGGTTTTTTTTTTTTTAAAAAAATATACTTAAAAATAATGGATATCCGAAAACATAAATATTGTAATCCGTATTCGATCCGAATTTTTTTTGGATATCCGATCTGAAATATCTGAAACTCAAACAATCGGATTGGATATTCGATTTTTCGGATCGGATCGACCGGATCGCTGATCGGATCATTATGAACAACCCTACTAACATGTGGGGTGATGCCTTTCTTTCTGCTTGCTATGTGCTTAACCGTGTTCTCCATAAGAAGTTAAACAAATTACCTTATGAATTATGGAAAGGTTTCAAGCCTAATTTAAGTTACCTCAAAGTGTGGGGTTGTTTGGGAAAAATAGGACTTCCTGACTTTCAGAGGAGCAAAATTGGACCTAAGATTGTGGATGGTATTTTTATTGGTTATGCTTCTAACAGTGTTGCATATAGACTTTTTCTTAAGGATGCATTTGGTTTTGGTCCTATTAGAGAGTCAAGGGATGCTGAGTTCTTTGAAAATGATTTCCCTATGAAATTAAGTGTTCATTCTAGTTTACCTGCTGCATCTTCTTCTACTACTATGCATCATGATATTGCATCATCTAGTGAAACTCTAGAACCCCAGGAGGAGTAAGAGAGCTAGAACTGAGTCTAGCTTTGGATCTGTCTTCATTACTACCTTCCTTGTTGAGAAAGAGTGCTTAGATGAGCATGGAGTGAATGTTTCTGTTTTTTTAGAAGAAAATCCGAGGACCTATGGAGAGGCCATGATATATGTTAAATCTAGTTTCTAGTTAGAGGCCATTAATAGTGAGACTGAGTTCATTATGAGTAACAACACTTAGGATTTAGTGGACCTCCCTAGAGGTTGTAAGACCCTAAGCAGTAAATGGATCTTTACAAAGAAGTGCAAACCTGATGGGACATTGGATAAGTATAAGGCTAGACTTGTGGTTGAAGGACATCACCAACGGAAAGGCATAGATTTCTTTGATACCTACTCTCCTTTGACAATTGTTGCCGCCATTAGAACTTTAATTGCACTTGCTTCTATTCATGATTTGATTGTGCATCAAATGGATGTAAAAACCGCTTTATTGAATGGTGAGCTAACTGAAGAGATTTATATGAAACAACCTGAAGGATGTGTAGTTTTCGGATAGGAAGACAAGGTATATAAACTTGTTAGATCCTTGTATGGTCTAAAACAAGCATCAAAACAATGGTATGACAAATTTCATCAAACCCTTAAATCTAATGTTTTTTCTGGTAAATGATTCTGATGCTTGTGTTTATTCCAAATCTGATGAACTTGGTTGTGTTTTCATATGTCTATATGTGGTGATATGTTGACTTTTGGGATCAATATAAATATAGTGAATGCAACCAAGACCTTCCTAAATTCTAGTTTTGAAATGAAGGATTTGGGTAAGGCAGACGTTATTCTTGGTATAAAGATTATTAGAACTACATATGGGATGTCTTTAAACCAATCTCATTATATTGAGAAGATTTTAAAGAATTTTAATCAGTTTGATTGTACTCCTGTGAAAACCCCATATGATTCTAGTATTCATTTGAAGAATAATTAGGGTGACAGTGTGTCACAAGAATAATATGCCAAGATAATTGGAAGTGTAATATTCTTGATGAATTACACTCGACCTGATATAGCATATATTGTTAGTAGATTGAGTCGTATACTCATAGTCCTAATCGTGAGCATTAATTTGACTAGATTGTTGAAGTATTTAAAAGACACTATTAATTGGGGTTTGCATTATCTAAGATCACCTTGCGTTCCTAAAGGATTTTGTAATGCCAATTGGGTGTCAAATATGATGAGATTCAACTACTAATGGTTATGTTTTTACTCTTGCTGGTGGTGCTATATCTTGGAAATCATCAAAACAAACTTGTATTGCCAAATCTACTATGAAATATGAGTTTATTGCTTTAGAATTGGCAGAACAGGAATCTGAGTGGCTAAGGAGTTGCTTGTTGTTATTCCATTGTGGGGGAAACCAACTCCACGAGTTCCATGCGGTTGTGACTCACAAGCAGTAATTGGGGGTAGTGAATAATAAAGCCTATGGAAAAAAAGGCATATTCGCTTAAGGCATGCTATTGTGAGAAATCTAACTAGAAATAATGTAGTATTACTCGAGTATGTAAAGTCAGAGAGGAATATTGCCGATCCTCTCACCAAATGCCTTTGTAGAAAAATGGTGTTGGGGTCAACACTAAGAATGGGTTTAAAGCCTATTGTGGAGTAAATTGTGATGGACACTCTTCTTAGAATTTCCTAATTTCAAAGGGTCAAACTAAGTCACAAAAGAGCTTAAGTTGAGTATACTACTACCATTCCTATTAATTAAAAGTGATGTAGTGTTTATCATCTGTTATATGTGTAAGGATGAGCCAAAGGCTCTTAATAAGTTCATAGCCTTGATAGACTTACCCGTGTGAATGTGGGGATTATGCCCAATCCCCTATGAAAGTTCTTAAGGCTTAGGACCTGTAGCGCATTTATGAAAATCCAGGCAAGTTGTGGGGCACTAAAATTACAATTTGCAAGAACACTGTTGATTTGAGAAAGGTATAAGTGCGCGAATATGAATTACTAACATCGTAAAAAGGTTAAAAAAAGAAATCTACCTAATACGACATGCAGTAAGACATACTTGTATGCACTTGGTATCAATTCAAATCCATAAGACATTGATGCTAAAAAAACTGAATATCCGTGCTCAGAATTCCTTTTTCAGTCATTTTCTTCTTTTTTCTTTTGAATCATGTGGGGGAATGTTGGAGATAGTGGTTGAGTAAGAGCATGCCCACTCATACCCCAAAAAAACATGCCATCCCTCTCTCTCATCAATTTTCTCTCTCATCTTACAAAAGTTGGTCATGCTTTATGACTCATTTTGACAAATGCACCCCACTCATGACCCCGAAAAAAAAAGAACTTCATCTTTCTCTATCCTACTTTTTACTATACCCCACCCTATTTTCTCTCTCCTACATCAATACATTATTTGTACATTTTTATATTTATAATATTATACAAGATTATAAATAATTTTTTTTTGGGTATTTATGATCCTAATTAAATATATTTAGTTATTAGTTTGGATTTAAAAAAAATTAAGTTTTAATTGGGACTATTCACTAGCGAAATCATTAATTAATTTTAAGTATTTAACAACATGACAATGAAACAACAACTTCGATATAAAATCACAAATAGCTGCTATTACAAACTATTTAAATTTATTCAATAAAATGAAAGACACAATAACTGCTACTACAAACTACTTATCTTAAATAATCAAGATATTAAGATTATTGTTCATTATTACGACCATATCGTTGCTAAATATGCTCAATTAAATCTGATTTAAGAGAGATATGAGTTGGCTTATCGCGTATTGCAGCTCTTCTAGCCAAGTATTGATCCATGTTAAAAGGACGTTCGTTGGCATATTCAAATGGGGCCTCGACACTAGTTGTTGCACTTGCACTGCCCCTATTTCGAGGTTGATCTTCAATGAATTCTCTGGTGTCAGCATATTGAATATATGATTCCCGTTCATCCTCAACAATCATGTTATGCATGATGATGGAAGCAACCATGATATTGCTCAATATGTCTTCATCCCAAGCAAGTGATGGTTTACGTATAATAGCAAATCTCGCTTGTAAAACTCCAAAAGCACGCTCAACATCCTTGCGCATGGCTGCTTGACGATCAACAAATACTCTTTGTTTATCAGTTTGTGGAAGGGAAAACCCTTGGATAAAAGCAGCCCATTGAGGATAAATACCATCAGTTAGGTAATACCCCATATTGTAATAAAATAAACTTCAGGGGCACGCCCATGGAGGACATCATCAAAAACAGGAGAACAGTAAAGGACATAGATATCATTACACGAACCTGGAATCCCAAAAAAGGAATGCCAAATCCAAAGATCTTGTGACGCCACCGCTTCGAGAATGAAAGTTGCTTTTCCGCTACGGCCTTGATATTGAGCTTTCCACGCAGAAGGGCAATTTTTCCACTCCAAATGCATACAATCAATGCTTCCCATTATCCCTGGGAAGCCATGTCGCTCTCCTTGACCAAGAAGCCTATCTAAATCTGTATTTGTCGGCCTTCTCAAATATTGCTCCCCAAAGCAAACAATCACCCCTTCAGTGAATTTTAAAAGGGATGTCCTAGCAATGGTGCGACCTAAACGCAAGTACGCGTCAACTGCATCAGCTGACATGCCATAAGCTAACATTCGTATGGCTGCTGTGCATTTTTGCAATGGAGATAAGCCCATTCTTCCTGTCGCATCAACTATCTGTGTAAAGAAAGATTGGTTGGCTATAACGGCCTCCATAACGTAGAAACATATGTTTTCGCATGCGAAATCTTTTCCGGAAAATGTTATCGCTATAGACAGCATTAATAGCAAAGTAATCATTATATAGTTGAATGTGCGCTTGTTCTCGACCTCTATCCATGGTTGTTAGTGCGAGGGGAGCTTCGGGATGTTCCTCTCCCACATCTTGTGGTGGTTGACGTCACCGTCGACGGGGAGTTTGCTCCAGTGTTGTATTATGATTAATGAAGTAATCATTAATTGCTTCATCAATGGCTTCGTATTATTGAAGCAGATTCATCATCTGAATTAGAAGAACTAGTGCTAGAGATTTGAGACAACATTTTGTTGAAGTGTTTAGGGTGCTAGTAGTCACCGCACAATGGTGAGTATAGTATATGGCCACTACATATAAGTATATATAGAAGTATATGGTTGTGTAGTTGTAGACACATAATCGTGTCTCCCCATTTAAGGATCCGATGTTGAAACATACTGTGGTCTTAATTGGTCCGATCTAAGGGCAGAGCAGTTTGAAAAGTGATTCAAAACTATTTCAAAAAGTGTTAACGTCCTATGTTAAAGCCCAATTAATTATTCATGATAATTAATTGCATTTGAGCCCAATTCTTTGAAAAGCTCAATTAATTGATAATTAATTGATTTATTTTAATAAATAAATATTTTCAAAAGATATATATTTTTAAGTCAAAATCAGATTTTATCCCGTAAAATCAGATATCTGTAGTTTAAAGATAAAAGAAAATCTTTTAGAACGCGTTTTTATAAAAAAACTATCAAAACATGTCAAAAACAAGTGCAGCGCCGAGCGCACGTGTCCTGCCACGTGGACTTCCACGTAAGCTGCGCCTAGCGCACAGACTGTGCTAAGCGCACCAGAACTGCCACGTAGACTTCTGTTTCATGTAGAGTCCTGCGTTAAGCGCGGTTCTCTGTTTGAGACGCTGAATTTCTTTCTAACTTTTTTCAAAAGCGCGTACCACGTGTACGCTTTTTACTGGTCATGCCGCGTCATGCGCTTGCCACGTCTTCTGCGTCTGGCGCAGCCAGCACGTGAGGCGCAATGCCGTTTTCCCTATTAATAGGCCTGATTTCCGTACAGATTTAAAAACGGATTTTTCACATAACACTCGACGAATACTTACGAATCACTCTACAAACTACAAAACTTCCCTACAAAACTCATACTTTCAAACATAAAACACATTTAATCTACATACATTCAGATTTTCAGGCTTCATGATTGCTCGTCCCGAAGGTTGTCAATCTCGCGGACCCAAGCCACGGTATAATCCTGAGGGTCCTTAAATAAATTATTTTTATATTGAAGTTACTAATAGTTTTCTTTCTAAATGTAGATCTTTAATGTAAAATCGCTTGACTGCATATTCTAACCTCTTTTCTATACTTTATTTTATTTTATATTTATTCTTGTCTTTGTATATTATATGCTTGCCTGATCATTCTATTTATATTTTTTTTTGGTGCAAATGAGTCATAAGGGAGGGGGTTGAGAATCGATCCCAGGATCACCTGGAACCGGGAGGAAAGCTCTAACCAACTGAGCTATCCCTCACTCTCTTCTATTTATATTATATGATTGTCTTGCTTATTGCTTTTATCACCCACATGTTATTTATTGCTAATCAAGACCTAAAGAATTGTTCTAATATTAATCAGATTAATTTGGACAACTTGCTAGGTTCCCTGTAATATTG
The DNA here is from genome assembly GCA_947646795.1 of Beta lomatogona. Taxonomy (NCBI): domain Eukaryota; kingdom Viridiplantae; phylum Streptophyta; class Magnoliopsida; order Caryophyllales; family Amaranthaceae; genus Beta; species Beta lomatogona. The sequence goes on from CANSNZ010001135.1 coordinate 831,126, forward strand.
ATTGCCTGATAACATATCACTAAAAATACTCTTTTTATTTGTTTCCTGAACCAATTAGACTAAATATTTTTAGGTGTATAAAACGTTATTTGATTATTCTTTGGCATAAAATCTGCAATGAATCGATATTTAGTAAAGGCCAACTTTGGGCAAATGTGGTTCATTATGACTATATTCGTACCCTCACCCCTGAACTCAATCTTTGGTTTATTTTGACCATATATGGAGTCATGACGGGGAAATCTACAATGGATAATTTGTCCCTATGATTTTCCTATATCCAATTAGGTTTATGATTCTTCCTAAAAAGAATTGTTGGCGACTTCTTTCAAAACAATTTTCAATAAAACCTTAACAATTGGCTAGTCAAATTAAATACGCGCTCACACTGCGTAGGCGAAATAAAAAAACGCCTATAGTAGACTGTAGTCACCACAAAAGGGTGAGTCCATTGAATTAATTGTGAAGTGACCACACAATGGTGACTATAGTAGGTTAAAGGTGAGGTGATCATACAATGCAATGTGTAGTGGATTAGAGATGAAGTGACCATTCAATGCAAAACGTAGTATTTTACTAGTGAGGTGACAACACAATGCAAAGTATAGTAGATTAATTTTGAGGTGACAACACAATGCTATGTTAAAGGTGAAATGACTACACAATTATAATAAGGAAAGAAAATAATACTACATCTTAGAATACAATAATTTCTAACAGATTAAGTGAACATCCATTTCAGAAATAGCCACATAAACAATACATGATGAACAAGAACCTATTACATCTTAGAATACTTAAAGCATTGACTACATTAACTACTAAACATCAAATAAAGTGATGACAAGAACATATTACATTAATTACTAGAAATAAAGTAAAGAAATAGCAACAACAACAAACATGATGAACTTGTAGTCTTAATAAGAAAACAAAAGTTAATCTTCCGCACCATTCTTGATTTCCTTCTCTCTTTGGACCTTTCAAATTCCAACATTTCTTTTTTCAAATTGATGTATTCTCCTCTCATTTCAGTATATAGTATAATGCTTTCACCCAAACTCATGTGATCCTCAGACGAACCTCCTTTAACTCTTCTTTTTGCTTTGGCCATCTTTACACCATCTGGACGCTTAATTCCACCGGATACAAACCCACCAGAAGCAACATCATATTCTGCTTCATCGTAGTCATAATCGTCATCTAGTCGGACTCTTTTACCACTACTATCGCTATCTGGATCAGAGGGCGTTGGTTCTGCTATAGCCTTTTGCCATTTCGGATATAATTTAAAATTTTCCCAAGCATGCTTAGATAAGAAGTTTTTGTTAGTGGCTTGCCGGTAAATTATGTGAGCATTGCAAATAACATCTTCATCATTCATCCCACTCCTCTTTAATCGAAGTGCTTCTTCATGGCATCCAACCCCCTCATAACTTCTGGACACATTCTTTTCCAATGACACATCATCATGTCCAAACTTCGAAAGGGCAACTCATGAGGCTTTGAAGCACGAGCCGCTTCGTATGACTGGTGTATGTTTCTCCATAATTTAGCACCAGTCACATTGGTTGACACAATCTCATCAGTAGAATGCTCGAAGAAGCAATCAAGAAGAGCTTCGCCCTCTCTCTTTGACCATTGTGTCTTAAGGGTTAATCCACCAACTTCTGTTGTTTTTATTCTTGATGGATTAACAGGCATCGCAGGTGAAAGGATCGGTTCAGTTGCGGCAGGGATGATTGGTCTAACAACATTGTTTTCATCTCCTGAGCTTGTCCCAATGTTTGGATTTTCCCTCATCATTTGCATGAGTACTTGGAAGTTTGGATGAGAGGCAAAGGACGAGTCGAAAGTGAAGCCAGAACTTCTTGAAGCGCTAGGGTCCATTGTAATTTTTCCTAAGTATAAACATATATTATGATTAGTAAAAGAACAAACTAACATAACACTAAAATCCCACATGTGAACACCAATAATATTATCACTTATAAGTTTTGAACAATTGCACACACACACACACACACACACACACACACACACACACACACACACACACACACACATATATATATATTAAACAAGTTCAAAAGTAATACTACTACTAATTAGCAATAATTATTATAGAAATAATATTTCTAATAAATTTAAGTTCTCATAAAGTGCTAATAAATTTACGTGTTAAACATGATTAGTATTCTATATAAATAGCATTACATTATGACACATACCTAAAATTGAATTATTAATTTATCACAATGCTTAATATATAAAATGCCATATTAAAAAAAAAAAAATCTTTACAAAATTCAACAAGTGCATAAGAAATTCACGTATTAAACATAATTAGTATTCTATATAATAGCATTTGATTATTAATTATAACTAAAATTGAATGACTAATTTATCACAATGCTTAATATATAAAATTCAACAATTAATAAAAATTTATTTTAAAATTTCAGTAATTAATAATAATTATTGTAAGAAGTTCAACTATTAATAAAAATTCAACTATATAAAATACGAAAATTGATAAATACAATTTTTGACTCACCTCAACTGTCTTCAATAATAATTTCTTCAAGAATAAAAGCTTCCAAAGATAAATATTCAAGTGTGTATAATGTAGAGAGAGAAAATAATTAATTTTGGAAGTGTGTCAAAATATAACAAAATGGATGTCTATTTATAGATCTCAAAAAAATATGACCGTTGGTGAATTTTTTTATTTATTTGTATTTTTAAAGTTATTCAGATTACAAAATTTGAATAACAAAAATAACCGTTGGAATTGCAGATCCACGTGTCAGCGTGTGGTTCGCTGGGCGCGCTTCCCAGGTACTAACGTGTCAGATTTTCTCTTTTTTTTTTTCCAGCAGCAGCACGCGTGGCAGAGTATGATTGGCTCTCCAATATTCTGAACCACAAAACTCAACGTTTTGAGTTTGGACGGCCAAATTTGACAACTTTTTTTGTGGGCCCCTTCCTCCTCCTTTTACATGACTTGATCCATGTTTTGAGTCATAGGATGCCCAAACATGGATTGAGTCATTCTGTGACCCAATTTAAACTATGCAAAATCCATGGATGGAAGGCAATGTTTTTTTTTTACCTTGATGGATGACCCAATTTCATGGCCAATTTGTCAATGAGTGGGCATGCTCTAATTGTTTTCTCACTTCAAGTTTTGCTTCAAAAGAACAAAAAGCTCATTGTCCTACATTGGTGATTGAGTGGTATCATATATTCTTTATATAGAGTTTCCTTCTTTTATACAATTGAAGGTTGTGTGGGAAGAAACTAGTCACCACATACGCGTGCGCCAGGCTCGAGTGCGGTTGTGGTATTGTTTATATCAGTTCCATGTGTTTTGCCGGAAATCAGCATTCATATCTTCGCTGATTTCTTAACTATTATCCTTACTGATTCTTGCGTTCATTATTATTTCCGTTATGCCATAATATCCGCCTAATTGATTGGCTTGCTGGTTTTGGTTTTTGACCTTCCTCTATCTATAAGAGCCTGTTTAGTATTTGTTGGACACACTAAAAAATTTCACCTCCTCAAAAACTCAATCTCATTCTTTTCTTTTCTAGGCATTATTCGAAGTGTTCTCGAACTGTAAATCTCTACTGCACTGGAGAAGCAGTCACTAGTGGAAAAACAAGGAAGGGTTGCGGGCAAAACAGCCCTAAGGGCTGCGTTTTTGGCCTGCAGCCCTTTCCATAGCAGCCCTTCAATAGATAAGAAGGGCTGCGGTTCAGGCCCAAAACGCAGCCCTTCTAAGCTTGAAGGGCTGCGTTTTCGGCTTAAACCGCAGCCCTTCTCTAAATGAAGGGCTGCGGTTTTAAGCCTAAACCGCATCCCTATTAAAGTGAAGGGTTGCGGTTTAGGCCTAAAACCGCATCCCTTCACATTCAATTACTTTTTTTTAAAAATAAATTAAATCTCGCCAAAGCCCCCCACCCTCTACCCCCAAAGACCCCCACCCCCAAGACCCCCTATCACCCCCGCCACCACCCTCCGCCACCACCCCGGCCCACCCCGCCACCCCCACCCCCGTTAGCCCCCCGCACTCCCAAAGACTCCCTCGCCACCCCCCACCCCCCCCGCACCACCCCCGCCACCCCGCACCACCAAGCACCCCCCCCCAAAGACCCCTCGCCACCCCCGACCACCTCCACCCCCTGTTATCCCCCCCGCACCCCCCAAGACCCCCTGCCACCCCCAACGCCCTCTCGCACCACCCCCCACCCCCTGCCACCCCGGCCCACCCCATGCACCACCCCCGCCACCCCCGCACCACCAAAGACCCCCACCCCCAAAGAACCCCCCGCCACCCCGGCCCACCCTACCACCACCCCCGCCACCCCCACCCCCCGCCACCCCCAAAGACCCCTCGTACCACCCAGGCATGCCCCCCGCCACCCCATGCCACCCCCACTCCCTGTTAGCCCCCCGCACCCCCACCCGCCACCCCATGCCACCTCCACTCCCCTGTTAGCCCCCGCACCCCCACCCGCCACCCCTCGCCCCCGCCCGCCTCCCCCTCACCCCCACCCCCTGCTAGCCCCCCGCCACCCCCCCCTCACCCCCACCCCATGTTAGCCCCCGCACCCCCCCCCCCCGCCACCCCCGCCACCCCACCCCCCGCCACCCCACCCCACCCCCAACCCCCGCCGCCCCGCCCCCCCTCACCCACACCCCCGTTAGCCCCCCTCACCCTCGCCACCTCTGCCACCCCCAAGACACCCCCGCCCACCCCCCACCCTACTTCCACCCATAACCTCCCTTCGACACAAAAAAACCGATCAAATTGCAATAATATATGACAAGTTTTTGAACGTAATAATTAACTTTAAATATGTATATATTTAATAATGTAAAAAGTGTACATAGAATTGATACAAACTAGTAGATGTATCATAAGCAATCATCACAAATGTGGGACGCCAACTTATCCCGAACTTCATGTAATTCGTCTGTGGTGAAGGCCCTCAAACGTGGTGTGTTATTCATATAAACCTTGCAAAACAACCAAGGAATAAACACAAAATATAAGAATTCAATCATTTACCGTATTTAGTAGTGATTAAAAATGACATATACCTTCCCGAAATTCAATCAAAAACAAATGCAAGCCTAAAACTCTACACACTAGTTATATTATACCTTATATTATCATATTGAAAAATAAAATGGAGTGAAATGACTCGAGAAACAAGAATTGGACGCGAAAAGGCGAAAATCGGCCTAAAATCACATTTATGTTCCCGATATACAACCTACAACAAATGCAAGCCTAAGAATCTACATAATAGTTACATTATACCTCATATTATCATATTCAAAATGAAATTGGGGTAAATGACGCGATAAGTACGAATTGGACGCGAAAAGGCAAAAATAGGCCAAAAATGCCCTTTTCGTTCCCAAAATTCAACCTACAACAATTGCAAACCTAAAAATCTACACATTAGTTACATTATGCCTCATATTATCATGTTCAAAATGAATTTGGGGTTAAATGACTCGATAAATACGCTTTGGAAGCGTGAAAGGCAAAAATAGGCCTAAGAATGACATTTTCGTTCCCGAAATGGAACCAACAACAATTGCAAGCCTAAAACTCTACACAATAGTTACATTATACCTCATATTATCATGTTAAAAAAGAATTTGGGGTTAAATGACTCATATAGTACGAATCGGAAGCAAAAAGGCTAAAATTGGCCTAAAATGCCTTTTCGTTCCCGAAATGCAACCAACAACAAATGCAAGCCTAAAACTCTACATAATACTTACATTATACCTCATATAATCATGTTCAAAAAGAATTTGGGGTTAAATGACTCATATAGTACGAATCGGAAGCAAAAAGGCTAAAATAGGCCTAAAATGACCCGAGAATCAGGTCACATGGCAATGGAATGCCCATCAGCTGGTAGCGGCGGAGAGAGTGGAAAGTGTCACAAATGTGGAGAGCATTCCATTGCCATGTGACCTCACTCTCCACATTTGTAACACAGTCCCACCACCACCGCCACTACTGCCCCCCCCATTGCACTCCATCATTGCCATGTAGCCCTAAAATGACCTTTTCGTTCCCCAAATTCAACCTACAACAAAAAATAAGCCTAAAAATCTACATAATAGTTACAAATTGGAGAAATTACACAGACCTGAGTTTATGTCTCATGATTTATTGACCTTCCGCCGTTTCTTAGGATCCTCAAGTACATGTATCCCTTCCGTGTGATCTACACGCATATAGTTCTCCGACATATTCACATCATCTTCCACACTATTTTCAGGATAGGTAAAAGGGGGGAGGTCCTCAAATGCATCATATTCTTCCTCATTATCAACATCACCAATACCGAGGATACTCCTTTTACCAGGTACAACAATTGACCACTTATTATCAGCAGGATCAGTTACAAAAAAAACTTGCTTAACTTGTGATGCAATTACAAATGGCTCCTCAGTTTCACGTAGACGACTAAGGTCAACAAGAGTGAATCCGCAAGGATCATCTTTTCTTACGCAACGTCGATTATCGTCAACCCACTTGCAACACAAGAGGCAAATATTAAAAGTACAGTAGTCCAGCTCCCATATTTCTTCTATTCGCCCATAATAATTGCTTTCAGCATGTACAGGCGACTTATCCTTCGAGCTTGCGTATTGTGTAGCCGACGCCACAAGTGAAACACCACTATTTTGTTGCGATGTTGACTTCAGATCTTGACGTTCACCCAAAACGTATACCCATTAATATCATAACCCTCATAAGAGCGTACGGCTTCACGAGGACCAAATGCTAACCACTTGATCGTTTCGAGAACACTTTCATCCAAATAATTCACTACTCGTTTATGAAACCAATCAATGAAAGTCTTGTTATGCATTTGCGTCAATGCCCTAACTCCTTTTCCAGGATTGCTAACACGTAATTCCTCCATATGTTCATTTAAATAAGGATGGACAGCTGCTACGTGATGCAATACAAATAAGTGAGCTTGTTTACGCTTTTCTACGGAAGGTGTGATCAATTTTGAACCAATTGTGCCCTTGCCCTCAAGTCTGCCCTCGTGTCGGGATGTCGGAAGTCCAACAGGATCAACACTAGCAAAATACTCAGCCACAAAATTACTGATCTCTTCACCCACAACCCCTTGAATTATACTACCTTCTGGTTGTGCAAGATTCCGAACTTTATCTTTCAAAGTGCCCATATATCTCTCAAAAGGATAGCACCACCTCAAAAACACTGGACCACACAGCTTAATTTCTCGAACTAGATGGACAATGAGATGGACCATAATGTCAAAGAATGCGGGGGGAATTTGCATAGAGTTTCAACTACTCTGGCCTACAAGGAATCGAAGGTCGACGGTTCTAGGACTTTGCTGCATATTGTATGGAAAAATGAACAAAGTTCGGTAATGGTGTGCCTCACATGCTTTGGAAGTATCCCACGAATTGCAATCGGTAAGAATACTTGCATCATGACATGACAATCTTGAGATTTCATACTCGATAACTTCAATTCACCATTTAAGGTAACAAACCGCTTCATATTCGATGAGTAGCCAGTTGGGACCTTAATGCCATACAATGACTCGCAAAAAATCCGTTTCTCTGCACGTAACATCGTGTAGCAAGCTGGTGGCAAATAATCTTCTCCGAATCCTCCACCTTCTTTTTACTTTTCTGAGTTTCATCATCAACCCTTTCCTCTACTACTTTCTTCTTCCTTCCGTCCCTTTTCTGAGCCCACAACTCTGGTCGAAGCCCCTGTTTTTCCAAGTAAAGTCGTGACGCCTTAACATCTTTTGTCTTGCCCGGAATATTCATAAGTGTCGCAAGAATAGCTTCACAAACATTCTTCTCTATGTGCATGACATCTAAACAATGTCTGACCTTTAGATCTTTCCAATATGGGAGTTTCCAAAAAATGGGCTCTTTTTTCCATAATCCCGTAGGTCGATCAACCTCACTAGCAGGTTTACCAAAGATTGTTTCAATGCCCTTCACCTGATTATAAACTTCAGTACCAGTTAATGGTTTATGAGCAACTTCTTCTTCAACCGTCCTATCGAATGCCTTCTTCTTAAACCTATAGGGATGGTCGCGTCTGAGGTGCCTTCGTGTGCGCATATACACATGTTTGCAGCCCTTAAGGTGTGTAGATTTCATGTCATCTACACAAATTGGACAGGGTTGTTTTCCTCTCGTCTTATACCCAGATAAGTTCCCATAAGCTGGATAATCGTTCATAGTACAAAAAAGCATGGCACGCAGAGTGAACATCTCATTAGCATACGCATCAAATACTAACACTCCTTCGTTCCACATCTTCTGTAAATCTTCAACAAGCGGTTGGAGGTATACATCAATGTCATTTCCAGGTTGTTTGGGCCCCGATATAAGAAGCGACATCATCATGTACTTGCGTTTCATGCACAACCAAGGAGGCAAGTTATAAACCACTAAGACCACTATCCATGTACTATGCTGCGAACTGAGATTGCCAAAAGGGTTCATGCCATCCGTACATAATCCAAGCCTCAGATTCCTATCCTCATTACCAAATGCCTTATGCACCCTGTTGATACTTTTCCACTCGGGCGAATCAGCCGGATGCTTGAAGCGCACCGTCTTTCTTCCTACGATCTCGCATGCCACCTCAAATTCTTCGCATCTCCTTTAATTAAGAACATGCGCTTAAATCTAGGTATTATGGGTAAATACCACAACACCTTAGCTGGTGGTCCTTCACTACCTCCCGGCTCCTTCACGCTTGTACCTCGACAATCCACAACGTGGACACTCATGTAAATGCTCATACTCATTACGATAAAGCACACAATCGTTAGGACAAGCATGTATCCGCTCGTACTCTAAACCGAAAGGACACATCAGTTTCTTCGCATAATAGTACGACTTTGGCAGTTCATTTCCATCAGGGAGCATATCAGCTAAAACTTCCAACAACGATGTGAAACTAGAGTCCGTCCAACCAGCTTTCGACTTAATGTTGAACAGTGTTATCACCGCGGAAAGTTTGGTGTACTTTGTACAACCTGGATACAACGGCTTTTCAGCAGCCTCAGACATAGACTCAAAAATACGAGGTCGTTTACACGACTGATCTTCAACCTCGTGTATCATCTCGTCTACCCGATCCCTATCATCATCTGCAAACTCATCATCCAAATTCTCATCCCCGAACTCATCATCCTTCTTTTCTTCACATACATCGTTCATTACTCTAGAGCTTCCTATATACTTCCCCTGCTCACCATGCCAAACCCATACGTGGTATTGAGGCCTAAACCCACGACGAAAGACATGCTCCCTAACCACATGTATACTACTAACCTTGCTCACATTTCTACAATCGAAACAAGGACAATAAAAGTCGACTGCTCCAGAGGATGCTTGATATTGTAATGCAGTTGTACAGAATTCCGAGACCCCTTTCACAAACTCAATCGATTCACGACTACCATACATCCAAGTACGATCCATCTCATTCAAGAAGACCTCTAATAATTAAACACAACCATTCATTATAATGCATCAATCATTATTTAAGTACATACACTCACATATCATCATATCACACACGTATAGAGCAATCTAAGATAGTGACATGTTCAATTGTATGCATGCAGCCGAAGGTCCTTATCACTCCAACCTAACCCATCCTTGGACGTCTAATCTCACTAGTGAATGTGTGCCAACTTTTCAATTCTAAGGAAAATTCGGCAGCATTTCCCTACAGTTCTCCAAGTACACAATGTAGATAATTGCTTATCTACATATGTACCCAGAGAACAATGTAGAGAAACGATGAGCCAAGATTTTCCTCAGAATTGAAAAGAAGACATACATTCACCACCTAAGTGAGATCAAACGTCCAAGAACAGTCCTAAATCGGGGACTATTCAAGACTTACTCCTAATGAGTAAGTCTTGAACGGGTATCTAGGCATATGATGACAATTCAAACAACTTTTAGATTTCATAGCTAAATTACATTGCGTTTTCATACAATCTCATATCAAGAAATATACATACATTATAAGAAATACATATATATATCAATAAATTATCATAACTTAATCAAATTGAATCACATGACAACTTTGTCTCATCAACAAATTAAATCAAACAAAAAAGACAACGAAATTAAACTAGCAGTTACCTCTTAACACCAATGATAAGCAATGAAGAGAGTAGAGATAGTTGGAACTTTATTTGCCTTCCTAAGCCTCTTCTTCCTACAATTAACAAAACCCACATTGCACATTAATCATTTAATTCAATTAAGAAAAACAAAACTAACTTAAAAACATTAATTTATACTTAACTAAGCAAAAAATTAGCTAAACCCAAGAGCTAGCAATGAAGAAAGAGTAGGGCAGTGGTGGTGGTAGTTGTTGCTGCCGCTTGTGGGTGGTGGCGCTGCGTAGTGGTGGAGGAGCTCCACACCCTAAACCTACTCAAATGGTGGAGAAGAGAAGAGAAAAGAAGAGAAGAGAAGCTAAGAGAAGAGAAGAGAGGTGAAGAAAGAGAAGGGTTGTGGTGGTGAAGCAATGTGGGTGCTCCGGCGTCAGGGCTCCGGTGATGGGGCATTAGGGTTAATGTGCGAGTGAGTGAGAAGGAGGGAGGGGTTTTTCGCTCGTCAAATGCGTGTAAGGGAGGGAAATGTAGAAAATATGTCTACCTACTGTGTGTGTGCGCGCAAAACTGGAGATATGGGACGGGATCAGAAGGGCTGCGGTTAGTCTAGAAAACGCAGCCCTTCGTTTATGAAGGGCTGCGATTTTCAGGCTAACCGCAGCCCTTCATTAGTAGGGCTGCGGTTAGCCTCAAAACCGCAGCCCTTCATACTGCATGAAGGGCTGCGATTTCTTGTTAACCGCATCCCTTCAATAAAAGGGCTGCGGTTTCCAAACCGCAGCCCTTCATACAAGAAGGGCTGCGTTTTTAATAAAACGCAGCCCTTCCTTTTTTCCCCCTAGTGAGTAGTCATGTGTAGGGATAGGCAATGGTCGGGTATGGGTCGGGTCCAACCGTACCCTAGACCCGAACCCTAATTTTTTTGCGGACCCAGACCCTTAGGGTCAGTAGGGTCTAGGGTTTAAGCCTATTTCTTTATTTTTGAAAGACCCATAAATCAGAATAATATAAACTACAATAATAATTATGTCTAGAGCAATTTATACTATTTAGTACAATACAAATAATGTTTTTTCACCAAATACTCCTGACAAAAAAAATTATTCACCAAATACCCCAACTTTTTTCAAGATTCACCAGATGCCCCTGACTTTCGAAAAATACATTCATATGCCCTTAATGACTAACGACGATTAACTCCGTTTGTCATTAACGTTAATTAACCCTAAAAAATCCTAATTAACCCTAAAAAACTCTAATTAACTCTAAAAACCATAAAAACCCTAAGTAACCCTAACACACACTCTCTCCCCTAACCCATCCACCAGCTCACCAAACCCTAACCCAAACCCATCCCACCACCCCCCAGCAACCCCATCCCACTACCCACCCAACAACCCCAGCCCCACCAACCCCTTCCCCCCCACAGCTGCACCTCCTCCTTGTTACCACCCCAGCCCTCCTCCCCCCACCCCTTCAAATCCCGAGCTCAATCGCTCCCCTTCCCCACCTCTTCCCCCACCACTTCGAACTCGGCGGCGAATGGGTGAACTAGCGATAAGACGGCGACTGGGGGAATGGCTGTGACGGCGACCAAACTTGTGGGGTGCGGCGGACTAGAGGCTAGACTTCGGGTTCAAGCGTTTGGGTTCCTTCGTTTTGGAGGCTCGAGGGAGGTCGAGGGGAGGAGGAGCCTGCGTGGGGGCTGCCGGGGAGGGGGAGGGGGCTGCATGGGGGCTACGGGGGAGGGGAGGGGCGCCCGCGTGGCTGTTGGTGGGGGTGGGGGGTGGGGTTGGGGTTGGGTGGGGGGTTGGGGGGCTGGGGTTGGGTGGGGGTGGTGGGGGGCTGGGGTTGGGTTAGGGTTAGTTAGGGTTTGTAGGGTTACTTAGGGTTTTTAGAGTTATTAGGGTTAACTTAGGATTTTTAGAGTTAATTAGGGTTTTTTAGGGTTAATTAACGCTAATGACTAACGGAGTTAACAACCTTTAGTCATTAAAGGCATTTTGTGTCATTTTTTTAAAAGTCAGGGGTATCTGGTGAATTTTGAAAAAAGTTGGGGTATCTGGTGAATAAAATTTTTTGTCAGGGGTGTTTGCTGAAAAAACTGTACAAATAATGTCTTGGAAGACTAATATCCAAAAACAAGGAAAAAAAAATGTTAAAACGTATATATTAAATATTTTTAGGGTTTAAGGGTAGGGTCTGAGTTTCTGGGTCCAAAATATCAAGACCCGAACCCGGACCCTATAAAATTTACTTGGACCCAGACCCGGACCCTTAGGGTCTGGAAAAGTTGGACCTAGACCCTTAAATTAGGGTCGGGACCAGTAGGGTCCGGGTAGGGTCTTGGACCCAATGCCATAGTCGTGTGTCTATGGAGGTTGGTTGACAAGAGTCCGCGTGTACGTAATGGGGGTAAATTCGACTTTAGGGCAGTGTTAATTCACATCACTGCTTTCAGATAAGTGTGTTACAATTGTTCTACTAGTTTTTTTGAAAAGAAATTGTTCTACTAGTTTTAGTTCCTACAGTGTGTATCTATAAGAAAAGCTTTATATTTATGTATATGATAATAGAACACAAATCTTAAATATATATATTTCCATTATAACTTCATAAGTGATAATGGAAATCTATGAACAAAGATAAGGCATCTAGGTGTTGAGATGTGGACCTCTCATGACCTTGTTGCTAACCTCTCAAATAGGATCTATAAAAATTTCATATTACACGATGGGATAAGTAGGTTAATTTCACAGACAGAGTTGATAGTTTATATTACTTCAAGTGATGATGGAAATCTATGAAGAAAAGTAGGACATCTAGGTGTTGAGATGTGAACCTCTGAAATAAGACCTACAAAAATTTCATATAATGCGATGGGATAAGTAGGATTATTTCATAGACAAAGTTGATTGTTTATACCTAGTTATCAAATTTGGCACAAGTAAACAATGTCCCAAATTGGAAATGGATATCGCAATAAACAAATAAACCCAATTAAGAAGATGTAGGGCTATGGTTTTATATAGGGTTTTTTGTCAGAAAGAATCTAATAAAATACAAGTTTTGTAGGGAAGAACCTAATAAATTTTTTTGTGTGTAAAAGGACCTATTAAAATACTTTCGATTGTTAAAAGGAACCAGATTATGAATTTCAGGCCAAAATTACCATGTTTTGTTTGGTTGCCTTGATTGTTGTTATAACTGCCACTTTAGTGTAGTTGGTGTTTAGTGTAGTCAAGATGCAGGTGTTTAGTGTAGTTATTGTAAGTGGCAGCTTAGTAGCACCACAGTTGTTGTTTCAACTTCTTTTGGATTAGCAATGGTGAAACTTACGTATATGTATGACAATTCCACTTGATTATGCTCATTGATAATACATTTGGACAACAAAAAAAGTATTCATGCGCATAGTTTTTGGCTCAAATATATTTCATATATTGCAATAGAAGGGGTTACAATTCCATTCATTGCATACATATTACAAAATGAGTTGTTACAACTTGGTTTTTTCGAACCTAAGACACCCAAAAACAAAACATGGTAATTTTGGCCTAAAATTCATAAACTGGTTTCTTTTAACAATAGGAAGTATTTGAATAGGTCCTTTTAGACAAATTTTTTTTATTAGATCATTCCCTACAAAACTTGTATTTTATTAGGTCCTTTCTGACAAAAAACCCTATTAATATATATAATCTATCACAAAACAATCTAACAATTCAATCAGTCTAAAATCCAGACAATTATCAATATCCTCAATACTGACCATGAAACTCTTGCATTTAAAGTCATTGTTTCAAATGTAAGTGTGCTCATATGGATTACTGTCTCAATTTATTACTTGTTATAAGCATAGATTTTATATGGATTATTTGCAAAATTAACATGAAGACATGATAGATACTTATATAGCGACATCATTGACTAATCAAATTATTAATCACATTAATTTTATATAAGGTATCTATTGATTACACTTTGTACATATCACCTTGCCACAACACAAAACTTGGGCAATCAATGTTGAAGTGTCATTCCCTTTACCTTCTTCTACCCCTTAACCAGATAAGATTTTCTAAAACTTATCTTTAAACATCAATATATCATATATGATTAACCACAAAAATTCAATAATGAGATTCCCCCCACATTTCTGAAAAATACCCTTGACACTTGCCTAGACCATTTGCAGCAGAAACATCAGGTTGAGCCCTTGTGATCTTCAGTTTGTTATCAGGATTACTTGGAGAAGAAGACGCACCACGCTTTAGGTTATGGCGGTATTCTAACACAATCTGCTCAAGTACTTCAACCTCAAACATATTCATCTTGATTTTCGGGTTCATCTTGTCTCTCACATATGCAAATGCAAGTTGATCCCTGTGATTATAAGCATCTAACTCATTGAACATGAGGCATGAGAATATATTGTTTCTAACTCCATGCTTTCGCAAAATCAATGCAGTATCAGGCACATCTGCAGGCAAGTTAATTTTTCATTTAGTAATGCTAAAACATTATAATAGAAGTATTACAATATCTTTTCTTTTGGTTACATAAAACATCTTATGAGAAGTACTGCTAAGACATGCTAATGACATGTGAAAGCTAACCAATTTATTGTACACAAAAATGTTACAAATGTGTAGAGGGTGAGATGAATTTGATTGTTATGTTACTTCATCCATGTTTAATTACTTGCAAAGTTTACTTTTTTTTATGGTCTAACATCTAAGATGCACAAGTTTGTCCATCAATTTTTCTTTCCAAGTCTATAACGAGAAGAGAGCTACCACCTCCACACCTAACTAGCCAACATAACTACTCTACCACTTTGCTACTCCATCACAAACCAACTTGTCTCGACCACGAACCAAATGAGTCGTATGACGACCTTGATTGGGATTTATTGAAAGTCTAAGCCAATAATCTTGTCCACCATGATTGTAGTGTATCTCATCTCGACCTAATATATAATATTGTTAGGAAGTCTTGTATGATAAGAGCTTCTCTTATCTTAGGCATCTAAATATTATATCTGTATGGATTAGGATTTCTTTAATTCCTAGGACTCTTGTACTATATATTATGATTTACATCAATGATAACTCAACACAATTTTATCCCTAATCATATTTTCTCGTATATTTGATAAAATACATTGTGATTTATGAAGTCCTTACAGACAATTATTTTCATGTGGAGCCCGTTATTTTTTAACCATTGTTGATGATTTTTCTAGAGTTGTTTGGATATATTTAATGGAGGATAAATCAGAAGTATTTCGTATGTTCATGAATTTTGTTGCCATGGTTGATAGACAATTTTCATCTACTATTTAAATTGTTCAAAGTGATAATGGCACTGAATTTAATTGCCTGAATGATTATTTTAATGCCACTGGTATTCTTTTTCAAACCTCTTGTGCAGCCACTCCACAGTAAAATGGTCGTGTTGAACGAAAGCATCAACATATTTTAAATGTGAGTAGGGCAATACTTTTTCAAGCCAATTTACCTATTTATTTTTGGGGAGAAAGTGCCCTCACTGAAGCTCATCTCATAAATCGAACTTCCTCTCCTCTCTCGAATAATCAATCTCCTTTTGAAGTTCTCCATGGCTCTTTACCTGCTTATGAGGCAATAAAACTTTTGGATGTCTTTACTTAGCTCACAATCACAAAACTAAGGGAGATAAATTCGCTAGTAGGAGTAGAAAATGTGTCTTTGTGGGGTATCCTTTTGGCAAAAAGTGTTGGAAATTATTTGATCTTGACACTAAGGAAATTTTGTGTCTAGAGATGTTAAGTTTTTTTTAGGATGTTTCCCCTTTTCTTACTCCTGAAGATGTTAATATTGATCCCTATGCCCTTGTACCCCATTATGATGCCCCTATACATGATGATTTCGCCTATCTTGAATATCATGATCCTTCAACTCCACAAAATAACCCTCCTCCACAAAATCATACTCCTCAAAATCCATCTCCTCAGCCCACAACTCCCACATCCAACACCCACCCTTCCTCTCCTTTGCTTGGGCCCAGCGCCACTCATCCGCATACTCCTCTTCAAAAATCCCCCCAGTAGGCCCACCAGAATCCTCCTCCTTCCTCCTCCTCATAAAACAGACCCCAGCCTTACCCTTCCCAGGCCCAAAATCAACCTTCGGCCCACACGGACCCTTCTTCTCCTCCTTTGGCCTTAGCACCTGATCAGCCCAGCGCTTCTCTTGGGCCTGCGTCAATGGACACCTCCTCCTCTGGTCCTACTTCAGCTTCTATTTCTACTTTGGGCCATAATCTGACAGGCCTATGGGTCGGGGTTTGAGGGAAAAGCATCCCTCTGTGTTACTAAAGGACTATATTACTAATTCTGCTCAAGTGGATTGTCCATCCTCCTCTGCTGCTTATTCCTCAGCATCTTCAGGTAGTCCTTATCCCATAGCTCATCATATTAATTGTGCAAATTATTCTGTGAAATATAGCAAGTTTCTTACTTTTGTTCTAACCCATACAGAACCCAAGTCATTTAAGGAAGGAATGAAAGATGATATGTGGAAAGAGTCTATGCAGGATGAGATTTGTGCTCTTGAGGACTATGGCACTTGGACCTTGAAACCATTACCGCCTGGTAAGCGTGCCTTGGGGAGTCAATGGGTGTATTGTATAAAGTATTTGGCTAATGGTTAGGTAGAACGTCTAAAATCTCGCCTAGTTGTTTTTGACAATCATCAGGAAGCCGATATTGACTATAATGAAACTTTTGCTCCTGTTGCCAAAATGATTACTGTTCGTGCTTTTCTTGCTATAGCTGCTTCCAAAAATTGGGAGCTTCATCAGATGGATGTTCATAATGCCTTTTTACATGGCGACTCTCAATGAGGAATTTTATATGAAACCTCCTCTCAGATTTGCAGGCACTAATTCAAATCTTGTTTGCATATTACGAAAATCTTTATATGGTCTCAAACAGGTTCCTCGTTGTTGGTTTGCCAAACTTGCCACAACATTGAAAGAGTATGGCTTCATTCAATCCTACTTTGATTACTCTTTATTCACTTACACTCATAAAAATGTGCAGATCAATGTCTTAGTATATGTTGATGATCTTATTATCTATGGGAATGATTCCGCTGCGTTACACACCTTCAAAACATACTTGAGTACTTGTTTCAAAATGAAAGATCTGGGTTCTCTGAAATATTTCTTGGATATTGAAGTTGCCTGGAGTGACATGGAACGACTTTTTCTTTGTCAGTGCAAATATACTCTTGACATTATTTCTGAAGCTGGTTTACTAGGCGCCAAGCCTAGCAGCTTCCCGATTTAACAAAATCATCACTTGGCGCAAGCAACAGGCGCCCCTCTTGTGGGCTGCTTGATTTATTTGGCAGTCACGAGACCTGATCTAGCTTATTCTGTCCATGTCCTTTCACAGTTTATGCAGGCCCCTCGCCAAGAGCATTGGGAGGCTGCCTTGCGTGTTGTTCGATTTCTTAAAGGCACTTCTGATCAAGGTATTCTTTTGCGCGCTGACAGTGAACTTTCTCTCCAAGGGTGGTGTGATTCTGATTGGGCTGCTTGTCCTTTTACTCACCGGTCCTTGACTGGTTGGTTGTGTTCTTAGGCCATTCCCCTGTTTCCTGGAAAACTAAGCAACAACATACAGTTTCTCGTTCCTCTACAGAGGCTGAGTATCGTTCTATGGCTTCTGTCACTTGTGAATTAAAATGGTTGAAAGCTTTATTGTTAAGCTTAGGTGTAAACCATCCAAAGGCTATTGCATTATTTTGTGATAGTCAATCTACTTTACATATTGCGCAAAATCCTGTCTTCCATGAAAGAACAAAGCACATTGAGGTGATTGTCACTTTGTTCGTGATGCTATTGTTGAAGGTCTCATTGCTCCATCTTATGTCTCTACGAAGGCATAGTTAGCTAACATCTTCACTAAAACTCTTGGCAAACAACAGTTTGAATATCTTGTTTCCAACTTGGGCATTCTAGATCCTTCCCATGCCCAACTTGAGAGGGGGGAGGGGAGTTGTTAGGAAGTATAATATGATAAGAGCTTCTCTTATCTTAGGCATCTAAATATTATCTCTTTATGGATTAGGATTTCTTTAATTCCTAGGACTCTTGTACTATATATTATGATTTACATCAATGATAACTCAACACAATCCCTAATCATATTTTACAAATATAGAGATTTAGAAAAGAATTAAAAGGTTTATATAGTCATTCTGATACCATAAACAGAGTAGGCTAAGAACAGGGTGAAAAAACGGATCCTTAGTCATTCAAAATATCGGATAACAACAGATTTAAGGTATTCTAACAGGGTGACTATTGTAGTTGTGTAGTAAAATATGGAAAGTAAAATATGGGAAGCAGAAAGTATTTAATTGCTATAACCAAAATTTTCCGATAAGTTGATATTTAGTACCAAAAAATGTGTAATTGGTACAAAAATAATGTGCAAGTATCCGAAGTTGACGTATATCCATTGCAATTTAACAGCCATTGCATCGATCAAAGTCAGCAACCACCTCAAAATTCAAAACACTGTAAAAATTAGACATTCTTAATTTGGCAGTATACCAATTTCCTCACAATGATTTAGTCTTCAAGCGTTTTCAAGCTTCATAAAGTTATCCTATCAATTTTTGGGTAAAAAATCCAATAAGTTCATCAAATGATTGCTTCTGCCGCCCTTCCTCTATTTTCATATGTGATTATTTTAAAGGAAGTGTTCTCGTTTACTAATCAGTATTTAGGGAGACATATTCGAAAGTGTGGTTCCACAGTGTTGGCTGTGGGTTCAAAGATGAAATAGACATGCATTTCTCTCGACAAAAAGGTCAACAGAGTAAAAAAGGAAAAGGAATACATAGGGACATGAGCACATAGGGCCTTGCCCTGGCCCTTGGGCCCTCAAGAACTTGACATTGGACACTATTCAAATCATATTTAAACATTTTCTAATTGCGGCATTTGTTAGTGTACAACTTTAACTAATATAATGTTAAAGATTTATTGTCATAAAAGACTAAATAAAAGGGTGTTTTGTAGTGGAAGATCAAATGAGTATAAATGTTTCTTATTTAAAATCATATTTCAACTTTCTGGAAAAAAAAAAAAAAATCAACTTTTCGGAGTTGACTTCTTATATCAAATCTTTTTTGTCGCTTTTTTCAGAAAAATCCATCTAAAGGTGATATTTTCCAGACTTCTATTACCACTTAATACAACATTACAAAGTGGTAATAGATGATAATGAAATTTTATAATAATATCTACATGTATAGATACCTCAACCTCCCTCTTCCTTTCCGTCTAAATCCTTTAATTTTAACACAAAGTTGGATCGCTGCAGCAATGTAAGGCTAAAGATCCGTCACAAATACTATATATCTAAAAAAATCTATGATAAAGAAGTAGATACTACAGCTTATGTAACACCAAAACAGTACTAGGGATATTTATTAAGTAGGATAAAGGCTTTACTATGATTGGAACAATCATTAATACTAATCTTCATCCATCTTAATGTGAATGCACATGCAGGTTTGGTGGACAGGTCCTACACTAAGACAATATTTACAAGTCATGGATACTGCTTCTATGCAAATTTATTTAACGGGAAAAGGCTTTTTGAACTTGATTTAGAAGCTACAATTGATCAGTAATCCTCTTTTTATGTGCTAAATTTTCATTGCTTTTGCCACAAGTACACTTTCATTAAACTGGTTTATTTCCAAAATGTAAAAAAGAAAAGCCGAAATCAGCGGTTTAAGTAATCTACACTTTTCCAAGAATTGTAGCAAAATCTACACTTTCCCAAGAATTTTAGCAATATGAACTTACAGAATACAATATCAACCAATAGTTCTACACCTTTTTTTACTGGTTGTTAAGTAGAAGGATCTTACTTGATTGGCACATCGCACAAAGTTAACCTGATCCCAACTTAATATATAGGCAAAGTCCTTTAGAAGAGGAGAAAAAGGCAAGGAGAATGCTTATTCACAATTAAATGAATCTAATAGGTTTGATCTGACAAGCTCAAGGTTGTGCGATACGAACCTCATCAATAAAACAAACTTTGCTTTGAAACCAATGTACACAACACACTTTTCTAAAAGATACAAACTTGATAGTTCTACTTTACTTCTGAAGATAGTAAAAGCATTTTACTGTTGACTTCTAGTACTATCAATACACTCCTTAGTAGTCTCCAAGTCTATTAGGACATGGGAGCACAACAAGGGCATAGTAGAGCTAATATATCAATTTCCCAAATTTACTTTTTGGAGATTGATACATCTACCTACGGGGAAAGCAACCCACTATAAATAGACAATTAAAACAATTCTTAACTCAGTTGAGTTGAACTCCAGTAATTATTAATGTCTATCTCTAGTGGGTGAATTACCCATTAGGTAGATAAAGATTTTCCCTTACTTTTTGGATATTCAATTAATCCTCATGCATTATATGTTGAGTTGATAATTATTCTTTAGTCTCTTTCCTGTAACATATGTTTTTCGTGGTTATCTTCCACTACCATTAATATGCACGAAATGTCAACTAGGATAAGCAAAAAGTACTCTCCCGGCATATAGGAATCACAAGGATCAGTGAGGATTGCCATAAACACGTCTTCATTTTTCGAAGTTTAAACTTTGGTGGTAGATTGCTCAAAAACTATCTTAACTAGAACTTATTAAAATTTTGTTGTTAGATTTGTACATTGACTACTTTCATAAGATCATATTAACATAAATTATCAAGAGGAATTTACTGTGATATTCGACCTCGAAACGACATCAATTTAGAAGCAGTAGTAGTAGTAGTAGGAAAACCTGATATGTAAGGGAGCTTGCTTGATGACCAAGGACGTAACCCGTTTTCGCAGTAAGTCTCCATTTGCATCTTTATTTCCTCAACATTTAACCATTTCCTCCACCTTGTAGTTGCCATTGCTTCTTCCATGGTATGTGTGAAAAAAGGATGCCTTGAAATGGCCATATCCACACCTTCCTTGGTAAGAAGAGAATGAATCAAAAGCAAAGGATCAACCACAAGCTGCAATTTAGCATCCACCCAAATGCTGTATTTTGCATTGGGGAAAAGCCTATGAACCAAGTATTTTGGTATCACGCCGTTCATTGCCGGGTTCTTGTACAGCCCCTCAGTGGAGACATTGACTAGCCTCCATACACCAATCTTGTATTCGTTCGATTCGAGTGAAATTAAGTTGTGATTAAGAAGCCCTTTCAAAGTAGCATCATCTACAAACATGAAGAAACAGGTGATGTCTAGTGTCTTAGAACCAAGCCCTTTTGGTTGCCGGATTTTATCATGATCACCAAAAATAGCTGAAACTACTACCACTTCTTTGCAGCCTTCCATTTCAGCCCGATCTAAAAACCACAAAACATAAACATGTTATGCAATCTCTATAATAAAATCATGTTGTCTGATTTAGGGTGCGCTGTCTTCACTTTAACATAACGTGAAATCAGTATTCTTCAAGCCCAATCAGGTCTGATCATCTAGTTCAAATAAGTTCGGGTGAAGAAAACGCTCCCTTATAAGGGTAAAGGGGCTATTGAACATTTGTATTGGTCAAAATTGTATTCGAAGCGAAAGAAGAAACTATCATAGATTTCTAAGTGCATACTAACCATAATCATTGACGGTAAATGGCTTAAAGAATCCACATGGGAATTCTGTCCTTTGTTGCAATTGATCAAAAAAAGAAATCCTCTTATCTAAGCTAAAATTTCCACCAAATGTACCAGCCTTCCCTTGCATATAACTCAAAGGTAAATCAGTCTCATCTCGACAATATCGTTGGATCTCCTTGAAGACGGATGGATAATCTGACAAAAGCACCTTAATCATATCATCACTACAAATATAAAGAATTCACCTCAGAAGTACAAAATTCAATAACAGAATTGAGGCTTTACCTGAGAAGAAAACAGGGGAAGAACAGGACGAACGGAAGGTAGGAAGAATATGCTTGTGCTCACCATAAGAAGAAGGGTAAGAAAAAAGAGGTGATTGGATAGGATCATATGGTGCAGCGCGGAAGAGGAGGCATTTGATGCTAGGGGATATAGATACACAAAAGGCAAGCACGAGTGAAGCGAAAAGGAAGAAGCACGAAACACAAAGCCGGTTTGATCGGTGTAGGAGAGGCATCGACGAGGAGCCACAACATCAAACTCGGTCTCCGTTTGCAATACTTCAAGTATTACAATGCCTTCTTCCTATAACCAAAATAGATTTAAGGGTTAGCATTTAGCAAGAAACCTTTATAAGTAGGCTTCAGGTAAACAACCTTGGTATCATTTCTTGGGGACATTTCAATCTTTATTGCCATTATGAAGTAAGCATATATTTATTTTATTTTAAAACATGATTTTGTGTTTTCTTCAAGTACAATCAATAGGCCCACCTTCAATGATCAAAAAGAAAGTAAAAAACAGTTCTCAACTATATACCTACATGAAATTCAAAAAAAAAAACTTGGTGATCAGTCTTAAAAAAAAAAAAAAAACAGGACTTTTTTTTGAAAGAGAATTGGACAAACAATTACTAACACAATATTTCCAACTTTCGCCTATCTATAACAAGATCTAATGATTTGTTGAAGTCAGAGAACTCGAATTTCGACAAAATTATGATTCTCTATAAACTGAAAAACCCTCTTTGAAGATTCAATTGTATCGATTGTAAAACCAAATTGGGTTTCTTATCAAGAAAAAAGAATGAACAACATTTTAAATCAAGAGATTTTAAAAAAAAAAAATTTGAAGAATGAGAAAGGAGAAACCTGTTTGTTTGTTGGGAGTGGATGATAAATGGGGCAACAACATCAAGGGGGAAGAGACTAGAGAGTGGCAGATATTGGAGTGGTGGTGACCCAACAATATAATTCCAGCGAATGACGAGATTCTGTTTTGTTGTGATTGTGGCGTTGAAAAATAATAATTTTCTTTTAAGAGAAAAAGGAGGCTCACCTGGTACCAATCAAAGTTTCAGGATAAAACAACTACTCTAGTTTTCTAGAAGATTTATGGGGATTTACAAAAGAAAAGTAATTATGTGAAAGTCAGTTTGACAGAGGAAGGTCGAAGAGCTGACTAATTAAATTGTCAAAAAAAATTAATACTTGTAATAGTAAGATAATAAGACTGCTAAGTTCATGTTGTGGGCTATACCCGCTTAAGGTCATGCGGTTGGCTATACCCAAGTTATAGTTGGTGCTAATTTTACCTTAAAAAAAGTTTGATTTACAATAAACTAATCAAAATTCTTAAGTAGAGTAAATTAATGCAATAAAAAAAAGAGTATGAAAGGTCGAAGAGCGGCTAGGAATGGACATCTTGTTTAATGTTGTTTGATCTTGTTGTCAAAAAAAAAAAAAAAAAAAACTAGCTTGAAAATACTACTAAAAAAAAATAAACTAGCTTGAAAATACTACTAAAAAATAAAAAAAAAAACTAGCTTGAAAATACTACTAACTCTATAACAAGATCCATTTATAACATAGTTATGAAGTGGGTGATGGATTGGGTTGGATCCGGGTGGTGCTCCACCCCATCTGCCATCCATCCATCCACCCGGTTAATATATTATGTGTTTTTTTTTTCTTTTTCGACAACGAGTAAAGACATTTTATATTTAATTAAGATACATCCGGCCTCTTTCATTTATGTTCGGAAGAAATCGAGTGGCATATTAGGGAATTCTACTGTTAATAGAATTATATGTTTTTATACTTTCCTTTTGTGTAATATTCTGATAGAAGTTTTCTACGCAAGTTAGGTTTACCCTATGTAATATATAGTCTTGTAAACTCATTCAATGAAAGGTGTGCCGTTTACTTCTCAAATCTCACTAATCTTTATCATGGTATCAAAGCTTCTCTAATTAAGAGAATTTTTTTTCGATCCTTTGGGAATTCTACTGCTGGAATTCTACTGCTGTTTCTTGGAGTGTTGGTTAATTGTTCTGTTGATATTTTTTTTCTTCTTCTCTCTACTGTGGTGTTGTTATGGGAGATGTTGCCAAGGAGTCATCTACTCCTTCTCGTTATGAGCCTTTCACTCCATATTACCTTCATCCTAGTGAAGGTACGGGCGCGGTTATCAGTCCCATCTTCCTTAAAGGTGACAATTATGAAGAATGGTCCCGCTCTCTCCGCAATAACCTTCGGGCAAAGAACAAACTCGGCTTCATCGATGGTACTATTGCGGTTCCTGATGTCAAATCTCCGGACTACGCTCAATGGGGTATCGTAAATTCTATGCTTGTTGCTTGGATTTTTAATACACTTGATGTTTCTGTTAGATCTACTATGCGTTTTCCTGATCATGTGAAGTCTTTGTGGGATGATCTAAAGGATCGTTACTCTCTTGGTAATGGTCCTCGTATTCTTGAATTAAAAAATCAAATCCGTGATTGTCGCCAAAATGAACGTTCTGTAGCTGTGTATTTTGGTAAGTTATGTCGTTTGCAAGATGAATTATCTAGCTATTGCAAATTGCCTGTGTGTACTTGTAGTGCTGCTTCTGAATATGTGAAACTTCGTGAAACTGAGCACCTTCATCAATTCTGCCTTGGTCTTGAACCAAAAAAATTTGGTACACTTGTTTCTGGTCTCTTGATGCTTGACCCCCTGCCCTCCCTTAATGTTGCCTATGCCAAGATCATATCTGATGAAAGAAAACAGACGGTCTCGAAGGCCCAAGAATCCTCGCGCCAGGCTGCTGTTGGCTTCGCAACAGGTGGTGCTGCATCTGGTCGGTCCAGCAAGGTTCTTTGGTGGTCGGGACCTTCGGGTGCAGTCATTGTGGACGCACAGGTCACGAGAAAGACAGGTGCTATGAGCTGCATGGCTGGCCTGAATCTCGTGGTGGGCGTGGTGGTGGTAGGAGTGGTCGTAGTGGTCGAGCCGGTCGTCCTAGTCGTGGCACTGATCGTGGTTTTGTTGCTAATGTTGGGACTGCCCGCCAAAGTTCTACATCTATTATTGGGGATGGTGATCGTGCCGGTGTTCCTACTTTAAGTGATGATCAATGGGGTCAACTTCTTGCTGCTCTCAAAGGATCCAAACCTTCATCTTCTTCCTCGGAGAAACTATCGGGTATGTATAATTCTCATGAGTGGATTATTGATACCGGCGCGTCCAATCACATGTCTGGTAATTTGTCATTATTTTCTCATTTATGTGATATATCTTCTCCTGTTGGTTTGCCTAATGGCAAATCCACTACTGCTACAAAAGAAGGCCGAATTGTTTTGTCCGATGGTTTGGTTTTGGATCATGTTCTCTATGTTCCCGCTCTTACTTGTAATTTATTGTCTGTGTCTCAATTATTGGAGCAACAAAAATATGTTGTTATTTTCTCTGACAAGCTGTGTACTATTCAGGACCGCACTTTGAGGAACCTGATTGGAGCGGGGACGCAGTTTAATGGGGTCTATATTTTTCAGCCGATCCGTGGTCATCATTCTCAAGCAAATAAAGTTAGTATTTCCGATGCACGTATGTTATGGCATCGCCGTTTGGGTCACCCATCCATGAAAGTTGTTTCTTCTTTGCCCGGTGTAATTAGTAGTCGGACTTCAAATAATGGTTGTGATTTTGATTGTCGCATTTGTTTTATGGGCAAGCAACCCCGTAACTCTTTTCCAGTTAGTTTGCATAATGCATCTGATACTTTTGATTTGATACATTGTGACATTTGGGGTCCAAATAAAAAATTATCTAGTGGCAATGCTCGTTATTTTCTTACTATTGTGGATGATTGTTCTCGTGCTACTTGGGTGTATTTGATGGTGGGTAAATATGAGGTTAGCCAGTTGCTTTGTGATTTTTATGCAATGGTTAAAACTCAATTTAACAAAAAGATTAAAGTGGTTCGTAGTGATAATGGTCAAGAATTCTTGAGTTTGAAGTCTTTCTTTGCTAAAAAGGGCATCTTACACCAAACTAGTTGTGTTGACACTGCCCAACAAAATGGTCGTGTTGAGCGTAAACATCGTCATGTGCTCAATGTGGCTCGGGCATTGCGTTTTCAAGCCAAATTACCTAAGTCCTTTTGGGGGGAATGTGTTCTTACCGCTGTTCACCTTATCAATATTACTCCCACTCCTGTATTACATGGCAAAACTCCTTATGAGTGTTTATATGGTTCTCCTCCTTCTTATGACCATGTGCGTGTTTTTGGTTGTTTATGTTATGTTGCTAATCGTCCTCGTGTGAAAGATAAGTTTGATTCTCGTTCTCGGCGCTGCATATTTGTTGGTTACCCTTTTGGTAAGAAAGCTTGGCGTCTTTATGACTTGGAGACTGGTAATTTTTTTATCAGTAGGAATGTTGTTTTTGTTGAGGATCAATTTCCATATGTTGAGACTCTTCTTGATTCTGATAAACTGCAATGGGAACATTATTTTTCTCAAGTTGTCTTGTGGGATGAGGAGTCCCTCTCTTCCCCTGTTACTGTTGTGGACCCGCAACATGATGGTGTTGGGCATAGTGATGCTGCTGAGGACCGTGTGGCAGCAGTTGTGCCTGAAATAGAATGTTCAGTTTCGGCTTCCGGTATTACTTCTGGTAATGAGGTTTTCGGTCGAGGTTATCGCACCAAGCTCCCATCCACCAGGCTTCGTGATTTTGTGACAAATACTATTGTTCGTACAAATATAGACCCCCCTTCTCCCACTGCTTCCCCGTCTCCAGAGTGTTCTTAGGTACGCCCTTTGATATAGCTTGTTATTTGAATTATAATAACTTTTCTATGAGACATAGATGCTTTCTGGCAGCAGTTACTAAAGGCTTAGAGCCTACATCATTCCGGGAAGCTATGCTACACCCTGCTTGGCGTCAGGCAATGCAGGAGGAGATTGAGGCTCTTGAGCGTAATGGCACCTGGTCCATCGTTGATTTACCTCCTGGTAAACGTGCCATTAGTAGTGGGTGGGTTTATAAAATTAAATATACTTCTACAGGTGATGTTGAACGTCTTAAGGGTCGTTTGGTTGTACATGGTAATCGACAAGTTGCTGGTGTTGATTACAATGAAACATTTGCTCCTGTTGCCAAAATGGGAACTGTTCGTCTTTTTCTTGTTGTTGCTGTTTCCCTTAATTGGGAATTACATCAGATGGATGTTCATAATGCTTTTCTTCATGGGGATTTGGAGGAGGAAGTTTACATTAAACCTCCTCCCGGGTATCGTAGTGTTTCTTCCGGGAAGGTTTGTCGGTTGCACAAATCCCTCTATGGTTTAAAGCAGGCTCTGATAGGTCGTTTCACTACCAAAAATAATTCCTAAATCACCTAACTAGTATAGTCAGGCAAGTAGGGTCGAACCACTGAGGAAGGACAGTTAAAATCACAATTTGAACTAAGTTCACTAGTACTGACAATCAAAAGTTGGAGTTTTTGGTTAACTAATTGGAACGCAAACGAAAGAAGTGAAGAAAATTCGATAATTAAAACCCTAGGGCTAATAGGATTCACTATGCATCGATCATGATTCAAGAACAATAATTGGGATAGGAATGAATTTAGGCAAAGGAAGATGTTGCTCTCGCAATCAAATTCCACAATTAAACAATAAAACAAGCTATCGCGATTATGGCTTAATTGTTCAAAGATAGAAATCCATCACACAAACTCGCAGCTCTCGCTTATAGAATTGAGCGAATAATACTTGCAAATTGGCCAAACATGCAATCAATCCAAAACCCATCAATTGAATTGCCAAAACAAACCGATTTAAATCCTAAAAACTAACAAGAATCATGACCTTTGCATAGTTTCACCAAGCCCTAGAAGAAAGTCTACTCACTATTCATAATTGAATTAACAAGAACAATAACAATAAAAACCCTAGAATTCATGATTGAAAACTAAAAGAAACAAAGAATTAACAATAATAAACTATATTGGAAAGCAAAACAATAATTAAAATTGATAAAGAACAATGGAAGAAAATACCTCAAAACTTGGATTAATGGAGAAAATTAGGGTTCAAGGTTGAAGAAGAAGAAGAGAATGGAAAAACGTAATGCTGGCCTCTTTTTTGGTTTTTCTCCTTTTTTTCCCCTCAAGCTTAATCTCCAAACATAACATTCTAGTCTATCCCTTTCTAACTTAAAGAAAAAATAATATAAAAAATAGTACAAAACTAGGAGAGTAGTGGAAAGGACATGTGGCGCACGGCCCAGCTGAGGTCCGACCAGCGGACGCTGGTGGCCCAGCGGACGAAGCAGTGGTGGCTGCTGCGAAAGAGAAAAACCAGCGTGCGCTGGTTTTGATCCTGGACCACTGGCTCAACTTCGGAAGCTTGTATCTCATGTTCTAGGCATCGTCTTGGGGCGTGTGACCCACCGTTGCGAAGCTCTTCGAGTCTAGTTTCCAATGCATTTTGAATCGCATTAATCCGATAAGTACAGCTCGAGCTATGGCCAAAATAGTGCAGGGTGGTCAAACTGATCTTTCGCAAACAATGTTATTTCTTCAATTCTAGCTCTATTAACCCCAATAAGCTATGCCATTACCCTTATGAATGTCAAATAAGCTTCATATGATGTAAATCTTCGTATAGAACATCCATGATCACCAACTCTCCTTGTACAATCATCCACTTCGTGTCATCTTGCTCCGAAAGCTTCCAAATTGCTATAAAACTACCTGAAAAGTTAAGAAACACAAACGAAGCGTAATAGAGCACAAAAATGAATAATTTATGCAGTTAATGCCTAAAATGCAACTATATGGACTAATATGCAACTAATATGCGACTAAAATATGCCTAAAAACTCTATACAATTGTGTTTCATCAAACTCCCCCAAGCTAAACTGTTGCTTGTCCTCAAGCAACAAAGACAAGATTCTCAAAATATAAGTATGCTTCACCCTATAAAAGCAACATCGCTAAGCACTTGTGATCACATCCTCTCAATCAAAGCATCCAAATGACTCAATGCCTATCCAAGAGTAAAAACCATTCAAGCGAAACCAAGCCTTATTATAGAAAAAGAACTAGGAATCAAGGAAAGAGTTCTCACCGGTGACACTCCTCTCTTTGCGGCGAGTATAAGATAAACTCGATCGCTCTCCGCCCACAAATATGCAAAAGATGTGCATATGAATCAATTTTTTGTAGCCTAAGATACTAATAAGGCACCCTCCCATCTCACTAACACTCATGTGTTTGAATGGGAAAATAATAGCACTCAACCTACAAAAGTCGACCCGAAATGCATCACATACTCACAAATCTTGGCAAGATACCACATCAAGGAAACACATATAAATGCATGATTATCAAGAAGGTCTTTATTGAGCTTGTAATGGGGCTTAGGTCAAGGGTAGGATAAAATTTGGGAATATGTGAGCTAGAAGTCCATTTTAGGGGAGCAAAATCCGATAAGTAACATAGCCTATAGATGAGGCTCAAAAAACTCCAATCGACTTCGAACTTGATACTACCAAATCAACCAAACAATTGAAAAGCACCATTATATCATCATCAAATTATGAGAGATTTACAATTTGCAAAGGCGAAAATGTACAACTAAATAAAAGAATTGAAACTAATTTTTTTGATTTTTCTTTTCTTTTTTTTTTCCTTCTTTTTTCCATTTTTTTTTTTTTTGATTTTTTTTTATTTTGTTTTTTTTTTCGCCTTGCATGAATATTTTTATTTGAAAAGATGATGATGATACAACAAACTGATAAAGCAATCTCCAATAATGAGGAAACAAACCATCCAACACCAACAATGAGCCAAAACGTCAACAACAACACCACTCACCAACTAACCAATATGCTCCCCCAAACTAGACTTGGGTTAATCAAAAGAGGCCGAAAAGGTTTGTAATGTGGTTAAACATGAAAGAGAAGGTAAGGCTCAAAATATGGGATCAAGTGGAAAATTTTGTCCTCTAAAATCAATGTAGCACGGCTCCTAACAAATGAGGGCCTTCTATCATGCTCATCATGCAATTACACAGTTAACAAGACTAGTACCAAGCCAAGATTGAGATCAGTGACACACCAGGAACTAATCACACAAGAAGGAAATAGTAAGATGGAAATCAAAGCTCAAATCCTTACAAGTTAAACTCTTCCTTGTTCCAAACAATAGACGATAAGGCTCAGAAACTCAAGTTCAGTAATACCAAGGAATCGGAAAAGAAACCAAGAGTTTACAATGACAAGTCTCAGTAATCACAGTTTTCAAAAAATTTAACCATAGGGCACAGGGAAGCATACTCAGTCAAAGAATCCAATAGTAGCATCAAGAGAGAATGAAACACACTAATAACTAAGAAAGCAATACAATTTTTTTTGTTGCAAGTAAACTCCCACTCCTAATGAGTGGTACAAACCATGCAACAATCCTAAGAAAGTAATAAAGAACTACACTAAGAAAGCAAATAAAAATAAGTATCCCTCCCCCAAGCTAAATGAAAGACAGTGTCCTCACTGTGAAAACGTATAAAACATAGGGAAGAGAAAAGAAGAAGCTCACTCAGTATGGACGTCCAGGAGGACATCATCACTAGAAGCGGTGGTGCCAGAAGCTTTTAACTGATGACGTAGAGAAACCACCTCGGAACCAAGATTATCCACTCTCCGCTCGAGTCGATCAAACTGATCAATCACGTCTTGAGAAAAACTCGCAAAACTGTCCATGAAGAGCCGAAATTCTCGAGTCGTGATCGGTGCCAAAGGAGAAGCATGTGAATCAAAGACTTCGGGCCGAGACATCCGAGTGTATGGGTGAGTAGGGCCCAAAAGATCACTCGATCTCGTGGCACATAGGCATCTTTGGCGAGGGGGTGTCAACATTGTCGATAGGGGGCGCATCGGAAGGTGCGAAGAGGCGACACCGGGAATGAACAAATGAGCACCCGGAACGCTCAAATGAGTGGCGGGGTCAGGGAGTTTAGCGTAAGAGATTGGTGTAGCACCCTTCCCCTCGCCCTTGACAAACCATGTAAATCCACGAATAGCACCCACTAACCACTTATAAGTTTTCATCTGTCGAACATCCAACAAAGCACAAGATGGTAATTGAGCATAAGAAGACAAAGCAACCCCAAAATGCCTTGCGAAAACTGTAACAAAGCTACCCATAGTGATGGACTCCTTGTCATGATCTCGTTGCCAAAGCAATGCGGCAATTAAGAATTTTCCGAAGTCTAGTTGACCCATGAGAGTAGGATCACCATGCACAAACCACCAAAGCATGCGAAAGTCATTAGTAGCCACTTGCCCACTTTCATCCTTTGGATAGAAAACTTGGAGTAGCATTCGATGTAAGATTCTAATAGCCGGATTCACAAGAGCAAGAGCCTTGGTATAACCAACTACCCAATCATCTCGTCCCGTCACCTCCTTCCAAAATGTTCTTGGGGCAAATTGTTTTCCGGTGGTAGTTTCACAAAAGGATTTAAATGACTCGGGACTAATGGTACCACCAAGAGGAAAAGCAAAAAGCTCGTTTACTTCTTTGGGACTCATCACTCTTGCCTCCTCACCAATATAGAAATTAATCTCACCCGTCTCCAAGACTTCTAGAGAGGATAGAAACTCCAATACCAAAGTTGGGTAAACCGCCTCATTCAAATTAAGAACCTTAGAAAACCCATGTTTCCGAGCAACCCGTTGTATGCAATCATCGACCCCCAAGTCCTTAGCATCACGTGGTGAATAACGAAGGGTAGGCTTAAGTAGTCGGTCACTAAGAGTGGTTCGAATGGCTCTTTGGGATTGAGCAAGTGAAGAGGAGGGTTGAGAGGTCGGCTTGGGTGCACGGGAACGAGAGCTCGATGGAGGGGCTCGCTTCTTTGGTTGAGGCTTAGTGGCGGGTAGTGAGTTGGCTTTGGCTTTAGACTTTAAAAGGTTTCTTTTAGTGGGTTTCATGATGCTAAAGACACTAACACCACACAATCAACCAAAAGACACCAACTCACAAATAACAACTCACCAAATATACCCCACAATATCGATACAATCAATCAAAACCTTCAAGTTCAATGCTCAATCTCAAATTAGCCACCAATTAGCACAATAATCACCACAATCAATTAGAAATTGCGTGAGGTGACAATTAATCAACAATTGCAACAAGGAACAAGTAGCAAGAACCACCACCAAATCATCATCAATAATCAAATCAATCCTCTCCCAAAATAATGAAAATATGATGATTGAACTTACTAATCTCCAAGCATAGGATAGGAAACCAGAAGAAGTCCAAGAATGTCAAAGAAGGTCCAAGTAGTCCTCAATTAGTCCAAGAAGCCAATGCAATTGAAGAATTAAATCAAAAATCCCGAAATTAATGTCGAAATTAGGGCTCTGATTTTCATTCTTCGTTTGTCAGATTTTCTGGGTGAGAAGGTACTGCAGACCGGAGATGAAAGGCGGTCAACGGTGGTGCGGGGTTGCCAGCGAGAGAGCGGTGGTGAGTGGTGTTGCTGGCGGTGCTACTCGCATAGAGAAGAGGGGTTTCGAGACCCCTCTGTTTGCGCGAAACAGGGCAGCAGCAGCAGGTGGCTGCTGCGTCGCTGCTGCAGGTGGCGGCGTCGGAGTGAAAGGCGTCGCAGGTGAGGGGTCGCTGGTCGTGCCTCGCTGTTCTCTGCTGGGGAAGAAGTCTTTTTTTTTTTTTTTTTTTTTTTTTTGAAGAAATTGTTAATATAGCAGCACAATTGGGCTGGCCCAACCAGCGGGTCAAGCAGCGTGGCACCAGGTGGACCCAACGGGCGCTGGGTAAACCAGCGGGACCGGCAGAATGGCTCGAAAACTGAGGCGACAGGACCAGCGACCGCTGGGTATCCGGCGAGCACAAAACTGGGATTGGCAGCGAGCAAGTCAAACCTTGACCAAAACACTGGAATACCTACAAACACCCATCAATCTTGACAAGGCACAAATTAGCAACTTTTAATAAAATGTATCAACAAACAAATAAAAATAAAACTAAACTAAGAAAACAAACTAGAAAACTAAATTACTCACACTCACTAACACACAAAATTAAATTAAAGCTAATTCTAAAAATATTGAATTCAAGGGAAATCAATTTGAAAATATTTTTGAGTTTATTTATTTTTTTATTTTTTTGATATTTTTTTTTTACTAAATAAAAAAAATAAAATAAACTAAACTAAAACAAAATAAGTGAAACCAAAAATAAAAGGAAAAGAGTTAGAAAACTCGGGTTGCCTCCCGAAAAGCGCTAGTTTTTTTAGGTCCCGCACGACCCTCTCGCTCTAGTAACTCAAGAGGAGGAAGAAGGACGAAGGTGGACAACTTCCACCACTCCGACAGCATTTCCTTCATGGTAAAGCTTCAAACGTTGCCCATTGACCTTGAATACATCACCCTTCTCATTTTTTAACTCCACAGAACCAAACTTATTCACCATAGTAACCAAGAAAGGGCCAGACCATCTAGACTTAAGTTTTCCGGGAAAAATCTTGAGTCGAGAATTAAACAATAACACCTTGTCTCCCTCCGCAAACTCTCTTGGGAGGATTCTCTTATCATGCCATTTCTTAGTTTTCTCTTTGTAAATTCGAGCACTATCATAAGCGGACAATCGAAACTCATCCAACTCATTAAGTTGAAGAAGCCTCTTCTCCCCCGCAAGCTTGTGATCCATGTTAAGCTCACGAATTGCCCAATGAGCTCTATACTCTAACTCAACAGGAAGATGACAAGACTTCCCGTACACAAGCCGATATGGTGAAGTGCCAATAGGAGTTTTAAAAGCTGTTCTGTAAGCCCAAAGTGTGTCATCAAGCTTCATGCTCCAATCTTTTCTAGACTTTGCCACCACCTTTTCCAATATAGATTTGATCTCGCGGTTAGAAACCTCGACTTGACCACTCGTTTGAGGATGATATGCAAGTCCAGTACGGTGATAAACTCCATACTTCTTGAGAAGAGAGTCCAACT
Organism: Beta lomatogona; assembly: GCA_947646795.1. Taxonomy (NCBI): domain Eukaryota; kingdom Viridiplantae; phylum Streptophyta; class Magnoliopsida; order Caryophyllales; family Amaranthaceae; genus Beta; species Beta lomatogona. The sequence goes on from CANSNZ010001135.1 coordinate 865,335, forward strand.
TTCGTTCATGGAAGTGTGAACCTCCATCACTAATGAGAGCTCTTGGAACCCCAAATCTCGGAAATATGATTTTGCTAAGAAGCTTAATGACCACCTTAGAATCATTAGTGGGAGATGCGATGGCTTCCACCCACTTAGAGACATAATCGACAGCGACCAAGATGTAGCAATTCCCATTAGAAGATGGGAAAGGACCCATATAATCGACACCCCAAACATCAAAGATTTCAACTTCAAGAATACCAGTTTGGGGCATCTCATGCCGCCTCGAAATGTTGCCGGTCCTCTGGCAAGAATCACATGACATGACAAGGGACTGAGCATCCTTGAACATCGAAGGCCAAAAGAAACCGGACTCATTCAGCTTGCGAACGGTTTTATCAGGTCCATGATGTCCCCCATAGGGTGAGCTGTGACAACGCTGGAGGATCCCATGGACCTCCCACTCAGGAATGCACCTGCGATAAAGTCCATCTGCACACTCACGAAAAAGAAAAGGATCATCCCAAAAATAGTATCTAACATCATGCAAGAACCTTTTCTTTTGTTGGTAGGACAAATCAGGAGGCAAAATGCCGCCTACCACAAAGTTAGCATAATCCGCAAACCACGGACTCTGTGATGTGACTGCAAACAAATGATCATCAGGAAAAGAATCATCAATAGGAGAGGAGATCTTACCATCATCATACCTGATTCTAGACAAGTGGTCTGCAACTACATTCTCTGCTCCTTTCTTATCACGAATTTCAATATCAAACTCTTGGAGTAAGAGAATCCACCTAATAAGCCTTGGTTTGGCTTCCTTCTTACCAAGAAGGTACTTTAAAGCTGCATGGTCAGTATACACAATAACCTTGGAACCAAGAAGATATGATCTAAATTTCTCCAAGGCATAAATAACAGCTAAAAGTTCCTTCTCTGTGGTGGCATAGTTAACCTGAGCCTCATCCAAAGTCTTGCTAGCATAATAAATGGCATGCAAGATCTTATCCTTTCTTTGACCGAGCACAGCTCCAACCGCATAATCACTTGCATCGCACATAATCTCGAATGAGAGTGCCCAATCGGGAGGACGAATGATGGGTGCAGTTATGAGAGCTTGCTTTATCCTGTTAAAAGACTCAACACACTTGTCAGTAAAATCAAAAGGTGCATCCTTGAGAAGGAGTTGGGTTAGTGGTTTAGCAATTTTAGAAAAATCTTGAATAAAGCGGCGGTAAAACCCCGCATGCCCAAGAAAGCTCCTTACCCCCTTCACATTAACTGGTGGGGGCAATTGCTCAATCACCTGTACCTTGGCTCGATCTACCTGTATGCCCTTATCAGAAACAATGTGGCCAAGAACCACACCCTCAGTCACCATAAAGTGACACTTTTCCCAATTCAAAACCAAATTACATTCTTCACATCTTTTCAAAACTTTAGTGAGATTAGCCAAGCAAGACTCAAAAGAACTACCATACACACTAAAGTCATCCATAAAGACTTCCATGATAGACTCTATGAAATTAGAAAAAATGCTCATCATGCAACGCTGAAAGGTAGCTGGTGCATTACATAAACCAAATGGCATTCTACGATACGCAAAAGTGCCATAAGGACATGTGAATGTTGTCTTTTCTTGATCATCAGGATGAATAGGAATTTGGAAAAAACCAGAATAACCATCCAAATAACAAAAATATTTATGACAAGCTAACCTTTCAAGCATTTGATCAATGAAGGGGAGGGGAAAATGATCCTTTTTAGTGGCTAAATTCAATCTCCTGTAATCAATGCACATGCGCCACCCAGTGACAGTTCTAGTGGGAATTAATTCATTTTTGTCATTTTTTACAACAGTCATCCCACCTTTCTTAGGAACTACTTGCACAGGACTTACCCACTTAGATGCGGCAATAGGAAAGATAATGCTTGCGTCAAGTAATTTCAATACCTCACTTTTCACGACTTCTTGCATGTTAGGATTTAAGCGCCTTTGTGGTTGAATACAAGGCTTATGATCCTCTTCCAAATGAATCCTATGCATGCAAAAGTCGGGACTAATACCCTTCAAATCATCAACACTATACCCAATGGCCTTCTTATGAGTTTTCAAAACATCCAAAAGTTGGGAAAGTTGGGCATCATTGAGTGTAGTGCTAACAATAACAGAATGGAGCTCTTGTTCATCAAGAAAAACATACTTAAGATGGGAAGGGAGAGGTTTTAGTTCGGGTTTCTTGACCTCAACATTGCATGTAGGCCGAACTAACCTCTGCACTCTCTTGCTCTCGCTATGGCTAAGCTCCTCATTGCAAAGAGCTCGCTCAATAGCGTCAATTTCATCCTTCCAAATGCTAGCATCACCTGTAGAAGATTCAAGACAAAGAACGGCCTCCAAAGGATCTTTCATAAGAGTTTGGGGCAAGTTATCATGACAAATCACATCAATTACATCAATAGCATAGCATTTTTCCTCAAGCATGGGACTTTTCAAAGCAGTACTCAAATTGAAAGTCACATTATCATCCCCCACAGAAAGTGTAAGTCTACCATTTTTCACATCAATTACAGCTCCTGCAGTATGAAGGAAAGGTCTCCCTAAAATAATAGGAATTTGCTTATCTTCCTCCATATCAAGAACAATAAAATCAACAGGGATATAAAACTTACCTACCCTAACAGGAACATCCTCTAAAACACCCAAAGGGTATTTAACAGAACGGTCAGCCATTTGTAGAGTAATATTAGTAACTTTTAAATCACCCATATTCAGTTTAGAACAGACAGAAAAAGGCATCACACTTACACTAGCCCCTAAATCACATAAAGCTTTATCAATGAACAATGTTCCAATGTGACAAGGGATGGAGAAACTACCAGGATCTTTCAATTTAGGAGGGGATTTATTTTGTAGCAAAGCACTACATTCTTCAGTAAAAGCAACTGTTTCCACCTCACTAAAAGCTCTTTTCCTGGTCAATATGTCTTTCATGAATTTAGCATAAGCAGGCACTTGAGTAATTAATTCAGTGAAAGGAACTGTTACCTACAAATTCTTAACCACCTCCAAGGACTTACCGAACTGCTTGTCTAGCTTGCTCTTCACTTGACGGTTGGGAAAAGGAAGTGTGATAGGAGGCACTTGCAAAGCCTCTTCTTTTTCTTTCTCCTTCTTTTGCACCGCCTCAGAAGGTGCTTCATCAACAACCACTTCAGGAATGCCCACATCTTTTGGATTTGACTCTCCATCATGAGGCATGGGTGGCCCATCATAACCCAAACCACTCCTTGTAGTGATTGCATTTGCGGTCTCCTTGCCATGTGGTTGAGTAGGTTGGCCTGGCAATGCACCTGCTTGTCTAGTAGAACTAGATGCAGCTAATTGAGCAACTTAAGTTTCAAGCATTTTGTTGTGAGTACTGAGCTGCTCAATCTGTTTGGCCATTTGAGTCATCATGGTTTTCAATTCCCCCAATTCGGATTGGGGTTGTTGATTCTGAAACTGTTGTTGCTGCTGATGGCCCAGAGGAGGCCTTTGGAACCCAGGTGGTCCCTGATTGGGCTGATATTGCTGATGTTGCCCACATTGTTGTTGTGGTGCTTGTGGTGGAAAGTGTTGTTGTTGAGGATTCAACACATTGTTGCTGCGATACGACAAGTTAGGGTGATTCCGAATACCAGGATAGTAGCTATTATTGTTGAAAGGAGGACGAGCTTGAAAAGCGTTGACTTGCTCTTGCACTCCCATAACTCCATTGGGATTGACGGAACACTCCATAAGAGAATGACCATGCACACCACAATAATCACATGCAACTCCACCTTGGCTAGAAGTAGCCATAGCATTGACGGGCATAGATGTATTGGCACCCATGCGCATCCCATCAATTTTCTCATTCAAAGCAGAAATTTGTGACGATAGAAGGGAATAAGTTTCAACTTCATGCTTCCCTTTCCTTGGTGCTTGAGCTGCGCGTCTAGATGAGCTATTCCATTGATTTTCAGCAAGAGTATCCAAGAGTGAAATAGCTTCAGAGATTTGTTTATTCATGAAAGAGCCGCCAGCCGCACCATCTACCATCCTCTTGGTCTCATTATCAAGACCATTATAAAAAGATTGCATCAGAAACTCCTTCTCTATACCGTGATGAGGGCACATATATTGGTAGTCCTTGAACCTCTCCCAAGCATCATGAAAAGTCTCCCCCGCATCTTGTGAGAAACTATAGAGCTTAACTCTGTAGTCATGAGTCTTATAACCGGGAAAATACTTCACTAGAAAAGCATCAGATAATTGCTCCCAAGTGGTGATGGTGTTGGGAAGAGAGTTATACCAACGTTGAGCTTTGCCCGCCAAAGAGAAACGAAAGAGGTACAAGTAGAGCTCTTCGTCAGTCATCCCAGTAATTTTTTGGAGAGAACATGCTTGAAGGAATTTCTGAAGATGATCAACGGGTTCTTCATTGTCAAGACCATAAAATTGATGTCCCGTGATCATATTCATAACATGGGATTTGATGTCAAAGTTTCCAGCAGTAGTGGTCGGCATCCTAATCCCTGCGGTAACATTGCTAGCCTTAGGCTGCGTAGACTGCCTAAGAGTTCTCTCGGGAGCCTCCGCCGCCATTTCAGAAGATTGAGAGGCCTTTCGAGCAAGTTTACGGGCCTCCGCTCTCCTTTTCTTTGCACTTGCGTGTGTTCTACGAGCAGTTGCTTCAATCTCAGGATCAAAAAGCAAAGGTTGCCTGTTGGTACTCCTGGTCATGCACAAAAACACTAAAACAGACGTAAGTACGCTCGAAGAACAGTTGTTCTTCGAGTGGGTTAGCAAAAGCAAACGCTAAATTCAAAGAGTAAAATTATTGCCTTCCCCGGCAACGGCGCCAAATTTTTGATAGGTCGTTTCACTACCAAAAATAATTCCTAAATCACCTAACTAGTATAGTCAGGCAAGTAGGGTCGAACCACTGAGGAAGGACAGTTAAAATCACAATTTGAACCAAGTTCACTAGTACTAACAATCAAAAGTTGGAGTTTTTGGTTAACTAATTGGAACGCAAACGAAAGAAGTGAAGAAAATTCGATAATTAAAACCCTAGGGCTAATAGGATTCACTATGCATCGATCATGATTCAAGAACAATAATTGGGATAGGAATGAATTTAGGCAAAGGAAGATGTTGCTCTCGCAATCAAATTCCACAATTAAACAATAAAACAAGCTATCGCGATTATGGCTTAATTGTTCAAAGATAGAAATCCATCACTCAAACTCGCAGCTCTCGCTTATAGAATTGAGCGAATAATACTTGCAAATTGGCCAAACATGCAATCAATCCAAAACCCATCAATTGAATTGCCAAAACAAACCGATTTAAATCCTAAAAACTAACAAGAATCATGACCTTTGCATAGTTTCACCAAGCCCTAGAAGAAAGTCTACTCACTATTCATAATTGAATTAACAAGAACAATAACAATAAAAACCCTAGAATTCATGATTGAAAACTAAAAGAAACAAAGAATTAACAATAATAAACTATATTGGAAAGCAAAACAATAATTAAAATTGATAAAGAACAATGGAAGAAAATACCTCAAAACTTGGATTAATGGAGAAAATTAGGGTTCAAGGTTGAAGAAGAAGAAGAGAATGGAAAAACGTAATGCTGGCCTCTTTTTTGGTTTTTCTCCTTTTTTTCCCCTCAAGCTTAATCTCCAAACATAACATTCTAGTCTATCCCTTTCTAACTTAAAGAAAAAATAATATAAAAAATAGTACAAAACTAGGAGAGTAGTGGAAAGGACATGTGGCGCACGGCCCAGCTGAGGTCCGACCAGCGGACGCTGGTGGCCCAGCGGACGAAGCAGTGGTGGCTGCTGCGAAAGAGAAAAACCAGCGTGCGCTGGTTTTGATCCTGGACCACTGGCTCAACTTCGGAAGCTTGTATCTCATGTTCTAGGCATCTTCTTGGGGCGTGTGACCCACCGTTGCGAAGCTCTTCGAGTCTAGTTTCCAATGCATTTTGAATCGCATTAATCCGATAAGTACAGCTCGAGCTATGGCCAAAATAGTGCAGGGTGGTCAAACTGATCTTTCGCAAACAATGTTATTTCTTCAATTCTAGCTCTATTAACCCCAATAAGCTATGCCATTACCCTTATGAATGTCAAATAAGCTTCATATGATGTAAATCTTCGTATAGAACATCCATGATCACCAACTCTCCTTGTACAATCATCCACTTCGTGTCATCTTGCTCCGAAAGCTTCCAAATAGCTATAAAACTACCTGAAAAGTTAAGAAACACAAACGAAGCGTAATAGAGCACAAAAATGAATAATTTATGCAGTTAATGCCTAAAATGCAACTATATGCAACTAATATGCGACTAAAATATGCCTAAAAACTCTATACAATTGTGTTTCATCAGGCTCCCCGTCAGTGGTTTGCCAAATTGTCTCATGCTTTGAAGGATTTTGGTTTTTCTCAGTCATATGCTGATTACTCTTTGTTCAGTTATATTCAGGGTGATATTTCTCTTCATGTCCTTGTGTATGTCGATGATCTCATTATTGCTGGCTCTTCGACTGATGCTATTCTTCGCTTTAAACGATATTTATGCTCTTGTTTTCACATGAAAGATCTTGGTGTGTTGAAATATTTTTTGGGTATTGAAGTTGCTCGTAGTCCAGCAGGCCTTTTTCTTTCTCAACGTAAGTATGCTTTGGATATCTTGACTGAAGCTGGTATGTTAGGCTGCAAACCCATTGACACGCCTATGGAGCAGAATCATCGTCTTGCTTCCGCTGTTGGTGAGCCGTATGCTCATCCTGACCAATATCGTCGTTTAGTTGGACGCTTGGTTTATTTGTCTGTAACTCGTCCTAAGTTTAGTTATGCAGTGCATACTCTTGCACAATTTCTTAGTGCTCCGCAAGTCTCCCATTGGGATGCTGCCCTTCGTGTTTTGCGTTATTTAAAGGGGAGTCCAGGTCAAGGTGTTTTGTTTCGTCCTCTTAATGATTTATCTTTGACGGCTTTTTGTGATAGTGATTGGGCAGCATGTCCTTTGACTCGTCGTTCCGTGACTGGTTACTTGGTGTTTTTGGGGCATTCTCTTGTTTCTTGGAAGACAAAGAAACAGCCTACAGTTTCTCGTTCATCTGCTGAGGCTGAGTATCGTGCCATGGCTGTTACCACTTGTGAGCTTAAATGGCTTAGATCCTTGTTGTCTTCTCTTGGTGTTTTACATCCTCAACCGATGAAGTTATTTTGTGACAGTCAGTCTGCTCTTCACATTGCCCAGAATCCAGTGTTTCATGATCGTACGAAACATACTGAGGCTGATTGCCATTTTGTTCGAGATGAGTTAGTGTCTGGTAATTTGTGCACGTCATATGTTCCTACTGGTCATCAGTTAGCTGATATTTTGACGAAGGCCCTTGGGCGTAAACAGTTTGTTTTTCTTCTACGCAAGTTGGGCATTCGTGATTTAAATGCTCCAACTTGAGGGGGCGTATTAGGGAATTCTACTGTTAATAGAATTATATGTTTTTATACTTTCCTTTTGTGTAATATTGTGATAGAAGTTTTCTAGGCAAGTTAGGTTTACCCTATGTAATATATAGTCTTGTAAACTCATTCAATGAAAGGTGTGCCGTTTACTTCTCAAATCTCACTAATCTTTATCATGGCATACCATCCCGCTAAATGGATAGTGTTACATGTGCTTTCTTTATATTTTCCCTACCCACCCATTCTATCTTGACCCCTTGACAAAATGAAGCCCAGAACCTAACGTTGTCAATCATATTCCTAACTGCTATCGGTGCTAAGTTCGTGTTTCTTAAAGATTTTCTTACATTTTTTTAGTCTGTACTTTATTGTGCATCCCAACTTACTTGCTTGTTTCAATGCTTTATACACAGCTAGCAATTCCGTCTGTATGGGCGAATTTGACCATATTCGACTATCTTGAATTTCTGTTGCACCCTTATTACACACCCATGAGATAGTTGATTTGCTTTGTGAGTCCGTGCCCCTATTCTTCCATGCTCCATCTACTTGTACTTCTATACATTGTTGATCCCATACAAATTCCCAGAGATCCAGCTTTTCTCCCGCTCAAATGCTCCATTCTGGGTCCATTCTTCTTTTATTGAACTAACTCTGTTTGATTCCTTGTATTGTTCAGCTGCGTGCCATCTCCCTAGATTTTCCTTCACCAGTTGCATTATTCTAGCTGGATTGCAATTATGGTTATGGAAGACTATCTCATTCCGGTGACACCAAATGCTCCATAAAATAACCACCAAGGAAACCTCAAGTTCTTCGTTGGCTCTGTTTTCCTTGTTAAAGTAGAGCAAATTATTTGATAGCCATTGCGGAAATGGAATGTCTTTGATGTAATTTTCTTTGCAGAAACAAATTTTTACCCGTTAGTCGCCCGATTCACCCACGGATGATCGATGGATGGATATGGATGACGAATGGATGTGGGACAAACGGAATTAGGTGATGGATGCGGGTGAAGCTGCACTGGCACAATTTAATCATTGAAGTGACATACGTTCTCTTTGCAACAGTAATAAAAAAAGACGATTTACAAGGAGAAAGGAATAGTGTTTCATTGGGAGAGAGAAAATTTAAACTACTACTTTTAAAAAACAGGAGAGAGAAGATGCGGACTACAGAGCTCCTTGTTTCCTTCATAGTGGAAAGGATCGATCTGTCTCAAAGTGGTTAAGGAAGGGTCTGTTCTCCCCAGCTTATTTTCAATTTAGTTCAATTCAGTTCAATTCAATTCCTAAATGATATTAGTTATAATTTAGTTCAATTCAATTGTTTTATGCCGAAGAAAACAGGCCCGAAGTATATATTACAACAAATTAACAATCGCACCTAGAGTATAAATGAAAGGAGTGCGAGCTTTCGATTCTAGATTTGGAAATGACATGTGTTTAGTTGGAATTTGAAATTCCTTCTTTCTTTTTTTCTTGCGTGGAATTTGGATTTGACTAGGTTGAATTCCAATTCCAAATTACAACATTGCCAAACACTGTAATAGAGTCAATTCTAGAATTACAAATGAAATGCTTGATCCCAAACAAGCCATTGTATTGGTGCCTGCCTGCATCACAATTCACACTGTTGGACCTTCCGATTCAGAAGTTGAAATCTGGATGGACTTCAATTTTAATGTTCAAGAAAAACAAAGTCAGCAGATGAACAAAAGGAAAGAGTCAAGGCTAATGCAAGTGATAATACAATATGAAGAGCTGCAACGATAATCCTATTCAATTTTTCTCTCTCTTGTTTTTTTTCTTGGGACAGTAAGTAGTTGCAACGTCAGGATCTGAACTATAAACTCTATATAGATTATAGACTGAAAACTGTTAGTTGATTCACTAGAAACAAAATTTACAAAATTACTCACATAATCCTCGAAACTTTTCAACATGTGAATTTTATATTTTCGTGCCAAGCAGCTACCGCTTTGAAGCTTGAAAGAAATATTGCTTAACCAGCCTCTAAGTATAGTTTTAAGGGAAGAAGAGTTGCTTCTCCTACGAGTAGCTCCAACGGAAGGGCTTCTGCTTCTTTTTTCCTTGCTGCCTGCAACATCATCAAAATATTTCATGAGGTTGACGCATAAGTTGCCACAGCACCATGCTTAAGGCACCAACAAAATGGCCTCAATTAATCTCCTTAGAGGACTATAATACACAGCATAGGTATTCAAAAGGTGATGCAAGTTGAAAGATGAAACAGTTGTCCATATTGGACTCTTGATAATGATTGTTTACCGAGAGCAACCTTCAGATATGTTTGACAGGGTGCATATATATCTGTATATATGCACACTAATGTCTGAGCGGGTTCATGGGAATGTGCATCTCCCCCTATTACCTTAGACATCATACTGCATTCCTTTTAAATGATATCATGGTAGTATTAGTGGTTTCTATTACCTTTGATACTCTCTGGAACGATTAATGAATTCAGTTGCAATATCCTTCCCATTATATGAAGCCAGAACTGTTCTAATATCAGCCGGTCTATGGAGACCAACGTCTGTTCAGTAACACAGGGAAAAGAACAGTGAGAGAGATAAAGCTTGTCACTTTGTCAGCAGCACACTTGCACATGAATCCCCACTATTTTAAATATAGGCAAGCATGACATGAGAAGCTGGTAGGTACTTACATTCAAGAAATGGAATGAGGTCAATCAATGTTGTGTCATCTGCTTCTTTTTTCCAAGGTTTGATAGCAATGCTATTTTCAGGCTGAAGGCAAGATTCTAATGCATGTCCGCTCACATAGAGAACTCTTGAAGGATCTCTATTTAACTTGGAGAGATCCTGCATAGTAGTGACCAAAAGACAAATAACAAAAGTCACATTCATTACCTTCGACTGAATGACGTGGACGATAAACCATATAGAATGGCAGACTTCGGTGTCAACAGCATAAAAATCAACATGAACCACAGTTGAAGAAAAAAGGAAAATGCCAAATCCCAGTTATTGTTGAGAAAACATGTCAAACAGTGGCGGATTCAGAAATTTTACGTAGGAGTAGCACAAGAGGAAAAGGTTAATAATGTAAAAAAATTACTTTCACAATTACAATTCCACAAAACCTTTGTTTATTTTTCCCTTTATATCTTTTTTGTTCCTAAATCTTATTTCATAACAGAGCTTCCCAGTACACTACTACAGATGAAGTATCAAAATCTGCAAATGTATAAAGATTGGTATATTTCCACGACCACCAGAAACACCAGAGAAAGGCCAAAATTTAGATGAGTGACGTGCATTTTTAAGTATAAACAAGTTAGAGGCCAACTAAGCAACTTTCTGTCTTCTTACTGTGCAGTGAATAGTAACTTTTCTAATTCGTTTTCTAAGGGTTCGAGGGGTACGAACTTGGAGGAAATACATGAATGATTGGACAAAATATAGACTCCTAGATCAACAACGATCACAGCACCAATCAAATAAAAGAAACCTATACAACCAAACAAATCACAACTCAACAACAATCACAACTCATGAACTTTATAAGAAACTGCCAAAAGACTATTCACAAGCCCTCAACCCTAAGTCCCTAACATCCATCATCGCTGCAAATATCCAAAACTTTAAAAAATAGGAAAGAGGAAGAAGTAGATTGACATCAGAGGACGAGAATTTCAAACACGGAAAAGAACTGGATGAAGCTGAGTCATCTCATACATCTAAATTTCCAAATTAAAGGGAGAATGATAATTTTTTTCTCGATACATTCAATCATGGAATTAAAACTCGAGCATTCCTTTATGTAACGGGCTAACGGCCGTTATGTATGGATTTTGAACTTGCTGTTCTGTGACATAACGAAGCAATAAATATCACAGCCTTCTTGCCACGTCGTCCGTTTCGTAACGGTGATTCACCGCGTTAGAATGTTCTTTTTCCAGTTATGTCCATTACTTCTAGGGGTGGAACTGGCTCCTGATTACTTCATAGATCCACAACTGATCTCAAACCGAGCTTAAGAAAATGAATTCAATACTTAACATCAACAGATCGGTCCTCAACCACTCTAGGAAAACGGTTTTCCCAAATTCAATATATTCTTTCCTTGCTCCGTCTATAAAACCAGCAGGGAGGATAGTGTAGACATGCTACCATTCAGAACTCCCATGCTTCTCTATCTTATATTCTGAATGAAAACAACAGTTCTTCCCAGTTTCATATAGAAGTGGAGTGTGGTACCACAAGAAACTAGAAGCTCAGGCCCAGGGCCCAAGGACAAGACTTTGACTTGCAGCCAACAAGCAAACCATACCAGAGAAAACTTGCTTGGGGTATAAGAACATTAAGATAAAAATATAGCATCAACATCGCCTCAATATCTCTAAAGAGGCTCTCTTTCAGGGAAGCTTAGTTGAAAGAGCCGAAGAGGGGAGAATATATGTAACCTTACCCTAATATATAGAAAGAGGTTGTTTTCATCAAACTTTGCTATGGATTGACCTATAGCTTGGACAGATTAGAGACAAGATTCAAGAAATAAGAACTGAATTGGGTTGATGAATCAAGAAAACTGATGATAAAATTGGATAGACACAAGCTTTCGAGAGACTTGCTCTCGCCCCAATACAAAAAGAAAACTCTTCACAATGATCAGCATGCCACTCCTCTCTGATCTCATCTAACTCACTCTCGCCTTCCTCAAGCTATTCCTAACAAACAAATAATGCAATACCTACATTACGCTTTCCCATTAGGCCAGTTCATTGCAGACTCTTGATCTGAAAAATGACTCATCCCCACTTTGTGATAAATTCAAATAATAGTACGTTTTACGCCTCCATTGAAAATAGACAGATCAAGATTACAGCTACATGCACAGGCATATATACTATAGGTTTCTAAAACACCATACACCAAGAATCATAAAAATGTCTATAATCAAAATTCAACAATCTATTACAAGTTCTTTGGCTGGTGTTTAAGGGAGAGTTTCGATGAACACAGAGCTGACTTCCTAAACATTATATGACCAACAGAAGATGCAAAACAAGCCAAAGATATATAACAGGAGTACCAAACATACTCATCCACCCACTCGTTGAAAAGTAGAATCAATTAAAATACTTGTCCTGCATAATGCAGCACAACTAATGAACCTAGGAAGAGTCACTGTAGCAAAGTGATAGAACGAAACTTCACTCAAGTTCAACCGTCTAAAATTTTACGAGATCCAGACCTATGAAATTTATTTCACATACTAAATTTGAGATTTACAAATTTGTTCTGGTTGCCTTTGTCTATATCATGAAGAGTTGGGCTACTGAACTTAATCAGGTCATTTGGCATCATTGGGGAAAAGATACAAACTTGTTGGCTCATAATTGCTTATCTGAAGAATAATGAAATATAAGCAGATAACCATTGTGCTCCTTTAATCTGCCCACATATATTATACCCAAAGAATAAGAAAAATAAAAATCTTCATTTCGGAAACAGTTAAACAGAGAGAACGGGAACAAAGAGAGGAGACTAAATAACATCTACAAACCCGGAAATGCTTTCCATCCTGATATTTTGTGGCGGATCTCACTAGAATGTATCGCACACCTTTTTCCTGGAGCTTGTAACTTACTTGCTCATCCAACTGAAGAAGCGACAATAACATGTATAAACAAGGTGGTATGACATAAAGGTAGAATTGAAAAAAAGAAATCCATTACATACCATTGCAACATCACTATAAACAACAATCTCATAGATTTGAGCCAAGTGCTCCAAGAAATCATCCAGCCCTGGTCTCTTGTAAGTAGCCCAACCTTTCTCACGCTTCAGATTAGAAGAGAAGATATATTCAGAAGATCTGATAAATTTCCCATCTCTATGTTGTTTCAAATGTGAATTAGCACAGATCTCTATCTTTCTATATTGTGAGCACATGAATAAGGGCCGAGTATTATGGATGAAAAAGGCAGAAGCATCGCTAGATGGAATATATGTCTAAGGCCCTGTTCTTTTGAACTTATTTTGGCTGAACTGAACTGAACTTATTTTATTTTTGCTGAACTGAACTTATTTTTACTTATTTTTGCTGAACTGAACTTATTTTGACTGAACTAAACTTATTTTTGCTCAACTAAACTGTATTAACATAATATTATCATTTATTATAATTATTTTATTATTTTATTATTTTATAATAATAAATAATACATAATATAATAATAATAATAATAATAATAATAATAAATAATAAATAATAATAATAATAATAAATAATAAATAATAAATAATATAATAATAATAATAAATAATAAATAATAAATAATAAATAATAATAATAATAAATAATAAATAATAAATAATAATAATAAATAATAATTAATAATAATAAATAATAAATAATAAATAATAGATAATAAATAATAATAATAATAATAAATAATAATAATAATAATAATAAATAATAATAATAATAATAAATAAATAATAAATAATAAATAATAAATAATAATAATAATAATAATAATAATAATAATAATAATACTTCCTCCGTATCAAATTAAATGCAATAGTTTCTAAAAATGGATGTTTCAAATTAAATGCAACACTTTTCTTCTTTCTATTTTTGGTAAAGATTATAAGTGTGCAATTACACATATACCCTTACTAAAACTAATTAATCCCCCCTTAACCTAACCTAATCAATATTAATCTACCAAAAGTTCACCCCCCCTCTCTCTCTCTCCAACACCCACCTTGACCAACATTGACCACCAAACCACCACCTACTTTCACCAGCACCACCCTATCACCACCTCGTTTCGTCAGCACCACCACTGCACAACCCAACACCGAACCACCTACTTTCACCAGCACGACCCAAATACCACAAAACCTCCACTGCACAACCCAGCCACCAAGAAACCACCACCGCACAAACCACGAAATCACAACCCAACACCGAAACACCACAACCACCAAGAAACCACCATTGCACAAACCACAAAACCACCAAAATGCGAACCCTAACCACCATGGAACCACCCATCTACCACAAAACCACCATCAAACCACGAACTCAAACCCTAACCACCATAAAATCAGCCAGCCACCACGAAATCTTCATCCCACCACGAAATCCTAACCACGGTGGGTTGTGGACACAACAGGAAGGGGAGCGAGGGCGGGTTAGAGGTCCGAAATCAAAGGGGGGACGCAAGGGGTGGCGTTAGAGGTCCGAAATCGAAGGGGGGACGCAGGGGGTGGCGTTAGAGGTCCGAAATCGAAGGTGGGGGCGAGGGTGGAGGCTAGGTTGGGGTAAGGGTGGAGGCTAGGTTGGGGTAAGGGTGGGGGATAGGTGGGAGCGAGGGGGTGGGGCGCGAGGGGCGGGGGCCTGATGGGGCTGCGGGGGTTGGGGAGGGGTGGGGGCTGCAGGGGTTGGGGAGGGTGGGGGGCCGGCTGGCGGGGTGGGGGAGGAGAGGGGCCGGGTGGTTGTGGTTAGGGTTGGCCCCACTCTCTCTCTCCTCTTATTAACATACCCACATGTTATTACTTTTTGTTAATCTCACCCTAAGAAATTTTGCCTAAGAGTCCGTGTCCATTGAATTGTTGCATTTAATTTGATACAAAGGAAATAATAATAAATAATAATAAATAATAATAATAATAATAATAATAATAAATAAATAAATAATAAATAATAATAAATTAAAAAATTAAAAAATTAAAAATTAAAAAAAAAATTAAAAAAATTAAAAAAATAATATAAAATACAAATTCATCGTTATTATAACTATAATATTAATAATAATAACAATATTAATAGGTAATATTGAAAACAAAAATAATAATTACAACATTAGACAAGACTGAACTCATTTTTGCTGAACTTATTTTTGCTGAACTGAACTTATTTTTACTTATTTTTGCTGAACTGAACTTATTTTTACTTATTTTTGCTGAAAATAAGTCCAAAAGAACAGGGCCTAAATCATAAAGAAACATTCAAAGAAATCACATATCCACATGGTAAAATAAATGCAACATCTCGGGGCTCGGGATACAAATGCTTGAAGCATCTGATATAACACTCACCTTCCACTCACTAAGAATTAATGTCTCACTTAGATCCAAAACAAGGGTGAACACTCTATGTTCTTGTTCTTCTTTAATCATATCCGGGAGAAGTCTATCAGCACAAGGTTCAGCAAACTCCTGAAAGATCATATATGTTACTTTAGCCACCAAAGGGGGAAGTGTTATACTAATAAGGCAATGTAAAAACCATAGAAGTACCTGCACACGCTCTTCGATTACTCGCCTCAAATCCAGGTAAAGATCAACAGCTCTAGAAGGAACTAGAAAGATAAAATGAAACAAGAATATAGTGAGAGGACAAGAATAGATGTCCGTAAGATTGAGGATTTTTGTTGCAAATAAAGTAAAAGAGATAATTCAATGAACTAGAACATTTTCTGTAGTGCACGTATTAAAAGTGTTCTTGATAAAGCTCTCAAACAAAGGAGGCTTTCACCTATAGCATTATGATTATTATTTGGTGGAACTCAGCAATTTTAGGATGAAATAGTCCACAGGTCATTTCCCATAGACAATTCTTATACTGGTCTTGATATGATGATAGTAAGTTCGACTTCAGCAGTTTTTTGTGTGTGCAACCGAATTAGACATGATCTACTTGACTATTTCAGTCACTACACGCAAAGAATTAAGCATGACTACTATGTTTAGCTAAGAGAGTTAAAGCTCCCAATTCACGGAAAGATTTTAGGGGCACCTTATTGCAACTCAAAGCTGAGAATAGAACCATACTCCCTTCTCTATGTTATCTAAATAAAAGCTCGCATCTGAAGAGAGCAAAGACTTCCAATGTGAAGGAGCATCCAACCTAGCTAATTTAATTGACATTCTAGATAATCCGCAAACTTGTACTGAATCCTGGAAACAATGCCCATCTCAACATAATGAAAGAGTTTATTTTCACTAATTAAGAAACTGTTAAACCAATTTATATGTAAAATAATCAACTACAAAAGAATAAATTTTATTATTGTAGCTTATCACTAAAACTTTGCTATTTAGCCTGACTCAGCAGGAGAAATGCTTGATGAGTCATGGTGCCTGAAAAATTAAGGGGGGAAAGTAAACTAAACAGAGAATCCTCTCAAACTGATAATAACAAACCATTAAAGCATATACCGAAGCAGGGATGAGGAAGGAAGCCACTTTACCTGTCATTACACTGGAATAGACCAGATGCGGGATTGTCTGGCATACAAAATAAAACACAAAAATCAGTTTAGCAAGAATAGATACAGAAAGAAGATTAAAATGAATTGCCTAATTCATTCTGTACTTGTGCAAAAAAAAAAAAAAAAACCCTCCCCCCAATACATAAAACAATAAATAATATTTAGTCTGCTCAAAACACAATAGGTCAATCTAGCAGAGATAGCAAGTATTTTCTTTGTAAAATGATGGGTAGCGTGTAAGCAAGTTCAAATGCCCCTCCAGCCAAAACTCCACTCGCTTTTTCCTTCAGTTTTTGCTCAAGGCTTTTCCATATTCCCTTTTACTTTCCTTTTAAATTTCTTTATGTAAGGAGCCTTAAGTCCTTAACGTATGCTACACAAAACCTGGTGATAAGAGAGGTACAAAAGATGTTTCTGTTGTTTTCAATTTAGAATTGCAATTCGATTATTACTCTTCTAAATGCCCCATCCCTCAAAGCCTCCAATTTTAACCAGTTTCCTGCCACTCATGCTCCATGTCATCCCCTAGCATAACTTTTTCCATCTTACTTCATAATATCCTAATATCTGCAATAAAACTTGTCCAAAATCCATAAATCAATATCCAATAAGGACTCACTATAGGTTGGCAGCTCATTAAGTGTGCAGCCCATTGTTCGAGAATGCGGTTGCGGTCACAGTCACATGACCGGAAACAGTTGCGGATTCGTGGGAAGACTGGGAACGGAACGGATACATTCAACAAGCGTCGTGGTTTCACCCCGAATTTGGTATTATTGTCCTTTTTAGGTGTTTTTATAATTATACCCCAATATTATGACAGTATAAAAATAAATTGAAAACTTATAATATTTGATAAAATCTTTTACATCTCCTAGTTTATCATACTGTTATTTACTTATTTGCACTATATACTAGAAAGTTAACTTAAATAACAATAATAATCCGGCTAAGGTTAGGGTATTGGAAGCTAATATTTATGAAGTTACCCTGAGTCTTGATATACAAGATTGTTGTATAAACAAAGAAAAACATTTTATAAATGAGGTTAAGCAAAACCAGTGCAATAGAAACATCAGGGAAAAAGACGAGAAAATAATGAAAAATAGGTTATGAGGACATCACGACACTAGGGGAGCATCTGGAACAACTTTTCTTTAACAGAGCACAATCAACTTAAATGCTACAAAGTTTTCATCCGATTTCTAATAGTTTGACTATCACAAATATGATACAATCTAAACTATAAGGCCGGATTACTTCAGCAGACATGGAAACTTACTTCAACAGTGAGTGTAGCATCTACCAAGGAATGATTGATTGAAGATCGAAAGGCTTTTGTCTTCTCATCTACTTCATCAGCTGTATATGCTACATGGTAAAATATAGCAAATTCACTCAAATGCAGTTCAAATCAAACAGGGTGAAGAAAAGATTTCCGGATAGGTAAAAACAAACTGGTACCAGCAGCTGATATACAATACAACAACAATAACAACACAGCCTTAGACCCAAAATGATTTGGGGTCGGTTAACATGAACAGTCATAAAAATCGTTTATATGGCAAATGGATCAATCAATATTTTTAGTAAGGATAAAATAAGAAGCGCAGCCTTAACACAAAATTGACAACATAACTGTGTATGACATCAGTCATCACACCTTGCAGGCAAGGCACGATCGGCCTTTTGTCACCTTTCTTCGATGCCCAAGTAATGTTCAGGAAGCAACATATCAACATGAATTTTCTCTCTAAAACATCACCACATAACATAAGCGTGCTACTGATCCTAATCATCCTATAAAATTTTTTATTTTGACGGTCCCATTTGAGATACTTCATGCAACACTCTGAAAAATCCAATATCAAGCAATTTATGGTTTTCTACTAGATCCAAAAATCAAGACATACAAATAGCCAAAAACTACAACATTCAAATTTTGGCAGTATTCTTTGGTTGTGGTCCTACAAAAAACTCATTACCTCAAAGTCTAGATAACACACAAACTACTCACTCATATCCCAAATTTGGAATGTCACATTGTCAGCAAATTTGATTACAGCAAGGTGTATAGGTGTCACAAACCATATCCTAATATGAAATGTATACTTAAACAAGAAAAGACACGAATATTTGTTAGCTCTAAAAAGATTTAGGTGAAACGGACTTTCAATAACTCGTTGTAAGACATTAAAATTCATCTCTAAAAAGAGTAAGGAGTCACAAAGTCCACCTTATACTTCCTCCATTCTTTTTCTATTACAAGTTTAAACACACCTTTTCGTGGTCAAACTTGACAAACTTTGACTATATATATTCAAATGTAATAATACTTCCTCCATTCTTTCGTCTCAATGTATATTTTTCAAATATCAACACTTTATAATTTTAATTATACACAATTAATAATATTAGTAGTCAAAGTTTGCATTAAAGTCCACTAAAAAAATATACAACATCTGTTTCTTTTTAAGTACAATACTTTGACTTTTACATTATTCACCCACTCCACTTTTGACCGTATTTTTTTTACTAATATATAAAAGCAAAAATGATCTTATAAAATATTGTTGGATTTGTTTCAATCGATATTTTCATAATATCAACTATTATAACTTTTACAAATACATTAATTAGAGATATTAATGGTCAAAGTGTGCGTTAGCAAAAGCATGAAAGTCAAACTGTTAGCACTTATTTAGAAAGTGAGGCTAGCACATTGCAATAGAAAAAGAAGAGGAGAACTACAAAATTTTCAACATTTAATTAATCATCACAAAACCACCTGATATGAAAACCTAGCAAAAAAAAAGACACTATAATATCTTGAATGCAGCAATCAAATCAAGCATACAAAATCAAAGAATCAGTGATCAACAAACTTTAAAAGAGGAGAGAGAAAGAAGAAATCGAACCGTATGTAGCGTAACCGGCAGTGGAGAGAGCGCCAAAGACGGTAAAACCGAGAAACGACAGAAATCGCGATTTGGAAGGGGTGGGAGTGGGAGAGAAAGCGGGATCAGAGGGTGCGGAGTAGGTCGACGACGACGATGATGCTGAGAAAGCGGCGAGTTGTCTAAAAGAGAGAGAATGATTGTGAAAATGGTGAATTAGAGAAGATCGTCTCAAGCTTTGCAGCAGCTGCATGCTTATTCTTCGTTGTAGTTGTGGGGGAAGGAAGGAGACAAAGGGCCAAGGGGGGAGGGTTTTGCAGGGGTTTTTGATTCGTCTGCGATTAATTAAGGTTTGGTAATTGCATCTTTGTGGAATATTTCAAAGAGAATCTACCTTAGAATATAAACCTTTGTGTAATGTTATGTTATGACGAAAATTCGAAGGTACGCACGGAAGTATGGTGCTTTCTGTGCGCATGCTTCAAAACGCAGCGTTTAAACGGTGTGCAATGAACATTTGCAGTTTTCCAATGAACATTTGTGGGACCCACCTCAATTTCTCTTTCCTCAAATTTTTCACCCCATGTGCGTTGTAAACCAATAAACATCAAGATTATTCCAATGGACATTGTAGTATAATGAACACACGCTAATTTTCAATGGACATTTGCAATTTTGGAATAAACATTTGTGGAATTTACTATTGTTCATTTCTTACTTCATTAACATATTGTTGATTCAAAAGGTTAGTTTGTTCATCCAAGTCTTCAAAATGTTCTTCCAAATTACTTATATGTTGTCATTACTTATATGTTCATTGGAGATGAACAGATGTTCACTGGAGATGAACAGATGTTCACTACATTAACATATTGTTGATTCAAAAATGGTTCCCATGTGGTAAATTTTTAACTGTTCAGTAGAAAATTGAAGATGTTCATTGGGTTATTTTTTGTTTCCAGTTTTCCGCGTTTTGTTTGTTTTTTGGTGCGTTTTGGATGGTGCGCACCATCCTATTCCTACACTCATGCGCATCATCGACGAACTCACTTGTGTTGGAAGGGAACTTTGGACCTTTACTTTTTGGAAAATTCCCATAGTAAGGCTATGTTTAGTTCACCTTATTTTTACTGATCTTATCTGATCTGAATTTATTTTTCTGATTTGATCCCATATGAACTTATCTGATTTAATATGATATAATCTGATCTGAACTTATCTGATCTGATTTGAACTTATCTTTTATAAAACATATTATTACTAATATTATTAGTACTTTGTATTTTATTACTACTATTACTATTACAATCATTTTACTACTATGCACAACTTTTAACAATAATAATAATAATAATAATAATAATAATAATAACAACATCTATAATAATAATAATAATAATAATAATAATAATAATAATAATTATTATTATTATTATTATAATAATAATAATAATAATAATAATAATAATAATAATAATAATAATAGCGTTAGTAATACTAATAATCATAATAATCATGATACCAATAATAATAATAATAATAATAATAATAATAACAACAACAACAACAATAATAACAATAATAATAAGTTTTTAAATATAAGCATGATCCGAACTTATCTGATCTGATCTGAACTTATCTGATCTGATATGAAATAAGCAAAATTAAGGTGAACTGAACATAGCCTAAGTTGGTAATCCTTAATTATAAGTGATTTTCAATGACAAATTGTTTTATTTTCCACTTTAAAAAATAACCCTAACTTATTGTCCTAATGTCAAACGTGACATTATGTTCCTAAAAAATTAAGGTGGCATTATGAAGCAAAAAATTGTTAACCCTTTTAATTTTTCGTTAGATTTAATGTCTCGGTTTGCGTACCAAAAATTACATCAATTTCACGTGTCGCAAAATTGCTCGGTCAAGATTTGGGGGGTCATTTGGTCCTTTAGAGTCAAATTTGAGGTCGAAATTGGCAAAAAAAAATGAACAGAAACGCCTCAGTTTGTGTGCCAAGAAACGCCTTTGTTTGCATGCCTTGGTTTGCGTGCTAGAAAATTGTTTGGTCTAGGTTTGGAGGTCATTTTGGTCCTTAAGGGTCACCTTTGGTTGAAATCGGCAAAAAAAAAGACCAGAAACACCTCGTTTTGCATATCAGAAAATGCCTCGGTCCCCGTGCCATTAGTTCTAACGATAAGTCAACAACTAACAGCTTTCTGTTTCATAATATCACGTTTGACATTTGAACGGTAACTAAGGGCTATTTTTGAATGCGAAAAAAAAATGTTTTCCACTGAAAATCAGCCATAGTGAAGGTTTACCAGTAGGAATTTCCCTTACTTTTTCTTAGTGTCTTTCGACGTGGGCAAACATCTAATTGCTAGATGTTTACTAACATCTAATTGCTAGATGTTTACGAGGAATAAAAAAGAAATAAAAGACAATATAAAAAAGAAAAAACAATTTTTTCTTGTTTGTAGATTTTTTTTGTACCTTTTAATATATAAAAACAGTAGTTGGGTTACATGATCACTATTTATATTTCATGAACACAATTTGTTAGTTGCATAAATATTATTTGTAGTTACATGAATAATACTAAGTCCGTTCTTTTTCTATTGCAACAATAGGGTTTGGCATGGTTTTTGAGAAAGTAAAAAAGTTGGGTAATTAAGCATAAATATACCCTTTAGCTTGCTAGAGTAGGAGAGCGAAATGATACTTAATAAAGTAAAAGTACCCCTTGAACAATAAAAGGTGGGTTGGTGAATAATTAATGATGGTTTTGGTAAAATAAAGTAAGGGTAATAATGTCAACTAAAGTTACTTTTTATGCCAAAGATAGAATTGTTGCAATAGTTGTGAAACTACCCATATTGGTAATTGTTGAAGTATTTGTTAGCAACACATTCTCCAAGGTCACTTTTTTGTTTGACTGACAACTTTATCTTTATTGTCTCATGTACATTGACAGCTTTACCCCTACTTGATGTTAGTAAACATCTAACAATTAGATGTTTATCATTTCTCGAGTGATGCCTCCTTTGTCCTTTAAGATCATCTACAAAATGTTATACACAACTTAATTTTTTTAAAATATATATTACCTCTATTTCTTGATACTTGCAACATTTGCATAATATCTCTCACAAATGTATAAAGGAAAAAATATAGTTAAGTGTGATCTTATTTGATTTGTCTTAATGCATACTTTCGTAATATCAACTTTTTGTAGTTTTTGCTTATACATGATTAAAGACATTAAGGAACAAAGTAGTAGATTGGATAGCGTGTCTACGTGTAGACAGAAAATGTTGCAAGTATTAAGAAATACTACTTCCTATATTATCTAAACATTGGTGTTAAAAGTAAGGGAAATACCCGGGCCAAATACTAGTTCATAATTATTTTGTGTTGTCTAAAGTATGTAGAGACGCTTAATGTTAAAATTTGAGATTGAGAAACAAAGATGTGATAAGCTCAAATTGTGAATAACAAATGCATCGTCCTAATCTAGATATATTACATCATAATAATATGGGTTGGAATCGGATCAATGGATCATGATTGGACTGATCCAATAACCTTAACACTTGACAATTGACAAAAAAAATTGACAATTGACAAAAATTGATTCCTCAATAAATCAATCTGGTTTTATAAATAGATTTGTATGCATTGAGCTCAAGTATACACAAACAATAAGGTATATTATTGTCTTTATATCCATCTATATTAAAATTAAGCATTTGACAAGTGCTTGCTAAACAAAAACAGTTACATAAGAAGTTAGTTTCTCCCTTTCTCCAAATTCCACACCCTTAAGCATTTCTGGGAGATCAGTTATTGAAACACAAACAAACCAATTATAACAGCCAATTTACACATGGGATGACAAGGGGCAACAATGCTGTTTCTTAACAACAAACTGTTAGCAAAATCAACCAACAGAATCCTTTTGGTTCACCAAAATGAATAGAGCTTTAATTACAAATTGATTGATTCATTACATGCTTAGCATGTAGTAAGACACTTGAATTCGTATGAAATTGACTCAAACAGATAAATCTACAGTGTGCAGTTCAGAAACAACATTTCATTCGTCGAATATGTTCCTCTCATGCTTATTCCATTCTCTATGTATATGTGTCCCATGTTCACGATACAATTCATACATGATAGCAGGAATTCAGCACCAGGCTTGTATCCAAAAGTTAGGTGCCAAAAATTTAGCTCCGAAGTGAATATATGTAACACATAAAGGCTAGAGCACTCTACTCACATAACCATTAACCATGCCTTGGTTATCATGTCATGAGTACTCACCACTAATATCACCCCATCGGACATTGTGCTTAGCAGCAAGATAATGGGCTCCAACAGGTCCCCTGCTACCAAAGGGGTAAAGCTCTGGTGCTACCTTTTTCTCCTCTAGTGCCTTTAACAATGGCGTGAACAATAACCATGCAGCATCGAGTTCATCACTTCTAATGAACAGCCTCCGCTCTCCTTCTATCGCATCCAGAAGTAACCTCTCGTATGCATCAGGAATTTCTCCCCGATACCTTCAAAAGTCAGCAGACACTGTCAGGGAGTGGGAAAAAGGGGCAGGTCTCCTATCTTATCCTTCCAGATTGCAAAACATTTTTATAAATCAGCATAGCTAAGATCATTGTAGTCCTCCCTTAAAATTTCTTTCTTCATACAATAGTAAGAAAAAAAGATTTTTAAGCAGCTAAATATGTAAAATCTCATTTTTTGAACCTACGCACTAGCAGCAAGAGGAATTGTGTCAAATACTACTTTCTCCGACCCTCTTGGTTTGCACGAAGCCAAGAACAACTTACCACCTCAATATAACTCTTAAAAGGTATCAGAAAGGGAGTGGGGCGATAAAGGGTACAGCAGAAATAATAAACTAAACTGCATTGGGCATAAATGTACTAAGCTGAATGCCAGTAAGATTCACCATTGAGATTTCTTTGGTTATATTAAAAACGTGCAAGTTGCAGAAGAAATTGGCCCAAAACAAAGGAAGCTGATATTTATAGGGCTACTTCGGCTATAGCATTTATTTGGTCAATATGTTAAAATATGTGTGTTTACCTAGCACTGTAAAACAAATTAAGGTCACTGCGATCCAATCTCATCCCAAGGCCAGGAACCTTGTTGTTGATTTTTAAGAAAATTGCTTCATCAGGTTGAACCCGAAGAACAAGCTCATTGGTAGCTTTATCTGAATCGCTACCGATGATTCTCTTGTACAAGTTTCCAGGAACATGTCTAAACTGCACTCGGATTTCAGCTCTGCATTTCACATCACACAGCTTCATTGCAGAAATGTGAAAAAATCTTTTAAAGAAATATATAAGAGTAATATTCATGCATGTAGACCTCTTTGTATGAAGAGCTTTTCCAGCTTTCATCAGGAAAGGAACTCCATCCCATCGAGCGTTGTCAATGAATAATGCTGCGGCTGCAAAAGTTGGAGTGAGACTATTCTTTGGTACTGTTGGATCATCTGTATAACCTTGATACGATTTTCCCCCATTGCTGTGACCCTTGTACTGACCTACAACCACGTCTTGAAGCTGAAGTGGTCTCATTGATCTAAGCACTTTTACCTAGATGCATGAGTCGCGAGAGAAAGCATGAATCACAACTACTCCAAGTGGAAATAAAAAGAGATCATCAATGAAACATTTGAATACCTTTTCATTCCTAATGTCCTCAGCATCTAAGCTAACTGGTGTTTCCATTGCGAACAAGGCTAGAATTTGAAGAAGATGATTTTGCATTATATCTCGGATAATCCCATAATTATCAAAGTATCTAAGAGCAAAGTCAAATGAGAAAAATGAATCCATTTGCTTAGTGATATATTAAACAAATTTGATTCTACAAGCTTACCCTCCTCTTCCCTCCGTACCAAAATCTTCAGAGAATATCAACTGGACATTCCGGATGTAGTTCCTTGACCATAGAGGCTCGAAAACTAGATTCGAAAAGCGTAGAACTGATAGATTCTCAACCAGCTCCTTCCCCAAGTAATGGTCAATCCTGAATTGACATTCAAGGTTTGACTTGAGATACAACTTTTTAGAAATAATCATTGACAAGACATCAGATGGAATTAAACCTGAATATTTGTTCCTCGGTCAAGTACTGCTTCAAGCTTCTAGTCAGCTCACGCGATGAATCTGAGTCACGTCCAAATGGTTTTTCAACGATAACCCTTGTCCATCCACTATCTGAAGAAGCTCGGTGGCTAACACATCTCACCACATCCACAAATATGTTTGGTGGTATTGAAAGGTAAAATAGCCTATTTGGCAGCCTACTAGCCTGAAAGGATATCAAAAAAAGTTCAATTTCCAACATCCAAATGCGTACACATTGTCCAACAAGAATATATACTACGTCTTGGCTTTGAACAACATATTAGAGATTAAGACCATTACAAGAAAGAAAGCTCAATCTAGAAGTGGCATCAACTAATAACTAACAGGTGTACTTTGTTTGAATGATCAAATGAGGCTGTGTTCAATTATTGGCTTGTGCAAAATGGTAACACCCTATCACTCCATACGCACTGGAACACGCCTACCATGTTCAAGCTCTCAGCTTTAGGATATTTTAGGAAGTTAATGCTTCGTAACATTTGAGCATGCCCATGGCATGCTTAGATTGGAGGAAAGGTATTGCGGTGGTAATAGGAGAAAATTCAAAAAGAATGAAGATAAAGGTGGGGGTAGATAGGATTAGGTAGTGACTGTGTATGAGAGAGTAAGGAAAGGGGAAGCTATTACCCTCACTATGGGTTAATAATAACTTCCCTATAGGGGAGTTGTGTAACTATTCCCCCAAAGTGAGGGTATTAATTACCCGCTCCCTCCCTCTTCCATACGCAATACTATCTAATCCCGTCTACCACCGCCTCTATCCACCTTTGTTCTTTTTAAATTTTCGTCCTATTAACCCGCCTAATACATTTCCCTCCAATCTAAGCATGTCTTTAGTTTGACAATTTTGCATCAACCAAGCTCTTATACAACATTACACAAGTAAATAAGATGTTGATGTAGGTAAAATGAAAAGTACTTTATGTGTCACGGCTAATGACAGATTCGCTGCAGGGGCGTTTGACGAAAAAGATCTACAAGAGGCATGCAGGTTGATCAGTTTGTTCCCTTTTTGATACTGATAATGACATAATGTAAATTGCAAGTTTATAGTTTTTCAAGTGTCTTTTTCCTGAAAAAATTCTGCAGGGGAAATATGAGGTGTTTAGCCATCCAAAGATAGCCTAGGAAGCAAGAAGGTAATGTATGCTTGATAGACTCAGACCTAAAATGCCGCTAAACGTGGGGATTCGGATGGAGAAATTACAAGGCTGTTTCAGCAGAAGAGCTCAAGAGCAGCAAGGCAGCAATTATTCTTAGATATACAGTAGAAATTGTCTGTATAGAAAGGTCTAAGTAAAGGAACAAAGTTAGAGATTAGTTTAGGTAGCTATAAGGAAGAGCTATCTTTTTTCAGGGTTGAGATTGTATATATAATGGATATGACTACATGAGTCCTGAGTAGGCTACATAACCTAGATAAATGACATGTTTCCGATGACGTAATGAAAAGTCTATCGAGCTAGTAGGCTGGTTAATAAGAACTAGAGGATAAAAGATTAGACATATTATGTAGAACAAATAGAGTAATGGATAAGGTATGGAGAAAACATGAAGCAAGAAATATGTTGATGCAAGTCCACAAAATTTAGCTACAAATAGCATCATTTCCATTTGATTAGGTATGTATTGTCATGAACTTTCATCCTAACCAGAATTCTTATCCAACCATATACAGAGCATAAGTTCCTTCCATCATTTAGCATTACACACCATACATTTTCATAATGAACAAAACATCATATTTGTGTTATTTTTTTATGTCCACTAACTGATCATACACTCTTTGTTAGGCTGTAGGCATAAATGGCATTAACCTGGCTACTCTCCAAAGATAATGTACTTTCCCTTCTCCAAGATATAAATGTTTGTGCTAGTTCCATCTTTCCTCAAACGTCAGCTTACCTATTTCTCCTTATTCTGAAGTCCCATTGACAGTTTTCGTTACCAAAGTAGCCAGCCTCTATTAAGCTATCTTATTAATTCAGAATCAGATACTTTCCATTTCATTTTATCACAACTATGTTGAGAGCAAAACCTCAGAATGTACCAGATAGAATATACATCCGAGAACAAATCAAGAAAATCTACAGGTACTATACCTCTTTTTGTTTAAGCTTACAGTCCAATTTTGAAAAGTCATCCTCAGAATTATACTGACCGGAATGGTAAAAGCATCGTTGTAAAAATTGGTCCATTTTGTCAGCACAATTTTCCCTGTAATGTCTCAAAGGTTGTCAATATATGCAAAGAAGATGTTCATGATAAACTAAGCAAAGAAATAAGAAGTATAGTGATTGAGATACCTCTGGTCTACTCTACAGGTTAAGGTTGCACTGATCATGTTCCGTAGCTCCTCATCACTCAGTTTTGTTCGTGCATAACCAAATATTGTGAAGTTCTGCATAACATGGTTGCAAGGAGCAATGTAACATACATTTCTGGTGCAATTAAACATGTCATGATATATAATGAAAGTAGATTAAGTTGATTAATATTATTATTGTTAGAAAAATCAAAGGACCTCAGTTAGAAAGTCTTCATAAAAGAGAGCAAAAAGGGCAGGAAATATCTTCTTCTTGGCAAGATCTCCTGAGGCACCAACTACAATTATGCTCAGTGTTGGATCTTTTTTGACAGAATTTAACACGGGAAGTGCCTGAAGATCCTCTAGCGGCTCAACATTCTTTGCAATGATTGGAGTCACAGGTACATCTGCACAAAGCCCAAATTATTGTAATTTCAGTATAACAAAGCCAAATAGATGTATTATATGATCATGAATATCGTGAAGTCTCTATGATTACCAATGTTGCATGACGCTATACGACAAGAAATCAATCGCTAAGATTAAAGTCAAATAATCTAGTATATAGGCCTTATTCACAGAAGTCACAGAGAGCCAATAAAGTAAGCGACTTACTTGCCTAGAGTGAGCCTCACATCACCTCCCAAAGGTGTAGGCAAAACTAAATAAGGCTAATATGAGGATAAGAAAGAAGAGGGTTGTAGCGAAAATGCAAGGAAAGCCCTCATTAAAAATCATATAGACTGTTTTTATTTAATACTCCCTCGATCTCCTATTATGTTAACATGTGCAAATGCCACACTTATGAAGATCATACTGTAAAAAGAAGAACATAGTGTGAGCACACGATAAAAATGGTTTTGCTCATCCTCCAAGGAAGTACTCCATAAAAATGTTGTATCTTAGATTCTTAGGTATTACAACGACAATAATAATCATCCTTTAATCCAAAAAAAGAGAAAAAAACAAAGAAAATTATAGTAAATTCAAGACAATTGTAGCATCCATAATTTGGATTACAGTTATACTTCGAGTGAATCAGCATGTTCCACGATTATCCCAAAATTAGTAGCAAGTCCTTATAAACTATACATTGTTAAGTACTCTAGTTCCTTAGATATTGTTCCAACCGATGAAGAAAAGCTAAAACCAAATGATGTGTTTGTTGTTGACTATGAAAACCAGTCCACTATCTCTTTGCAAATAAGTGGTCATACCTTCCAGTGTGGTGCTTCAAATGTGTATGCATTTCTAAAAGAAAAGGTTGCTAAAAGGTAAAGTTCAGCCAAACAGTCAGGAACGAATAACGCAGGAAAGAAGCAATAATTGATAGAAGCCATCTAGCATCGTTCTCTAAGTTTCATGTATTATATCCTCATCTGCAACTTGTAAAGAAACCAATATCATCACTATGGTCTCAGAATATTGGGTTCTTGTGCACTTGTGGTCCAGGTAAATTATTCTTACATGTGATAATAAACCACTTCTCTTAGCTACCATGATTTACTGATGATCCTAGGCCTTGCTAATTTGCATTTCACTAGAAACAACTCTTTTTCCTGATCAATGATTAACATTAAACAATTAACCAATCTTTATGTATAGAAGCTACATAACATTCATCTTTTTATTATTGCAGAACACTTGATAACCCTTCTCCTTTTTCATATCCCATTCCCTTTCACCTTTTCCTCCTCTCCTGCTTTATTTATGATATATAAAACTTTTTTCCTCTAAACATAACATAGTACAAAGGCCTACAATCTATGGAATAGTGGTGCCCATCTACAAAAGGTGGGTAGCCCTTTAAAAAACTTGAGGAATTCATCATCTATGGTATAGTGGTTTCTTATTTGTCAGTAGAGCATGCTAGCATATAGTTATCCCACATTTCAGCCCTGCTTTGTCCCTTTTTAAATAAAATCATTTACAGTATTCTTATTTTCTTAACAGGGTAAAATTAGAGCATTTATAAATTTTAAGCAAAGGGTTTTACTTGAAAAATTGTACCAGTTTAGCAGACTATAGACTGGATATCTACCCGTCTTAAACTGATGGAAAGTTCGTTTCATTTGCAATACTTTCAAAGTAGAGTCACCTACCAATAATTTTTCTCATGTTCTCATCAATTTTATGTCGTAGTTCAATGGACTAGTCTAATCTATGTCACTCGAAGTTGGGTACTCGTGTCAGACATCGGTACATGTCCAAGTGCCTGACTCGGCAATTTTATGAAATTCCATGATTTTGGCCCAATGAAGTGTCCATATCCATGTCAGAGTGTTGAGGTTGCATGTACTTCACATATAGTAGTAAAGTGTCCAAGTAGCATAACGTGTAATCTTAACAATCATCAGGGAAAACAATCAATAGCAGTTTTAAAATGGTGATCGAGACCTTTGAATCATTCAGGCAGTAGTTTTTAATCATCCAAAAAACAATGATGCTACTATTGTCTCCTTTTAATCACATTACATTCAAATAACAAAGCTCAATACAAGCATCATAGCAATTGAAACAATTATGCCATTATCAGGCAAGATTTCTGCTACCTCTGAAAAACTCACTCAACCAAACATATAAAGTTAGTGCTTAGCCACCTGAACTAAAGTTATTCAGAAGTAAAGCTTTTTCCTTAAGAGCAACCACAAACAAAAGGCACACTCTTCATAATACTGATAACATCCTCAAAACAAGCTTAACTGATTGATTAAATAAAAGAATGACACACCAAAGCATGAAAATTTTAGTAATTGTATGCAGCAAAGTTATATATAGTATAAAGAGAACTGAATTACAAAGTTATCTGAATGAAACAAAGCAAAAAACTTTACCATCTTGAAGAGAAACTGGATTTAAAGGATGCCCATTTGAAGATTCTGAATTGAAGCACTTTGTTTGGTAGAATCTTGAAAGAATGTGAGACACCCATTTGGAAGAGTAGAGTCTTGAAGGCAAAACAATAGAAGAGGATGGCAAAAAACGAGTACCATTTTTAAGTGTAGAGGGAGAAACTTTCACTGCTGCTACTATTGAAGATGAGCAAGTGCTCATTTGCTTAGCCATGCAATATTGCAATTGAGTTAGTTTTTGGTGGCCAAATTGCAAGTGTTAGAACAATAATCTTTTTGCTACATGAAAAATATTTTGATTTAGATTTTAAAGAGATTGAGATGTTTTTGATACATTGTTTGAATATTTCTTGAAGTTCTTGAGAAGATAGTTAAGCATCAGAAAACTGTTGAGATGAGAGTAGTAGTAGAATGTAGGGCCCTTGTGTAATCTTCAATATGAGGCTATGGATTATTCTTGCTTTCTTTTTCCTCGTTTTGTGAATTAAGATGGCAATGGGCACCATTTTATTGGTTTTTGTAACTAGCTTGGGCTATACTCCCTCCGTTTCATTTTAATCTACACACTTTGACATTTTACACTATTCACAAATTTCACTTTGACCATCATTTGTGATTTATACGCGGATGAAAATATAGTCATGTGGGATCTTGTTAGATTCATCATAACATGTATTTTATTAATATGTACTTTTTATAATTTTTACAAATATAAAACTAAAGATATATGTCCTCAAAGTTTTGCATTGGCATGCGTGAAAAGTGTAAGTGTGTAGATTAAAATGAAACGGAGGGTGTATATGCTAGTGCAGGAATTATTTAGAACATGTTTTCTTAAAAATTGTTTTAGAAAATATTTGGATTGTGCAATAATTTAAAGTAATAAAATGCAAGTGATTTTATTAAATAAAGAAACAAAAAACAACTAGCCAATATATATTGTGGCTTTTATCTCGTGTTTGTGAGCCCAAAATGTTGGGTTATGTTTTTAGTCTACTTGGAGCTAAATGGGTTGGCTTATCTTATAAGCCTTGCTGCCTTGGAGTGTTTTTTTTTTTATGCATGATTATGACCTAAGAGGGAGTTAGGTCAGCTAAAAGAAAAATTAGAAAACACACACTCAAAAGGAGAGGAGAGAAAGAGAGAAGAGCAGCTCGGATTTTTCAGGACAGTTTGCACGAAACTGTCATTTGCCGGAGTTTCAACCGTTGGATTGTGCTGAGTTTTTGTCAGCTTGTTGGCGACACATTGGCCTCATTTTTAATGGTTGGATCGTCTGTGATCGCAGCAGGACATAACCTACGAAATTGGGTGATATTCTTCATCTTTTATTTCTCAATTGTGTATCTCTTATGTATGGAAGAGTTGGTGGGTTGTGAACCTTTTTATGACTGATTTGGGTTCTTTTGCTCTCAATTTTATCATAATAAGAGAAGGTGACAAGGGTGGACTACTCAAAAGTCCCGTGGTTTTTACTCTTCACATCGAAGGGGTTTCCACGTATAATTCGTGTGTGTTGATTGCATTTTATTCTTCTACATTTGATTATTAGCTGTTGCCCATTATTGGTTGATTGCTAGGTTGTTTGCTTGGTGAATTATTTGTGGTGTATTTGAGTTGTATTGTTTGGTTGATTGTCTTGGAGGTGATCCTTGTGGGTAGTTGATATACTAGTTTTGAAGCCCGTGCTTTGCATAGGTTATTATTAGTTTATCTTCTTGTAATTTTTTTGATAACGTTGTTGATTTTATGTTGCTATGTAATGAAACTTTTTAACACCATTGTGTTTACATACTTCCTTTGTTCTTTTTCTATTGCAAAAATTATCATTTTGGATAATTTCATCTATTGGAACCATTCCACTTTTGGTAAAAAAAAACTATAACTGACAATATTGTCTTTATTTTATGTTAATAAAACCATCATTAATTACTCAAATTGCCTCATAAAGTTGCGTTTACTTTATTAAGGATTTACTTATCCCCTACTATAGTTAATTAAAGCCAATTGCTCTATGCTAAACTACCATTTTTTATTTCCTTAAAAATCATGTCCAAACCCATTGTTGCAGTAGAAAAAGAACGGAGAATATATTTGTCATTATACTCTAATTTCTATATTTGTTATTGTGATATATAAATTTTATATATTTTAATATTTCATTGAATATTGTAATTAAGTGTATTATTAAATGGTATCACAATAATTGGAATGACTAACAATAGCTGAAACAGTTTTAACATGAAAAATACTCGAATGATACTTTAAAAAGTAGAGGGTAATAATTTAATAGATGCAGGACAAAAAGAATAGAGAAAAACATGAATGTCAACCATAACTTCAACTTTTAATATAGCACATAAACACTAACGTATATTGAATGGAAGATAGGAAATCCAAAAAGACGATCATAATGATGGTATCATGAATAAATTAATTAAATATAAAACTAACCTCTACTAATAATCGAAAATACTATTTAAGAGAAAAAAAAACACCTCTTCATCAATCATGACCATATCAAGACTTATCAAACTTCCTCTTTTTTTATCATCCGCGACCTCAAATAGTCTAGAAACGCGAACCTTGAGTTCCCAATTAGTTTTAATAGAATCAGTTCATAGAGAAAAGAATAAGACTTGACATGTAGATATATGGAAAAGAAAATTAAACATAAATAATCATGTATACAATAAATATTCTAGGAAGAAAATAATTAGTCAATTTCATAATAAATACCTTTGCAATGTCGTTGACAAACTTTCATTTGATTCTTCATGTAATGCCGGCCATCATGGTATGCTATAGGTTCAAAACTATAAATTTGTATTTTTTATCTTTATATAACTCAATTTTTAAAAGTATGATTTTAAAAGACATAATTGCTATTGTCACCTATAATACGCTATTTTTATAGTTATTTTCATATGTATTTAAAATAAAGAATAAAAAAAAAATACGTTACCGTTCATCTAATAAATATATTTTCATAAGTTGTAAAACTATATTGTATATTGAACCTTGATTTCGAAGCATATTTCGAGCACTCTACAATGGTAAAAAAATTATAATATTGCGAATTTTGTAGCAAAAGTTATATTCAATTTACATAGTATAACAATTTAGGTTGTTTATTTAAAATCAGACTGTAATCTTCACGTATCGAAGCCACCTTATATGTATTTATATCTATGTTGAACACCATTTTTAAAAATAAAATAGAAATTAAAAAGAATGACACGACATGGTTATGTGGAGCTCTCTATAATATTCTATGGTTGTTTTTTAAAATCAAACTCTAATTTTTCATCATCCAAAACTCTAATGTCTATGTAACTTTATCGCTGTAGATTTTAGTTTTTGTCGTAACAATAAAGTTTCTTTAATAAATTTTGTTGCAATACTAAGTTGTTTTGATTCAGTTGAGTAAGGTTGAGGTTTTGAAAGATAATATGTTTTATCCTGTAAATTGGACCTATGATCAAATGCTATAATCGGATATAATATACTATACTTATAGCTATTATTATATTTATCTAAAAGTAAGACTAAATAATGTCTTACCATTCATCCAGTGACGGATCTACTATGGGTTCACTAGGTTTAGTGGGACCCATAGTAGATCCTGATAAAATCAGTGAAGTTTCAACTAACTGGAAAAGATATAAAGCATATAGCTCACGCAAAGAAACATACGGAGCATAGATAGCTTGATGGAATTGTTGCCCGTTGTAATGCATTTAGTCGTCGGTTCGAATTATCTAATATGCTGGCTGCTGCTCTCGTCAATCTTTGTCTTCATTTTTGCTGTTTAAATTCATTCCACCATCTTCCCTTTTTCTTTAAAAAATTCATACGTCACATGTTTTTCTTACTTTCTTGTTCTTCTTTTTCTCAATCTTCAATTGTTTTTATTCTTTCCTTTTAAATATAATACTTCCTCCGTTTTTTTACATGTGACACTTTCCTAAAACGGCATGGTGCAAATTACATGTGACACTTTTTTTTCTTTCCTAAAGTAGTAAAATTTGGCCTATGAAATTACCATATTACCCTTACTTATCACAATTAACAAAAACATAACCCCACTTAATGCATCCCATTAAAACATAACCTACCCTAATCAGATTTTTATTATTCCCACCAAATTAAAAACCCCACCAACTACCATTCATCATCCCCATCAGAATTGAAACCCCCAACTACATTTTCTCTCTCTTCCATCAACCCCATTAATGATCTTCACTTCCCAGAACACTAAAACTCCTCCCCCCTTTCATCCGTTCACCTTCTCTCACCTCACCTTCATTTTCTCTCTTCTCACCGCCAATTTCTCTCTCCTCAACTCCATTTTCTCTCTCCTCAACTCCATTTTCTCTCTCTTCATTTCATCACTTTCTTCTAAAATCGCCTGTAATTCCTTCGAATTACTCATTTTCTTACTTGAAAATCATCTGCAACATCAGAGATCTTCATCTCCCAAAAAAAAAACCATAATTTCGGAACAAAATGTTTGTCCCAGATCTTCAACCCCTTGTTGATGCGCGAAACTGACGACGCAGATGAGTCTGATTGCATCAGGGAATTGATGCATGCGTTTGAAGCAAACTCGACTTGGCCCAGAAGACTTAACGACAGTGGAGACGCGCAAAATTATCTTCGCTCTTATGCCTTGAAGGCTTTGGGTGTGGTTGTTGATGAATTTTACAAAAAAAACTGGCCTTCCAAGAGAGTTCCTCCCCTCATCTTCCCTTCCACAACATGCGAGTCCCCCCAAAGATAAGATCTTTAGCCACCGACCTATTTCAAAGAGGTTGAGGCCTAGATCCAATAAGGTTGTGAATGTTGTTGCGGAAGTTGAGGGGAAAAAGGTGAGGGTGTTCTGAGGTCTACCCATGAGATTGTTTGCGCACTTAGGGCTCCTGAATTTTACTGTATCTCAAAGAAAGGTAAGGTTAAAGAGGTCAATGGGAGAAAGTGGTGAAAGGGAGGGATAAACACCTCAGGGTGGCTGAGAAAAAGGTGAAGGTGGCTGAGGTTGAGGTGCAGGGGAAGGGGAAAGAGGTGAAGGGGCAGTGTGATTGTTTGGGATGTACTGCAACTTCCTTCAATGTGTTTGATGATGAGGGGAATACATTTGCCATGTATGTAGAAAGTGATGGGGGTTTCAAAGTATTTGATGTGGTTGAAGACATTGTGGGTTCATTTGAGGCTGAAGATGGTGAGCTTGATGTCCCAATGAGCCCATGTACTAGCTCTGAACTGGACCCTGATTCACATTGCTTCCTACTAAGGCGTAGAGCCAAAGATTCGAGTCCCTAAGGTTCTATCACCCTAACTGAAATTAATTTCCTTTATCTATGAAAAATATGAGTTCCCTTCAATTTATTTTGTTGTTGCCTATTTGATTTGGTTGCCTATTTCTGTTGTAGTTGCCTATTATGTATGGTTGCCTAATTGTGGGTGGTTGCCTAAATCTGGTTGGTTGCATAATTCTGTTTTGGTTGCCTATTGGATTGGTTTGGTTGCCTTGGATTGTTTTGATTGCCTATTAATGTTGTAGTTGCCTATTGGATTGTTTTCATTGCCTAATTATGTTTGGTTGGCTATTGGATTAGTTTGATTGCCTAATTCTGTTAAGGTTGCCTACTGGATTGGTTTGGTTGGCATGGATTGTTTTGGTTGCCTTGGATTGGTTTGGTTGCCTATTGGATTGTTTTGATTGCCATGGATTGGTTTGGTTGCCTATTGGATTGGTTTGGTTGCCATGGATTGGTGTGGTTGCCTTGGATTGGTTTGGTTGCCTATTGGATTATTTTGATTGCCTAATTATGTTTTGGTTGCCTATTGGATTGGTTTTGGTTGCCTATTGGATTGATTTGGTTGCCTATTGGATTAGGTTTGGTTGCCTACAATTAGGTTGGATGATGAATTGGATTGGTTTTGGTTGGTGAGATAAATGGCTAATGATGTCAATTATGCTTAATGAAACCTAAATGTGTGGGTTTGTCTGCTGAGTTATTTGAGTCCCTCCCTGCTAATTGAATTGAGTCCCTTATTTTTTATGATCACATATAATCCAGATGATGAAGGGACTTATGCTTGTGGCTTGAGGAGTAAGAGATGATTTGCTCCTTATTGGTGTGAAACCAGTAAGTTGAGGATTTAAATCATCCATTACTTCCTCAATGAGCTATGCACATCTCCCTGATGGATTTAACTAAACACAACTCCCATCAACTTGTTGACATGCAAAAAATGAACATAAAATTCATCCACAATTGTTGCATCACTGCTTATACAAACCAGTACTTGACCATAACTAATTACATAGCAAAAACAAAACATAAAAGCTAGGCCCAAAAACTTTCTGGTTTGATTAGAAGTGTTGCTGCATCTTCTCCATAAGCTAAACCAAATCTGTTAATACTTATATACATGTGTATGTCTTCTTATATACTTCTTATATACCCAAAAAGTTGCCCCTGTTTCTTCTCCTTCATACACATCAAAAAATTGTGCAAATGTCAATCTTCATATTCTCCCCATGTTAGACTTGTGGTGCATCTAGGTAGTCAAAAGCTTCACCTACATTAATGAATCTTTCATTTAGATAAGCCACTGCCTCATCTATAACTGCTTGCTCAACTTCCACATTGTCTGGAAGTAATCCCTGTCTCTCTAGCTTTCTTTTGCCATGGTGTGGATTCTTGTAATTATTCCCCCCTTTGCATTTAAGTATCTCTACCATCAGTGGCGGACCCACGTGGGGTCCTGGGTGGCCGGGGCCCCACCATTATTAAAAAAAAAAATTGGCTTTTTCTGGAAAAAAAAAAATCAAGAATATCGTTTACCGAGTCCAAGGCGTAAGGGGTAGTGTAACTGTCTGCAAAAAACAGTAATGTTTACTCTTTAGGAGTCTTAGATAATTAATATAAAAACTCAAAAAGCTATTGCATATTGATATATTTGTCAGATTCATAAAGTAAAAGGATAGAGAGAGAATTAGAGAAAGCGGCACACACACTCAATTACTGCCAATTTCATTAAAGGCTACTATGCTAGGCTTCTAGATTATTTTGGGGGACACAAATTGCTTGGCCTGACTTGCTACAACTAGCCTAGTACATCCAATTAAAAAGTAACGCCTGCAAATTGCTAGCGTCAAGCGAGTAGCGAGGTAATTTTTTGTTTTTAAAGTTTTCTTCTTATTGTTAATTTGTTATATTAATTGATGTATATTGTTTTGTTGTGTTTTTGCAAATTTGGGTATGTATTATTGGCAATTGTACGTTTATATTGTTATTAATTTATGTTTTATTAGGTAAAAATTAAGATTTTTTTATTGTATTATTGCTCTAGTTGATCATAAATTTGTGGTTTGTGATTTAGGAAAGAATCAATTACTCAGGCCCTGTTCTTTTGGACTTATTTTCAGTTTAATTCAGTTCAGTTTATTTCAGTTCAGTTTAGTTTATCTCTGCAATTTAGTTCAGTTCAGTTAATTTATGTTCAGTTCAGTTCAGTTTCTCTCTGCAATTCAAATCAGTTCAGTCCAAAAGAATAGGGCCTCAATTTGTTACGAAATGAAATTATATCAGAAAAATTTTAAATTAGAATCATCAATTTGTTGCTTTATAATATGAATTGTATGATTTTATTGTTACACTATGTTCTTGTTATTAGATTTTAATAAAAATATTGATATATTTATGAACTAATTAATATCTTAAAAAATAATTTCAGCATGAAGAGAACAAAACAAAAAGATATTGCAAGTTTCTTTACAAAAAGAATGAACATAGATACTGGAGATCCTTCTACGCCAAATCCTCGTCAATCTCAAACAAATTTTAGTCCACCAACCAATAACCCCTCAACTCAAGAAACTGATAATAATCCACAAAATCAAAGAGATGAAACAGAAGTTAGAGTTAATTCAAATCCTGAGCTTCGAGCCCCAAATGAACAAATAAGATTAACTGAAGTGGATGCTACTAATCTTCCTCAAGATCCTGGGAAAAGGAAGAAAATTCACGATTTCCATCCAGATGATCAAGATATAGTTCGGAGGGTTTACACTAACTAAAGAAAACTTTGTCAACCAACAAACCATGAGTTTCCTTATAGATTATTTGGGGACAAACCTCGACGATTTAATGAAAATTGGTTAAAAAAGTACAAATCATGGCTTGAGTATAGTGTTGAAAAGGATGCAGTTTTTTGCTTTCCTTGCTATCTATTTAAGGAAGAAAACACACCCGGAGGAGATGCATTTGTTAATGAGGGATTCAGAGCTTGGAACAAAACAGAGGCATACGAGAAACATGTTGGAGGGCATAAGAGTGCTCATAATAATGCTGTGCGGTCTCTTGAAGATTTTAAAAAACAAAAATCAAGTCTTCCATCTCTCTTTGCTAATCAATCTGAAGAAAACAAGCTTAAATATCGGAAGCGATTAGAAGCTTCTATTAAATGTTTGAAGTGGCTTTTGCTTCAAGGCTTGCCTGCTCGTGGCCATATTGAAAATGAAACTTCCTCTAATAGAGGTAACTTCGTTGAACTTTTGAAATTTCTTGCCTCGGAAAAGGAAGATGTTGCTAAAGTTGTTTTACAAAATGCACCGGGTAATAGTCAAATGACGGCTCCTTCAATTCAAAAGGATATTATTAATGCTTGTGCAACAGAGACAACTAAAGCAATTATGAAAGAACTTGATGGAGATTTTTTTGCTATTCTTGCTGACGAGTCTGCAGATATTTCTGATAAAGAACAAATGGCTCTTTGTTTGCGATATGTTAATAAAAGAGGTGAAGTATTGGAGCGCTTTCTTGGTGTTGTACATGTTGCTAATACCACATCTGTGACATTGAAAGAAGCAATTGAGTCAAAACTAATTGAGCACTCTCTAACTCTTTCTAGAGTGCGCGGACAAGGTTACGATGGTGCTAGCAATATGCAAGGTGCAATTAATGGCCTTAAAACTTTAATTCTAAATGAATCTCCAACTGCGTATTGTGTTCATTGTTTTGCTCACCAACTTCAATTGACACTTGTTGCCGTTGCAAAGAAAAATGCTGATTGTGGTTGGTTGTTTGTTGATGTGCTTGCACCTTTATTGAATTTTGTGGGTGGTTCACCCAAACGGAAAGAATTTCTTCGGAAAAAACAAGCTGAACGTGTGGTAGCAGCATTATCTATAGGTGAAATTGAATCTGAAACTGGCTTAAATCAGGAGCTTAGTTTGAGTAGGCCGGGTGATACGCGTTGGGGATCTCATTTTAAAACAATTTTGAATGTGCTTAATTTATATCCAACAATTCTTGAGTCACTTGATGCCATTGGGGATATTTCTGATAGTGTTGACCGAAATCGAGCTGAATCACTTACACACTTGTTGATGTCATTTGATTTTATTTTTGTGGCACATTTGATGAAGAGTATATTCGCGATTACAAATGAGTTGAACATGGCTTTGCAAAAAAGTGATCAAGACATAGTGAATGCAATGAAAATGGTAGACGTGACTAAGAAAAATCTACAGAAGCTCAGAGATGAAGGATGGGATACTCACATGAACAATGTTGGTTCATTTATGATTAAGTATGAGATTGAGATTCCTAATATGGAGGAAAAATATGTGCACCCTGGCAGAAGGAAGTTTCGTGGTAGTAGACCACAAGTAACAAATCTTCACCACTTTCGAATTGAAGTTTTTCTAAGTGTCATTGATCTACAGTTACAAGAACTTGAAAACCGGTTCGATGAGGCAAGTAAGGAATTACTTATTTGTATGTCTTCCTTCAGTCCTACTGATGGGTTTTAAAATATACCGCAAGTGCACGGTGTCTGTTTGGCAGAAACTGGCAAATACGGGTCGATCCACAGGGAGAGGAGTTCTACAGATTTATGTTCAATTATCTAACTACTTCCAGAGAGGAAAAATAATTGAGGAATTAATAACTAAGCTAGAGTAAACTAGAACGCAGAAAAATGAGAATTTATCAAATAATTAAAAACCTAGGGCAATCGATCGGTCCACCATGCTTATACCAGTTTAATCAATATAATATAGTTCAACAACACTTGGATTGAGGTTCGAATAAACGAAGTATTTCGCTAATCCTTG
Organism: Beta lomatogona; assembly: GCA_947646795.1. NCBI lineage: Eukaryota > Viridiplantae > Streptophyta > Magnoliopsida > Caryophyllales > Amaranthaceae > Beta > Beta lomatogona. Next base: position 906,485 of record CANSNZ010001135.1, read on the forward strand.
GTCAGGCATTAACAACTCCTAGATTAACATATGCCAGTACGGTCGCTCAACATAATCAAATCTACCTATTGTAACAAGCCTCTAACGAATATGATCTTTCGATTCTAATTCTTATTAGCTAAACATAACTCATGATATTGCGCAATTACATGAATTAAACAAGTATAACAAATCAATAGGAATTATTTTAATTCAATCCAATTATTGAAGAACATCAAACCACAATAAAAAAGGTATAAACATGGCTTCCCTCTCTAAACCCTAGAAATAGACTACTCACTCATTATAACAAAGAACTCAATAAACAGGATCAAAGTAAAAGAATTCATTAAATTAAAGAAAGTAAAGAAGAATACCGAATGATTGAAGAACAATGAAATAGGAAATCGACAATCTATATAATCTTCCAATGTAAAAGTTCAACAAAAGTAGAGAGAATAAACTAAGTGTTTGGCCCTAAAAATGTAGAAAAATTCGATCCCCTCCACGAAAATACTAAAAACCTATTTATACTAAATACAAAACCGGCTAAAAAAACCCAAAAAATCGCGTCCTGAGAGTCCGCCCGGTCGGGCGACGGTGAATGCAGACTTACGACGAAGGAAAAATTCCGCCCGGTCGGGCGCGTAAGCGTTTTTCTTCGTCTGATGGATGAAAAATCCCAAGTGTTGAAGTTCGCCCGGTCGGGCGCGTAAGCGTTTTCTTCTTCGAACGCTGCTGGTGGCTAAGTATGAAACTTCGCCCGGTCGGGCCACTCCGCCCGGTTGACCGGGCGAAGGTATTTACTTGTCTTTTTCTTCGTGGAATCCAACCAAAATGCTCATGCGGTCTTCCGGATACGCCTTGGACCTTGTGTGACTGCTGGACTTCCGTGTTGCGACTCCGATAAAGGTACAGAGTACCAAATCCGCATCAAAACCTGCAAAACACGACAAGAACTCCAAACACATCAAATCCACAAGAAAAGGGCTCGAAAGAGCCCAAATCGACTATCAAAACTAAGGGGATTAGAGTAAATAATCGATGAATAATGAACACATCACCTACTAACCAGTTTTCTTCGTTTGATATAAAAAAGTTGAAACGACTGGCCGAATTTTATCCTAATGAATTTTCAACAGTTGAACTTTCTTTTATTGAAGATTCACTTCAAAATTTCATTGTTGATATTCAAAGTGACGATAGATTTTCAATGTTGAAGAGCCTTACTGAGCTTTCCATGAAACTTGTTGAGACTGGAAAGCACGAGACACATTCAAGAGTATATCTGCTTCTAAAGTTAGTGTTGCTTCTTCCTGTGGCAACAGCAAGCGTCAAAAGAGTATTTTCAGGAATGAATACAATAAAAAACAAATTGCGTAGTACTATGGGAGATCAGTTACTCAATGATTGTTTGGTTGCTTATGTAGAGAAAGATTTATTTTTGACAGTAAGCATAGATGATATTGTAAATCAATTCCAAAATATGAGAACGAGACGTGAACAATTGTAAGAGATTATTTAGAAGAACAGTTAGATTGTGATTTTAATAAAATAATTTGTATGGGTAATTTTATGGAATTTTAATATTTTTTTTTATTCTCGTATTGGTTGTATACAATTGGCCCCCCCAGGACTAAAATCCTGGATCCGCCCCTGTCTACCATCACATATTGCAATTGCAACCAAGTGTACTTCAATACTTATGGGTCAAAGAAATCATAACAGTCCTGCACTTTTAAAATCAAATCATCTAGATTCATAGGAAAAGACTGATATTGTAGTGCTTGAATAGCTCTAAAAAATCCTAAATCTAGCACATTTAAGTCAGGAGACTGAGGTGGTTGATTGATTAGTTGAATATTGAAGCCATTTTGAGTTGCTGCTGCCCTAAATGCAAGGTCATCTGCATGAATGTGAGGTCTTGCATTGTCTTGCTGTATGTAAATTTCTTTTGACACACCCTCTGGCCAATTCCTCATTATGGAAAGGATGATAGTGTTGATTATCATGTCCCTCATAACTGCAAGGTTGACACTTTCAATTGCCTTTGTCACCCGACTTCCTGCCATTCTGTTCTTAGTTGAATACTTGGCCCTCCCATAATCAACAAAAGGATAGATAACCAAATTTGCCATCATGTATCATATTCCCTTGACTGTCTTTAATAGGTCTAGATGTTGCACACATGAACATAGCTTTAATCTTATACCTTTTAGGTTGACAACAACTGTAAGGGTCATCTTCAGCAGGAAGCAAGTAGAATCTCCTCATGTCTGGACTCAAATAAAACCACTTTTCATCTATGTGAACAACATTATGCATGTCAACAAATGTTGGTGGTTGTGTCTTTGTTGCTGGTAATATGTGCTGCAACACCCACTTCAGTCTTTGAAGCTTGTGATCATCAGTTAGTTTTGGGTGAGTGCTGCTTGTGTGACTTCTGAGCTTCCCCTGTTTCAGCAGTCTATATACAGTAGATGGAGGGACTTTAAGATAACCATCAAATGCCCTAATACTAGTCCTTAGATGAAGAGGGACTGACTGAAGCCATTTTTCATCATAAACTCTTAATTTTCTACCACATCTCCCTATTTTTTTGTTTCTAACATCTATGGGTTGCCCACTTGCTCTCTGTTTTTTTTGCATTTGTCCATATTCTTTCTAATGTCATCCTATGTATGCTATATTTTTTTTGCTAATTTTCTTTTTAAACCCCATACAACTTTACCATTGATTTATGAGGTAAGAAGTTCATCAACCAACATTCTCCTTTTTTCTAAACTTAACATTGGTTTTTTTTCCTTGCACTTACATTGTTTTGTGTTTGTGCCTGTGGTTGATGTCCATGAACTTGCTGTTACTGTGCTGCCTGTTCTGTTTCTGTGCCTCCACCATCATCATCTGTGTACTGATCATCATCACTGTGATAATGGTGTCCCATTTCATGCAGCAGCAAGTCATCCTCCATGCCTTCAATTTGCAGCAAGTGTTGAAGGTCAAAGAACCTTGCATCTCCCTGCTCTCTAGACCCCATTTTGTTAGATTGAAAGAGAAGAAGAAGACTGAAGTTTGAAGTTTTTGTGGGAAACTTCAGTCTGTAATTTTTTAGATGATTATTTTGAACATTAATGTGCAGTGTGTGCTGTGAATTAGTAGCTTAACTTAGTTAACTTGTAATGATACTAAACCATGGTAGTTGATGAAATTTTATCTCTCTTCATTTTGTGAAATAAATCCTCATTAAATGTTGGGGGTTTATATAGAAGAGAGAGTTTCTAGTTGGTGCCTTCAACTGATTTGAAGAAGGCAAAAATTTGAATTTTATGAAAAATTTAACTCTATGAAAAATTTGGAGGGATTGAAGTTGGTGGGAAATTTTTTTGGCTGGGTCATATTTCCTCTTGGGCGTGCAGCAATAAGGAAGGAAAGTGGGGTGTGGTCCCTGCTTTTCTCTCTCCTCCCTTACCTTTAAACCCATATGCAATGGTCCCCACTCCCTTTAATCCCCTACAATTACTTTTCCTTAATCCCCTTTCCAATTTTTTTCTAGGTAACCGTGAATTTTGAAAGTGTCACATGTAAAAAAAAAGGGAAAAGTATAACCATTGAGCTACATTGAAATATACGATTTTTTCACCAAATAACTCAGAGTAAATTTTTTCCACCAAATATCCTTCAACCTTTCAAAAGTCATCATATAGCCCTCAATTTCTTGAAATTTCACAATATGCCCATAATGACTAGCAACTATTAGCTTTTTTGGTCATTAATTCCTAATCCCATTACTAAACTTTGATTAACCACTATATGACCCATTTACCTTAATTGACAACCATTAAAATACCTTCTATGACCCTTTTTTCTCTCTCTTCCTCCATAACTCTCTTTCCTCTTTTTACGCCATAGACGATGTTTTAATAATGGCCAATTAGGGTTGAATCAAGTTGATAGTCATTAGGGTTTGGTAACAAAATTAGGGATTATTGACCAAAAAAAGCTAACAATCGTTAGTCATTAAGGGCATCTGGAGAATATTAAACAAAGTTGGGTATATGGTGAATTTGGAAAGGTTGGAGGGTATTTGGTGCAAGAGAAAATTACTTGGAGGTATTTGGATAAAAAATCCATAAAATACATGAGGTCATGGGTAAATTTTCACTGATTGTTTCCCAATCTTTTTATTAATGTAAAAAACATCTTTAAAAAAATATAAGATTTGCATGTGCAGTTTAATACGTTATTATATATACGAGATCTGGTTTAAAATTCATCCATAAAAGCTGGATTATCGGCGTTGATCACAATCGCAAACACAACCTCAAAATCAGCAAAAATGGAGGTGATGAGACTAGGGGTGGTGCGAAGAGTAATGAGAGAGAAAATATGGTGCTAGTGTCGGCATCGTTAGAGACGTCTACGTTGATGCTCGCTGGTGTTGGTGTTGGTGCGTCGTGAGGTGTGATGGTGTGGTGTGGCGTGTTCTAGTGTGGTGTGTCGTGAGGTGTGTGGTGATATGGTATGGTGCGGTGTGTGGTGGTATAGTATGGTGTGGTGTTGGCAGAAAAGAAGAGATAGATGAGGTTTGACGAATGGCGGTAGGTGTACAGTTGTGTGGTGGTGTTGGTGCGTTGGGATGGGTGGTAGGAGGTGGAGTGGTGGATTCATGAAGGTTAGGTTGTGAGGGGAAGAGAGAAAAAGATATAATAATGATACAAGTTTGCGGAAAGATGACATAAAAGTGAGTAATAATGATATCATTTTCCTATAAATGATATTAGTTTATGTAATAATGATAACAATATAAAGTGTTGAAAGTTGATAATGAAATAAGGGAAAATGATACAAGTTTACTGAAAAATAACATAAAAATGAGTAAAAATAATATCATTTTTCCTGTAAATAATATCAAATTTTGCAATAATAATAAGGTATATATACAGTTGAAAAATAATAATGAAATAAGGAACATGATACAAGTTTGCTTTAAAATGACATAAAGTCAGTAATATTGATATGAAACATATCAATAATGACATGAAAATGTTTTATAAATGACATAAAATAAAATTTAAAATGACATGAAACAACTTCAAAATGATATGAAATACTCCAATAATGACATGAAAGAATTTTATAATGACATTAAACATGTATATTATTTCTCTCATGTCAGATAATGTTACACAATAAGTTATAGTGTAACACATGTATACCAAAGACGTACCCTGGTTAAATAGGAAAAAGCAAAAGTGTAACTATTAATAAAAAAAACAGTTCAAAAAGAAAAGTGTAACTATTAAAACATAAATGAATCAGGGAAGGAGTACATTTGACGGATTTGTCATACTAAAAAAAGACATCTATACAAATGAACAAAAACACAGCTAAAACTCACTAAATCTATATATAGGGTTCTCTTCTTTTTTGAAGGATGTCAACATAAGGAATAATTAGAGCTGATCATCTCCAGCCCGGCCCGGTTTTTGGGCGGGCTTGGGCAGTTTTTTTGGGCCCGCGGGCCGGGCGGTCCCGACCAATTTTTTTTTTTGGGCGGGCTTTGGACAAGCCAAAAAACACTTTTTAGTCTAAATTTTAGGCCCGGCCCGTTTTGGCCCGCAAAAGCCCGCTCGGCCCGGCCCGAAATACCGGGCTTTGGGCACAAAATTTTGGCCCGGATTTGGGCCCGGCCCGTTTCATGGGCAATTTTTTTTGCGCGGCCCGGCCCGGCCCGGTTTTTGATCACCTCTAGGAATAATCACTTCATATCTCAAAAAACTTCTCCATATCTTTATCATCTTTATCCAAATTACTTAAATGGAAAATCATAATGGGAGTAAGACTAAGGCCCTGTTTTTTTGGACTTATTTTCAGTTCAGTTCCGTTCAATTCAGTTCAGTTCCGTTCAATTCAGTTCAGTTTCAGTTACTCTCTGCATTTCAGTTTATCTCAGTTCAGTTCAGTTCAGTTCAGTTTAAATTCTCTCAATCCAAAATAACGAGGCCTATGGTCATCCTCCAAGGATCCAATCAAATCATTCCAAGCTATATAGCCTAATTGTACATCCCCTAGACTAAAAGCAACTCAACAGATGAAATCACAGCAATCAGAAGAATAAAGAAACCAACACATGATATACCATTCTCAAAAGAGAGAAGAATAAAAAGAAAATACAATTTTTTGAGTTATAGGTACAAATAGGGATTGGACTGAGTCACCTATCTCAAGGAGGGCCTAGCTTAGTATTTTTAACAACCCCCCATTCCCCACGCATACTCCCGCGTAAAGGTGCTACTATGTGGGCTCGAATCTGGGTCTTTTGAGGGGAAGAAAGCACATGGTACCATCATACCAACAGAGCTATAACCCTAAACCCTATATAACGGTACAATTGTCATTTGTCAATGTACTTGCTTGTTCAGTACTGAACGGTTCAATAAATAGCCCGAGTCTTTGTAAAATATTTGGCCTATATAATTTTTTTTTTTAAATTAAATTTAATTTATCGGTTTTTGTAAGTTTCCAGTTTTTGGTTTTATAAATACAAAAGTCATATGATATAAGAGATATAATAAACTTAAAATTGGTCATACTTATATTAAACATGTCAATTTTAAAAACTGACAACAGAAAACTGGAAACTACCTTTTCTGATTTTCATATTTTTGTTTTTGGTTTTCAAAAAAAAACTGAAAACTGGAAACAAAAAACGATAACGAACGAACCCTAAATATTTAGTTTCCTTATCAATATATCTTTTAATTTTTTTTTCAAACCCAATATCACGTATGTCAATTAGGAAAAACCATTTATATAACAAGCATACGAGACCAAACTTGGTGCAATTCATGAATCTGATATAAATTCGTATCTTTGAAAACCATTCCTTTTTTTTTTTCTTTAGCAATTGTTTGATCTAATAATATTTGGGTGGAGAACAATTGTCTACTCACCTCACTTGGGTAAGTTACAAGGATTAATTAGATACTCACATACAGCATATGTATAACTTCTTGTAATACCAAATGTCATTTAGTTGGCAAAAGTAGTTTTTGTACATTCTTCATGGTCAACGTTTTGACGTGGAAATTTCCCCCAGTACATTTAAGCTATTGTATATTTGTATGAGTGTAAATTTCTTTGAGAAGGAGAGTTTGGAGCAACGGTTTTGAGAAGAAAGCAGTGGAGTTTTGGGGAAAATTTATTTTTCTTAATTGACATACGTGATATTGGGTTTGGAAAAAAGAAAGATAAAATATATATTGATAATGAAACTAAATATCTAGCATAATTATAGGGAGAATATTCTATTTTAGTTAATTGTTTGGTTTAAAAGATAGGTATTAACCTTTGCACTAGGTGCATAGGTTAGAAAAATCGATCCATAGACCATAAATAACCTTGTCTGTCAAAAGTCTTTTAAAATTGCTCTAAGCCTTACTTTGACATTGCAAAGAATCTACAATGTGAATGTGATTCAACTCCAACCAAGAGATGTCAGATGAGTAGTCCTTACCATCCAGTCCAGAACGAGTCTAAGGGGAGACTTGGTCTTAGCATAACTGCATAAAGAAAATGACCCAATAGTCTAAACTTTCTGAATTCTGAGCCCACTAGATTATTAGATGCATACTTCCGGCCGGTTTAATACAGTAGTGTGAACTGCTATAGTGCTAATGGAGAAAAGTAAACGAGTAAGTCTCCCATTGACTTACTTGTCTCACTAACTAACACTTGGGTTATTTATAAGGGTGTAAGTGGTACGTGAAAAGTACAAAATTCAATCTAATTCAGTCAAAATTTGTCGGACTGGATTGAACTAAAAAAATATTTGAATTGAAATAAGACTTAAATTTTCCAATTCAAATATTTTCATACTAGATTTTGATTCACCCCTTTGCGTCCAATAAGTTCAATACATTCTAAAAAATAATTTTTTTCTGAAAGGAAGTCCAAAAAATATTTTAGCATAGAACATAGTACATCCAATCAAAAAATATTATTTGACTTTGTTATTGAAATTTTGGAGTTTTTACATTCCCGCTCTAAATTTTTTTTACCTTGTGCCAGTATTTACACTTACCCTAAAAAAGTCCAAAGTGAGAGTGAAAACTGAAAAGGCAAAATTTATTTTAACATTTTTGGCGCATTTTGTATTATGAAAAAACTAATATGAACCTGGTGCACACTAACTTAGTGTGTACTTTATCCATCTCACGTGAGTTTTAATGATTACAACTTTCCGTTTTTGCCGCGTTCAGTCTTCCGCTCTTTTCTCTCTCCTGATAACTTCTCTCTCCTATGATAACTTCACTCTCCTGATAGTGTATTTTTGAAATAATATAGTATATTTTAAAATAATATAGTGTATTTAAAATGATATAGTGTATTTTAAAATGATAGTGTTTTGCTGAGTTTTTTGGCATGATAGTGTTGCATGTTATAGTGTATATTGACATGATGTAGTGTATTTTGAAATGATATAGTGCATTTTGACATGATAGTGTTTTGCTGTGTTTTTTGACATGATAATGTTGCATGATATAGTGTGTTTTGACATGATAAATTGTATTTTGAAATGTTATAGTGTAGTTTATTTGTATATTACACAAAATTATCATAATCGATCGTTATAGTGTTTGACATTATAGTGTATTTTGACATGATATAGTCTATTTTAAAATGATATAGTGTATGTATTGTTGTTTTGAACAACTGTTTTTGTTAAAATTTTAGGGCGAGAGAATCTTATTGAAGAGAGAGAAAATAGCGCGGATTTTGGAAAGCGGGAGTGACTAGTTTGTAGTGGGGCACGTGTCTAGGTCTGGTCCACACTATTTTTAATGTAAATCGGGTCCACGCAAGACGAATTGTTTGTATTATGCAACTAGTTTTTAGGCCCGGGCTATGCTCCGGGTAATTATACTTTTCATTAATTAACATTTTACTTTAAAATTGTAACACCAAACATTACTTGGTTTAGTATTTAAGACTTTAGTATATAAGCTTGAAGTCACGGGATCCGATCTTATAACATGCATTTTCTAATTTTTTTTATTGTATGTGTAATTACATGAAGTAAACACTCTAAGAGATAGTACTATGTAGCACAGTTCCTTGTTTAGGAATGCCTTTTAATATATTAGTATAGATTTGAATTTTATTAGACTTTAAAGATGTATGTAACTTTGAGTTATGAATCCAATTTTTCAAATTCAATGATTTAATCATGAGAAAACATTCAGAACCTAAATCGACAATAAAATTAATATATTATATAATAATCGGAGTGGACTGAATTCAGACTCAAGAAAAAAATTCGGACTAGACTGGACTAGACTCAAAAAAAAGGTTTGAATTGGATTTGGACTCAATTTCTCGAGTCCAACAAATTTTAGACTGGATTTGATTTTGCAAAGTCAAATCCAATCTAATCCACTTACACCCCTAGTTATTTTGATCACATAGAATCTACAATTGTAAATTTCTAAAGGTTTAGGAATTAGATTTTAAAGTTTTTGAGAATAAACCTCATTTGTCACAATATTTCTTTTTTTTTTTTTTTAAAAAACACTTAATATGACATTTTTTTAATCAAATATTTACCTTGTCATAGAATTTCAGCCAAATCTATATAAATACATTAAAAGACGTTCCTAAACAATGAACTGTGCCACGTGCCGCTCTCCCTAGGGAGTTTTAGTTCATGTAATCCATGTACAATAAAAGAATTAGAGATTGCATAGTATAGGTTTTGATCCCATAACCTCAAGTTCATATACTAAAGTTTTAACCACTAAACCAAGTTATATTTAGTGTTATCATTTTAAAGTACAATATTAATAAATGAAAATTTTTCTTACCCGGGGCATAGCCCGAGCCTAATAACTAGTTATAAATCAAACTAATGCTCCCTTCTTCCCACTCTCGTTGTACATTTTGTACCCAGCTAAAAGAATTATGTAAATGTGCGTCTATGACTTCCACGCACAAAGAGGGAGGACAAACAGGGAATCAGGGATGGTCAATGACCATAAGTTCGACTTTTTAGCTAGAATAGGATGACAAGGTCAATTTTGTGGTTAAAAAGTACTTTCTCAATCCCAAAAACCAGATACATGTCATTCTTTTAATGTCAAATTTTGAACATATTTTTTCACTAATATATAAAAAGAAGGGTTTTTCTATGATATATTTATGTGTTTTTTAAAATTCTACGCTGTACCCCTCATGTTTTTTAATTCTATAATGTACCCTTAAGTTTTTAAGGCTTTCTACACAGTACCCATAGTACGTATTAATGAAGACGGACGTTAATGATATTTGAAATCCCAATAAAACCTCTGTTTAGTAGTTTTAATGACCCCTGAACTTCTTCATTCAATCTTCTAAGTTCTTCCCTAAAACCTTCTCAGTTAGTTCAATCTTCTACCCTTGTCACTTAAAATCCCTAAATCACATTTTGGAACCCTGGAAATTTGCTCTTTCCTAAAAATTTGGAGTTTCATTGAAGACGAACTTGGAGAAGGAAGACGAAATTGAAGACGAAAGTGCAGAACCAAGAGTAATCTGAAAGGGAGACACCAAAATTCAGGTAAATTTCTTGATTATAAGTTGTTAACACTAGTGGAAAAAAACAGAAGGGCTGCGTTTTTGGCCAGCAGCCCTTTCCATAGCAGCCCTTCACTTTTTAGTGAAGGGCTGCGGGTTAAAACCGCCTTCCTTCACAACGAAGGACTGCGGTTTAGGGCCAAAACCGCAGCCCTTCCACTATGGAAGGGCTGCGGTTTTGGGCCTAAACCGCAGCCCTTCATTAATGAAGGGCTGCGGTTAATAGTCAAAACCGCAGCCCTTGATGACCAAATTTTTTTTTTTTTTTTTTTTGGTTACTTTTACATTTTTTGAGTCCTAAAAACAACCAAAATCAACCAGAAATTTCGAACAACATACAACAATTTTGAGTCCTAAAAACAACCAAAATCAACCAGAAATTTCGAACAACATACAACAAGAGTATATTCCAGAAAATCAACAACATACAACCAAATTAATTCCACAAAATAAAATTAAAATGAACCTAAAATATGAAAAAATAAATTGACAAAAAACGAGTAAATATGGAACCCTAGATCTCAAATTAATCTCGAACATCTCAAATAAATTCCATAAAACTACAAAACTAAAATTAACAAAAAATAAAAATGACAAAAACTAAACTAAAAATCGAACCAACCCTAGATCTGGTCGAAGGCGATGGCGATAGGTTTTTGTGCGAATGCCGGCGAGACAAGACGCGAGTGGTGAGCGACGAGTGTTTGTGCGAATGCCGGCGAGACAAGACGTGAGTGGCGAGGAGAGATGAATGCCCAGATTTGTGCGAAGGAGACGAGGAGACGAAAGAGGAGCGATTTGTGCGAAGGAGACGAAGGAGGAGCGAATGCCGGCGAGGAGAGACGAGCGACGAAGGAGGAGCGAATGCCGGCGAGGAGAGACGAGAGACGAAGGAGACGAAGGAGGAGACGAATGCCCAGATTTGTGCGCAACACCGAGAATTATGCCCAGAAGTAATAATGAATGAGAGAGAAAGATGAGACTGAGGGGAGAGAGAAAGAGGCGAGTGATCGAGGGTTCATTTAATTAATTTGTGCGCTCATCGTAACTTCTCATTATTAATAATGCGAGCCCAACACCGAGAATTATAAGGGCTGCGGGTTGGCCCAAAATCGCAGCCCTTTAGTAATAAAGGGCTGCGGCTTTGGGCTAACCGCAGCCCTTCACTATTAATGGGTTGCGGTTAGCCCAAAAACCGCAGCCCTTCACTATTAAAGGGCTGCGGTTTTGGGCTAACCGCAACCCTTCACTATTTAGGGCTGCGTTTTACAAAAAACGCAGCCCTTGCAGCGCAGCCCTTCCTCTTTTTTCCCCTAGTGTAAATTAATAAATTTCTGCACTTGCATTGTTTTGATGAAGTTTAGGGTTTGATTGAGTTGTTAAATTTGATCACTAATGAGAATTTGTGTGTGTGTGTGTGTGTGTGTGTGTGTGTGTGTGTGTGTGTGTGTGTGTGTGTGTGTGTGTGTGTGAGAGAGAGAGAATGAGAGAGAGAGAGAAGTTCAGCATTGCGAATTTAAGAGAAAGAAGAACCAATGGAGGAAAGGGTTTACTTATGGAGGGAAATTTTTTCCTCCAACCGCTATTAATATATATGGATCATTAACGGGGATAGTAAGTAATTAACAGTAAACGTTACGTACACTTAACGGAGGGGTACTGCGTAGAAAACTTAAAAAACTCAAGGGTACAATGTAGAATAAAAAAAACATTAGGGGTACAGCGTAGAAATTTAAAAAATATGGGAGTATATCATAGAAAGTAAGAAAACCCCTAAAAAGAATGTGTTATCTTGTTAGAAATTCTCAATGTGTTTTTTAAAAATATGAAGTTTTTAAAAATTTTATATGTGGAATTAAAGATATTAAAGGTCAAAGATGTTCTTGGAGATTGTGTAAAGTAGAAATAAATCTAGTATTTTTGGGATAGATGGATTATCAAAATAGGAGTTTTTCATATAAAAAAACTAAATAGGTGATTCTTATAAAAGTTGTAACAGTTAAGGTAATTTTTGACAAAATTTTCCTAAATCGATTATATTATAATCTCATCCTTTCATATCAAACTAGCACTATACGCACGTGATGCGTGCGACAGTATTAATATTTAATAGTAACATAAAAAAGTGTTAAAAAACTAACTTAAGAGTGTAATATTTATGGTGAATATTGATGAACTTTATGGTTTTTTTATTTGCATTGCTCTAGTGTAAAGAATAATGTTTTCCAAAAAGGACTATGTCGAGGTAGAATATGTTATCTTGTATTTGATAGATAATTCAACAACTCTCCTCTTAAACAATGATCTAGGTTATGTTTTTTATTTATTTAAAAATACATATATTTCATAGGCGTATTTTATGAGTAGTAGTTCAATTTAATTTCACTGGTAATTGAGGTTTTTAGGCATACTACGGTGAGTAGTGCTTCAACAAAAATAAATAAATTATAAATTGATATTATCTGATGATGTATGTTTATCTCTTTAATTATTTATTATCCTAAATGATTGTGACCCCAAAAAAAATAAAAAAATAAAAATTCTCTAAGTTTCTTAATTCATTTATAGTTTGTTAATTCATGTTATTTGAAATTGTTATTGCAACTGAGAGTTTAGATAGTAAAAATCTCTGTAAATCTTTGCTTTTATAATAATTTGAAAATTAATTTAGTCATCTGTTTATATTTTCAATTGTGAGCTTCCTATTGTTACACATTATTATGTATTACCCATATTTGTAAATGAGGAAAGAATTAAGAAAATCATTTCTTTATTTTTTTTTGAGATTAAGGGTATATAAGTCTTTTCATAGGGGGACATCATAGCTCCCTCTTGGCTTATATAATAGAGATACTAGCATTTTTTGCATGCAATGCATGCGTGTCATATTAACTTTTTTCCCCCTCAATTAGTTATTCATCAGTGTTACAAAAAATTGATTCAAACAAACATTTATAATTAATTTTAATTTTTCAAATATGTTTTTCTTAAATCTATATTTTGTTGGGTTTTTTTTAGTTATTTGTTATCATTATTCAAATATAGTATTGAGAGAAGGAAATATAAAGCTGAAGAAAGCATGTGCTCAAATAAAGTGGAAGAATTTGTGTATCAGGTTCAATCGTTGAATATTAATAAAGTGGAAGAGTTTGATTTATATAATAGAGATTATTGAATAATAATCAACATTTAGGTTTTATAATATTATTAGTATATAATTATTAATATGAAATTCGAGTTTTATTTTTTCTTCTGATTGTGTCAATCAAGTTATATTGTCAATTTAATTTTTTAATAGAGTTTTTCACATATATGTAAAAGAGGAAATCAATCTCCTTAATTTAATATTTAATTAAAATTTTAAATTCAATCCATTGTTAACTTGTTCAATATATATGGGAAGTAGGAAGAAGAAAAGATTATTTAATATATATGGTAATTTAAACTCATTAAGGGTATATTAGACTTTTTGTAAGGGGACCATCTTCCTCCCCCTTTCACATATATAATAGAGATACCATTTTGACTTTTGCACAATTCACATGTCTCACTTTGATCATAATTAATTTTTCACTAATATATAAATGCATATGTTAGTATACAAAATGCTTTTATACATTGTCAACGCATCAATTTTTTTTTCATATTTTATTAATAGATAATTAAATTAAAGATGATCCTGTTCAAAGTTATGCATTGACAAGTCTATTAGCCAAACTGTTGCATTTATCTGGGGACAAAAGGAAGATAGAAGTGATAAGAATTGCAATAACTTTTTGCCCAACTTCATGGTTGATATCGCTTGATTTTTTATGTATATTGCTTTTTTATAAGTTATATTTTAACGAAATTTTGTTGCCTATTACATAAAGTTATCACTATTTGGAAACAACTATCTAATTAATTATTTTTGACAAAAAAACTACTATTTCCTCCCAATTTGTATATATTGCATATTTCATTCTTCATGGTCTTTAATGCACACGTTTTTTAGTGTTTATGTTTTTAATTGAGTATTAGTAAATAATGATGCAGATTGAGTATAAGTAAAAAAAAACTATGCAACTTGAATATTCAAGAATTACACATTGTAAGAAATCCACCAAGATTTCAAAAGATATTTTTTTTTAAAATCGCTAAACATAGTCAAAAGTTTTCTAACTTTGACTAGAATATTCTAATTGAACAAGATAAAAGATATTGCACATGAAGTATACTTATTATAAATTTTTTTATTCCACTATTTTTTTTGTCAGAAAAAAGCAAATAATTTTGTCAATAGGCCCCAAAAATTGTTTTCATGCTACTTAAATAAACTCCCCCCCCCCCAAAAACCTCTTCAAAAAAACATCTTTTACTTTTGAAATTTTCAGGTAAATGGTATTGGCTCTTTAAATAACAAAAATGACATGGACTACACAAATAATGACAAGAATATAATGTCATTTGTTGCATGTCATATGAGTTTTTTTTTTTATACACAAAAGGAGCGGTGATTTTGGATTATGAAACCATAAGTTGTGGTATAACAGTTACACCCAAGAATTTATGTAAATTAAAACATGTATTATTTACGATAGCCATGTTGACGGACTTTTATTTTTCCTTTTTAAGTAAATACGGTATACATTGTCACATGTCAAAGAAAAACAATAATTAAATGTCTTGAAAATATATTTTATTAATTCATCAATTAGCGTACACATAGAGTCATAGACCCGCGTCACAAGATAATATAACCACAATAAGATTTCATCCTCAAAGCAATTAGTAATAAATGGTGTAGTCTAACAACTTAAACATCTTGCAATTTTTTCATTTTCGATATGGGACAACTCATATGTGGTGTTCCTTCAAACACGTGCTCCGTCTAAGATTTGTAACTCCATCAAACTACTCTTGGCCACAATAATATTGCAACTTTTAGCGTTTTTAGCGTTAACTAAATTAAATGCACAAAAATATTGTTTATTATATTTTTAGAGTGTAAAAATGGAATATATTTCATATAAATAAGCAAAATTATAAGAAATTAGTAAATAGCTAGAAAAAAAATTTATCCGAAATATTACAAAATGGGTCTCTATTTGTAGAGCTCAAAAAAATAGAGCCATTGGTAATTTTTTTTTATTTTTTTTGGTTTTGTATTTTTCAAGATATTGCAATTTTAATATTTGTAATTGTGTTATTTCTCTCTCCTGTCATAATTTGACCAGTGTCAAATTCTGACACGCGCGTCAGAAAAGTTAGTAGGTTTAATTTTTTTTGATTTTCCGCCAGGCAAAACGTTGCGTTTCGACCGGAGGAAAATCAAAAAATATTTGATTTCGCCAAATCAGACGGTGTGTCCCACTCCCATGCCTGATCGTTGTTTTAATCGACCGAGCACTATTTCTCCTCCCAATCAAGTCTCAATCTTATTCTCACTCATGATTAACGGAGAAAATTTTAAGATTGTGTACATTATCTTTGTTTTTTTTATCACGGTTAATGTTGCTCTTAAGTAAGGATTCTTCGTAGCTCTCTCGTGAACAATGATCAATTATAACTTATCATCAAAACTCAAGGACTACTATTATTCTTAATTTTATTTGGCGTAACAAAATAATTAATTAGAAGTACTATTAATCTCAATATGTCTTCAATAATAAGCAACAAACGAACAAGAAGAGAACATATTAGTATTTCATCATTGAAGGAGTATGCCACGGCACAAAAGTTTGGTAATAAATTAGTTGATATCTTTTTGTCCAAACATATAATAGAAAGAGCTGACTTGCTGGTCTCCGGTCTCCTCTCAACTTTCCACCTTTCTTCCTTCTGTTAACAGAATTGTATACAAATTCTGCCAATAACATCAATTTTGAATTAACCCCACCTTTTATTTCATTATTGCAATTCTACACATCACTCTCTATCTATATATATATGCTTCATAACATAACATTCATAACATCTCATTTTTCATATCATATCATATCTTATACACATTTATTCTCTCTTATACCATATTATTTTTCACTTTGGTATAAGATAAATGGAGCAGCTTATACAATTCAACATAATGAAGTCAATGAAAAGAGTTCAATCTGCTTATTTAATCTCTATCCTATTGTTCTCTTCTTCATTGGTTTTACTAATTTTACACTCCATAAAATCTTACAGTATTAGTTCACTAGTTTCTTTTATGAAATTCAATATTGACAGAAACCATATGTTCCTTATTTGTAATGGGATTTTGGTGATTCTTGTTAAAAGCTCATCATCACTTTCATCATCGACGACAACTCAAGAAAGTAGCTCAGATTATAGTAGTAATACAGTTCAGAATGATCAGTGTTTGTCCAGCAAATCAGCTACTGTAGTGGTTGAGAAAAAAGAGGGGTTGTTTTCTGCTGTAACTTCAGAGCAAAAGGATGCTACTGAGGTGAAAATTGCGCGTTTCGCGAATGTTGAGATGAATGCAACAAGATCAGAACAGTTAATATTGGACTCAGAATGTGGTCATGTTCATGATGTTCATGATCATGATGATGGTAATAATGGTGATCATGATCATGATGATCAAGATGATGAAGAGGGTGCAGAGGAATTGAACAAGAGGTGTGAAGAATTTATTAGGAGAATGAAACAAGGGATTATTTCTGAGAGTAGAAAAGACTTGGGTTTAGCTAGATTTTCTTAGGATATTTTTATTATTATCTGCTGACTTTGTGATGAAATTTAATTTCATCTTTAGATTTTGGGTCACCTAATTCTGGTAGCCAACTCCTGTAGTCTCTGGTTGTTTTTCTACTGTATAGTGCAACCGAGGAACAAAATTTTCAAGGATTTTAATATCTGGCTAACCTTGTATGCATACAGTTTCTTCTAATTTACTGTACTCAATTTAAGTTTTCAACAAATAAATTGAGAGATTGAGCTACAAATATCAATATTAAAGAGGAAAGTTGTATACTAAGATAAGAAGTAAGAAGATGATTAAAAAGCTTGGTGGGCTACTCCAGGTATTGTCAATTCGTTTTACGATAGAACTCTACAGGAGTTGTATGTGATTAGAACTCTACAGGAGTTGTATGTGATCAACTCTCTATCAATAACTATCGGTGTATAGGCATAGTAAGATGTTTCATACTCATTAGGCCCTACTTTCTTCAACTGATTTTTTACTGCATTGAATTGGTTAATACTAATGAAATTGAATTTTCATAGGGAAAAATATATTTTTTTTCTCTGGTTGATTGAATTAATTGATATTGATCAAAGGAATTTTACTAAGTTAAGAGTAACTTTTACCAAACATAACTTAATTTTATTTTTAATTAAATCATTTTTATAAACAAAACACTGTTGGAAAGGGTGAACATATATTGTAAGCTGTGAAGGTAGGAAAAATATTATGAAGCTTTTCCAAATTGGAGATCTTTTTTATAAGAAAGCGTCTTGAATGAAAGGTGTATGAGTAGTTTTAGCCAAGTACCGATAAAGATTCGTTAAAAAAACTTCATTAAGAGTCGGGGTAAAACTATAGAAGTATAATTATGATATGAAAGCCTTGTGTGACTGTGTGTGAACATGACTAAATACAAACGAAATTTCAAAAGAAAACACGTAGACTAAAGCGTTTAAGGAGTTTTAGTTCAAACAAACTGTCGAAAGAAAACAAGACGACTTCGGCATTGCTAGGAAACGAAGTCAATGATCCAAAGATACGGCTTAGCAAATACCAAGTAGAAATAGACAGTGATGTGAATTTTTTGGCATGGCTTCTAGAACAATTATGAAAAGGAGCCATTAGCTATCAGCCTATCACTCACAACTGGTAAATAATATGCTATCATGCATAAAAAAAAAATATCAATATCAACATCATCTTTATTTGTTGTATACTTGCCAAAAAAAAAATATTATCTTTATTACTTTTCCACCTAGAAAATTTCTCATCCTTAATTTATTAACTTGGTAATTGGTACATAGACGGCCACCGAGGTTATGATGTAGGTAAGATTCGGTCTTAGTTTTTGGATACTTATCCACACATATTCTTTCTGTCCCAGTTGTTTATTTTATTTTCTTTTTAAATCAGTTTCAAAATCCTTACACCATTCTATGAATATTTTTTAATTTTGTAAAATCATCCTGGTTACTTTTTCTGTAAAATTTGGATCCACTCCTAGCCGTTCAACGGATGTTTCCCACTCTAATACTTAGCCCTCCTTAAGACATGCATGAAATGCAAATGAAGCATGTATCTTGAGCTAAAAAAAAATACAACTTTATTCTTTTTTGTGGCAATCATTTTTTTAAAAAAATTGTATAATATTTCACTTTAGAGTTATACATAGATATTGATTATTGTAACTATTAAAATTTTGAGAAGTAATACCTAATATATGAGATCGAGCAATAATGGCAATATAATTCGTTGTCCTTTATAACCCTCTACAAACCCAAAAAAAAAATCCTAAATTTCTATAAAACAAAGATGGATTCTACCAACCGTCTGGTATGTGTTGAGATGCATAAATTATTAATACACAATTTTAGTATAGTTTATTTTAATCCAGATTCGAATAATTGTGAACATATCAAGTGAAGTAAAAAGAGGAAATGACACTTGATAATAAGCAATCCAGACAGTAAGCCGCTTGACTGGGGCCTAAAAGATGAAAGAAAGGGAGAAATGAGAGAGGAAAGTGCATCTTTAGGTGCACTTCTTTACCTCCCTTTTTAATTTTCATGGTTCAATCTAAGAAATTTCTTTTGCAAAGTTGGTCCACAAGGCACATGACATGAGACAGAAGGAAAAGATTAGATTTGCTTTCAAATTATATCTTCTTTTTTTTTTTTTTTTTTTATCTTGTGTTATCTTGTAAATATCTTAAAATGAAAGTTGAAACATAAATATATACATCACTTTGATAAAATGGGATTGTAAAGCAGTAATAATAAAATGTTTACAGCGTGCAACGACCTCATCATCTCTTTCCCCATTTACTCTTTCTCCACCATGGCCTTACCTTGACATGGGGAGAGATAAGCCACTATAAACATTTTTAGAGTTGGACACAATTATTATATTTTTATAATGTGTTATTATCACTTATCAATGATATATATACATGTATGATATATATAAATCCCCGTGCTGTTTTAAATTATGCATTCCCTAAGCAATTTATATTACCAAATTAAGTCAAACCGATTATGTTGCATACTATGATTGTTTCGGGCAAGGTGTTATTGTACTCAAATAAGAGTAGGTTTTGGGCGAGAAGTCACACTCTTTAAAGTAAAAACTTGAATGAACATCATTTTAAACTTATTGTGCATCAGAAATCATATGACATAGTCAGTTTTCATTTGATATAGTCAGTTTTTGTTTGATATAATTAGTTATTTGTATGATATAATCACCTTTTATATAGTCAATTTATATATATATGATATAATCAATTTTCTGATATAGTTAGTTTTCATATGATATATTCAGTTTTTTCTAATATAGTCAGCTTTTGCTGTGATAAAGTCAGTTTAGGTATACAATAAAATATTGTAAATCCGGTCTCCCCAAGACGTTTGCTCTTTAAAATAGAGAGCACATTAGTCTTTTGAAATAATTGACCACATAATTTCACGCCTTTTTTCCGATTATTTAGGATAATCTCAAATAAATTTTAGAGATACTTTCTTAAGGTAATTCGAAGTGTTTTTTCTTAGTTTTGTTAGATTTGGAAGTGTTGGACATCGGAAAATTAAAAGAAATTTCGATTTTCTTGATCAATTTTTTTTTTTTTTTTTTACTTTTTCACTTTAGACCAATTAGGTAATGATAGTGAGAGAAGACTTTTTACTTTCTGTTTATTGAACTCTAAAAGAAAAAAAGAACAAATAATTTAAGTTCTGGAGGGAAGATGGTAATATGTTATGGAAGGTGATTATATGACTCTAAACCTTTAAAACTAGAAATCCCTTGTTCAACACCTCGCAGGATCATTTATGAGGGGGAGTTTGATGTAGGAAGGAAAAAGCCTGAAATGATTTCTACTAGTCAGGCTCCCTGTGTCATAATGCTTAATAATATACCTTTTCGAAAAGAGAAACGGGCCTACAAGCCCATCTGACCGCTATGCCATGACTTATAGGCTTTTTAAGCCATCTGAGTTCGATTAGGGCACGAAAACAACATTTTAAAAAATTTCGGATTTTAATTTTTGCCTAATTTTCGTATTAGGATTTTGTTTAGACTATTTAAATGTTTTTAGCCGTCATTAGGAGACAACTTTTATTCTGATAATAATATTTGAGAATTAACGCTTTCTGGTGGATTATGAAGTTTTTACAGATTTATTACTTGTGAATCTATGTGTTCGTATTACGAATTGCGCTTGCTTTTCCTCCATTAATTCTGACGGCGTCAGAGTGATGGGAATATAAGGCGTTGATAGAGTTGGGCATATGAGAGTTGAGACACACACAAAAAACATATTTAAGATTGTGCGGGAAAACTACAAAGATAAATTTGAAACTCACTGTTCTAGCAAAGATCTTCTTGTTAATGAGAAAAAACATGAAAATTGCAAATATGGCATTAATCTTTAGATGTTTCTGAGACATACTAAAGTTAATCTTTTTTCTTATTGATATATTCTAGTATTTGTAACCATTTCATGGATGGCTTTAATAGTGTATATTTGGAGAATACATTTTTCTTTTCTTTCACTAGTTTACATATCTTTTAAATCATACTTCCTTTGACAAAGAATCCAACAAGATCACCCGTGACTATTTTTTTTTTTTTTAACATACGTAATGATCAAATTGAAATTAGTGAATAGAGTAGGAAGTCAAAATAATACTCCCTCCGTCCCAAAATATAGTTCCCATTTCCATTTTGGGTGTCCAAAAATATAGTTCCCATTTCCATATTTAGTTCCACATTTTCCCGTAATTTATCTAGAAAAACCGTGTCCCATCATTTATTTGCTTCTTGAATTTTGTTTTTTGCTTTGTTTATTCAACCCAAGTGTTACAATTAATGCTTTTTCACCAATTATTCTCCATTCTCTCTCCTAAAATCATCTTTTCCCATACAACATTTATTTCAATAAACAAAAAATCTTTACTATCACTCTTAGATTCTACTTGCATAAATTACCGTGAAAAAAGGGAAATGAGAACTATATTTTAGGACGGAGGGAGTAGAACTAAAATAAAACGGAGGAAATAGCTCTTCAATAATTTGGCAATATAAGCATAGTATAACTGTATAAGAATTGCTTCATTCCTTTCCTTTTAACTCTAAAGGGAAAATAATTGACATTGGCTAAAAGAATTAGTAAAGTCATCATCATGTGCTTGTTGCACTTGGTCTCGCTCACTTTTAGAACTTAGTTTACACCAATTCAAATTTCTTTGTTACACTCGAATTCTTCATCTTTGCAATATACTTCTCATTTAAGTGAAATCTTTTTTTTGAGGTAAGGACAATGTGTTCTATCAGATCAGAACCTTACTCAGGTCAAAACCCGACCCGACTTTGTAGGCAAGGCCCCTTAGGAGTAAGCTGAAATGGTAAGGGAAAATCTCCATCATCAAAGTGCCTCGGGTGGATTTAATCCCACAACCTCAATGTTGTGAGATACAAACCAATTAACCAAACCAGTATAAGACCAAGTACTATTTGGTTAAGTTAGTGAATTATCGCTATGGTTGCCATATTTGAACAAACTAACCGAGGTAATACTCATAAGCATATTTTGATACTGCATTGAGTTGTCCCATCGCAAGCCCTTCAGGCGTGCCACACATTCAGCTTGTAAAGCAGCAGAATTAGTACAAAAGATTCACATAGTAGTACTAGTTACTACCTCCATAGGAAGTTGAAGTCGTATAACTTCTTTTGTCCAACATACAAGCAAAATATGCAATATGATGGAACCTCATACAGTGCAAACGTTCATGTACGATGATTGGTTGAACTTTGTATGTTAGATAAAAGTTAAATATTTCTCCTTGAGTTATATATATATATATATATATATATATATATATATATATATATATATATATATATATATATATATATATATATATATATATATGCTGAATTAGGAGTGTGCGAGATCTCGCTAAACATAACCTCATTCTTAGCCAGCCAGATGCCCCATATAATGCTTAGAAAAATAGGAATTATTTAGCTACTTTATCCATATTGGCTATGAAAAAGCGGGAACTAAGATTGAATCCAATCTCCAAGCAAAATATCAAGTAAAGCTTGGCCTAAGTAATGGTAAAGGTATGGTTTCATGACTTTATGGTCATGAGATCAAACCCCACTAGGGGTTCTTTTGGATGAAGTTTCCTTTATCATCTCCCATCATTTCCAGTGAGTCTGACTCACAAATGTATGTAGGAGATGTCAATTAAGTAGGATCATTCTCCTTACTTACCTAAAGGAAAATTGCATGTTTGAAACATGTAAGTTTAGCAAAACAACATCATTCAAAGAAATATTGATCATTTTCACCTAGGAAGTGTATAAAGCGATTAAAGCAATTTATGGCTACAAAGCTATGTTTCTGGTTCATTGTAAAAAAAAAAAAAAAAAAAAAAAAAAAAAAAGGAAGCTATGTTTTTGGCTTGTCCAAGCGAGTGTACATTGATTTATTCGATTGCAATTTACCACTTAAAACCCCATAAATAGTCTTCAATATTAAGAGTCCAAAAAGATGAAACTTTGACTACATGAAGTCGTCCATTGCTTGATGAAAAGATTCCATAGCTAAGATATATCCTTGGCATCACTCCACTCGAAAACTTTGACGGAGTTCCAAAGCTTTCCAATGGTGAAAATTCTTGGCAATAAGGTCTTTGACCTTCCAACTTAAGGCGTGACCAAAAGTAATACTGAATTTAACAATACTTCAGGGTACGCATTCTTGGTAATTGCAGGTTTATATTCCTTTTCATTTCTACAAAAGGTTCACGCTTTCAACCAAATACATTGATCAATGGTTTTATATTAAGATTGTGAAAAGAACCCCATTAAGACTTTATATGGGTATAATCCACAGTTTAAAGAGCAACCGAAATTGGTTCAAACATGGACTAAACTCCCATCTATCAGATATACAGTCTCCTTCAGCTAGATTCGGCGTAGTGTTTGGACCAGCTAAGACCGACCTAGCATCAATGGTAGCCATCGCACCTCTAACCACATATCATACATGATCAAAGTCGGGTCTAAAATATTCAATTCGGAAAACACCAATTTGACCCTCAACAATGTGGACAAAGGAAAAATAGGACAGCGAAAACTCAACACAAATTAGCAATACATAAGAATGAGATGAGCACAAAGATAATTGTACATTGGATCCAGTTTCCCAGTGATAGCTAGACATACGCATGAGAACACAAGCCCTACTAAGATTCCCCCTTTGTGCTTCAGTTTTAGTTGTTGAAATCCACATGATAGTATGGTCCCCTACATACTGAACATTAACACGACACAAGGAATATTTCAGGAGTTTTGTCTCAGTAGCTTAACCTTAATCCAACGAAAATTATCATCTAATTGTTAGCTCAAGGACAGACTTGATTTTATGATCCAAGCATCATATTGTTTAATCTAACGGTCGGAAACTTCATTAATGTACTTTAATGAGTCGGGTGGAGCCATTATTTGTATATTGCTAAATTATGATCTACTAATTTATACTTACTGTGAAGAGTACGCCTATCAATGTGCTTTGACTTTCCAAACACAAAGTCAATGTATTTGGTACCTTAGGTCATACTACCATCTTAGGCTATGTTTAGTTCACCTGAAATTTTCTGATCTGAACTTATCTGACCTGATCTGATCTGAACTTATTTTTTCTGATCTGATCTGATCTGAACTTATTTTTTCTGATCTGATCTGAACTGATCTGATCTGATCTGAACTTATCTTTTAAAAAACATATTATTACTTTGTATTTCATTACTAGTATTACTATTACTATCATTTTATTACTATGCACAACTTTCAATAATAATAATAATAATAATAATAATAATATAATAATAATAATTTTATAATAATAATAATATAAATAATATAATAACAATAATAACAACAGCAACAACAATAATAATAATAATAATAATAATAATAATAATAATAATAATAATAATAATAATTATTATTATTATTATTATTATTATTATTATTATTATTATAGCATAATTAGTTTTTTTTTTTTTTGAAAAATAGCACATTAGTATATGTACATACAATTAAAAATAAAAGACTAAGGACTCTTGGGTCCAATGGTATGGCTTCTTACCTCCCACATGGGAGACCAATATTCAAATCTTGGTGAAAGCATATATTTCAATATTGTTGTGGGTGGGGGAGGGGGTTGGGGCTTCTTTGGGTCTTTAGGTGAGTGACCCTTGTGCGGCGCAAATTCGGAGAAAATTCATCTTACCACGGGATTCCCGAAATAGGCCCAAAAAAATTAAAAATAAAAGAACACTCATGTTCAAGGTCCGTTAATAATAAGAATTTAGGTAGTAATGAAAAGAGCATATAATGATATTAAAAAAAGAACATATACTGAAATAGCATACAAGATCTATTTAAAGAACACATTTCAAAAATAAAAGATAGATGTTATTTTTATATTGATGACATGTTTGGATTTAACTAACAACATGTTCTTTGTCTTTTATTTTTATTATAAATAAACCTATAAATATATATAATCATATGATCTTGAACAAAATGGTTAAATATTCTTCTTATATCGTTGTCTTGTTCTATATAAACTTTGTTTTTAAAGATAAGTCGAAATCCTTTGTAGGGAAAATTTTGAACGTGATGACAACACCATTAGGTTATCCCATGCTACTCATGTTTTATATAAACTAGTAATATATAATTTATATTATTCTACCAAAATTATTTTAAAACATAAACATCATATACTATTGTCATGTTCGTTACATGTACAACATCAAAAAGAACATCACATATCAAAATTATTAATTAGAATAAATATAAAAAAGAACACTTACAAATGCCAAAAGAACATTTTTCTTCTTGAACACAAATAGCTTCAAATAGTGATATCAATGACATTTATAATAATAGCAATGACATTAATAATAATTACCAATATTAATAATTAATAAGTACAACAACGACAATAATAATCTTTTTGAACAAATGTACTAGTAAATAGTAATATTTATAGTAATAGTAATAGTAATTGTATAAAGTAATATTAATAATAATAATAATAATAATTATTATTATTATAATAATAATAATAATAATAATAATAATAATAATAATAATAATAATAATAATAATTATTATTATTACAATAACAATAATAGCATTAGTAATAATCATAATCATAATAATCAAGATGATAATAATAATAATAATAAGTTATTAAATATAAGCATAATCTGAACTTATCTGATCTGATCCGAACTTATCTGATCTGATCTGAACTGAACTTATCTGATCTGATCTGATCTGAACTTATCTAATCTGATCTGATCTGATCTGAACTTATTTTTTCGATCGATCGATCGATCCGATCTGTCCGATCCGATCCGATCGATCGATCTCGAAATAAGCAAAAATAAGGTGAACTGAACATAGCCTTAATACTACCACTGTTTTTTTATACAACATTTAATTATTTTAATCCACCCACCGAAAAGACAAATGTTGCATATAAAATCTTCTAAAACATTAACTCATTACCCTAGAAGTAGGGGAATAGAGGCAAGGGAAGGGAACAATGGACGAGCTTGGAAATGCGGCTTACCGAATAAACTGATTATCAGCACGTCAAAGTCCAGTAAAAGCAAATACCTCCAAAAGGTTGCATTATTCAAGAATAATTGAAAGGTTGACTTATTAAAAATTAATCGGTGAAAAGTTGTATTATTAAAATCAATTATTCCGAGGAAGTATTTGATAGACCGAGAACTTTTTGCTATATCATCCTATGCAAACACTAAATAGTTATAAATCCTCTAAGTCAGGAAAATTTGCGAGAGGCGGTTCCATCCCGATAGCACCCTTTATCTTCCTACATTACAAGATGTTTGTAGGTGATTCTAATAACACTTTAACGAAACGAAATTTTTCCAAGTATTTGGCTAAACACTCTATATAACACAAAGTAATTGTTCTATCTTCTATTTCATGTTATCTCATACTTCATGTCTTTTATTAATTGCAACACCTCAACTTTCGTACTTACTCTTTATTAAAGCGTACCTTTCAACTTTCAAGTTATCCTCTCTGTTTCCATGATTCTTCTTGCCCATTACTTCCTACTTCCAATCTCTATATTAATAACACGTTAAACTAAAACACAAATTGACAATAACAACTTAACCTCCAATTAGTTACAATTGTCAATGCAAACATGCTCACAAGTCGCAACTAATGTATCGATTACCTATCATGTGGAATCTCTCTCTGACGAATAAAATTTCTTCCTTAAATTGCTACTTTTACTTTTTGATTACCTTATTTATTTCAAACGTTGCTTTAAAAGGAAGTTATGCATCTTTAACAAAGAAGTTTATCATGAAATGCTATTATGTACTCCCTCCGTCCCAACAAAATCTAAACACTTGTTGGGACACGTAGGTTAAGGTGATAAGTTGTGGTGTGGTTATAAAATGTTATTTTATTTAAAAAGTAGATGTGATAGGAGTTGGTGGGGTATTTTTTATTAGAGTAGAGAGAAAGTTGGGTAACTTTTTATTGATAAAGGTAGAGTGTAGACCATAAATGTGTAAAAGAAATAATATATTAATGGTGGGACCATGCCAATAATGGAAGTGTTCACACTAATTTGGGACAAAAATAAAAGGAAAGTGTTCAGACTATTCTGGGACGGAAGTAATAACTTTCTTGGAGCAACAAGTGAATGTATATCCATTATGTGTAGCTAATTTACTTGCTAAATGTGTTATTGAAGCATAAGAGTAGCATTACATTATAAGTGAATATAGAGACACTTACGATTTATTTTCCATAAGGGAGGATTTATTTTAAAAAGTGTGTTATTTATTGTTATTATATTAGAACCAAGATGGAAATAATTTTGTCCAATTTTCCCTTTATATATTCTTTGTTCGTGTGAAATTCATATTTTTTCGCCCCTTTTATTTAATTGGGCTTTGCTAAACGATGCCCTTAAAATTCCTAGTAACGCCCTAAATACGGTATTTTTATACTGTATTTGTATATTTCTATTTCTTCTCTTTCACCCTTTCCCTACCACCTCCACCACGGGAGCCGCAGGTGCCACCACCACCATCACAAGAACGTCGCCGCCACCACCATCACCAACGCTTGAGATTTCCATTTTCACTCTCCCTTGCTCTCTCTCATTCTCACCCTTCTCCTCTATTTCTCCTCAAATCCCTCAAAAATACCAAAAATGGTGGCTGCGTGGCTGCAATCAACTAGCTAAAAAATGAAGGCTTCAAATTCAGGAGAAACAAAATTAGAGCAGGGGCGATCATTATAACCATCTTCACACCCCTACACCATCCCACCTTCACGCCATCACCACCCCACCTTTACGCCATCACCACCTTCACGCCAACAGCACCCCACCTTCACGCCATCACCACCCCACCTTCACACCATCACCACCTTATGGCGTTTTTTTTTATAAAAAATAAAAAGAAAGAGGCGTCTGCGATGGACGCCCCACTACCAGTGTAGGCGTCCATGGTAGGCGCCTGTGTATTTTTTTTCTCTAAAAAACACCACAGGCGCCTGACATGGACGCCCCACCACCGGTGTAGGCGTCCATGGCAGGCGCCTCTTCCTATGGTGGAGCGACTGCCATGGTGGTGGGGCGTCCATCGCAGACGCCTCCCTCTTTCTTTCTTTTTTTTTAAAAAAAAACGCCATAAGCAAGGTGGAAAGTGGGCATGGTGATGGCGTGAAGGTGTGGTGGTGATGGCGTGAAGGTGGTGATGGCGTGAAGGTGGGGTGGTGTTGGGGAGTGAAGATGGGGTGGTGATGGGAAGAAACAAAAATTGTTAATGGTGGTTGCTGCCATTGTTGAAAGAGTTATATGGTGAATGTGATGGGTCATTGCCCACTGGTTGTTGCTATTATGAACCAAACATAACTCCACTAAAAGTTTAATTTGTGATGGTGGAACTTTGTCATGCCCATTTGTTTAAATCTCAGGGGGAAAAGTACTCTTATGAGTATTATGGAAGGTGGTGGTGGTGGTGATGGGGCGTAAAGGTGGTGGTGGTGTGGAAGAAGAAGGGAAAGGGGAATTGAGGGAAGGAGAAAAAGAGAAAAAAATAAAAAGTATAAAAATACAGTATTTTATACGTATTTAGGGCGTTACTACTACTAGGAAATTATAGGGCATCATTTAACAACTCAGTTTATTTAGGGTGGGAATAGCAGAGTAGGTCAGATTCTCTGAGGAAGTACTATATAATAACACGAAACATTTGGTCTCCTTCAGATGTCCCAAGTACATGTACCAGACATGACACAAGAGTTGAGGTAGAATTGTCAGCTTTCATGCCCCTTTTTAGGAAAAAAAAAAATTCCCAATTCTCAAATCTTATACATTCATAGTTGATAGTTTAATCACACCCTAATCTGATACGATGTCAATAACTTGATAAAATCTGATTCTTGCTTCCTCTATTATTCCAGCAACAAAATCAGCACTACATTAAATTTAGCACAAAAAAATTGTCTGGACAAAAAGGCACAGATGCAATCACGAGACAATGAATCGAAAGGTTGAAATAATATATTTCATCCGTTGTTTTACGTGTAATATTGAAGTATGACACAAGAAATTTAGGAGAGGAGAAAGAGAGACATTTTAAGGAACCACAAAGCGCTCGGATAGAGAGAAAGGATATACTGCCAAAATGTCAATGTTACAAGTGATATGCAACTTCCAGTAATGGAAAACATTGCAAGTAAAATAAAGAATAAAGTATGAAAAATTCTCTAAGTTATCAAATATAACTACAGTTACCTTCAAATTTCGTTTTTGACAAGCAGGAACTTTGAAGTATGGAGGCTTAGGCAGCCCTTGAGGACCTCACCAACTGTGCAACTAGCATGAACTTGACATATCGTTTGCACGAAGGCCTATATAGATGCTGCAGAAGTGCAAAACTCCATGTATCCCACCTAATAGTAGGGAAAAAAAAACAATCATATATCAGCTGGGTAATCATAAATTTGATGATAACCGATTATGTAAAAACCATAACTATATGTCATCAAATAGATATTTGTTAGACAGAAAGTCATTGTGTATACAGCAACAAGATGATTGTCAAAGTGAAATACATACAGAAAAGGCCAGTAAGGCCAGTAAGAAAGTGGAAATATTTATAAGGTTAGGTGACAAAATTACTACATCTACATTATAAGGAGGTAACAAGATGCTTTCGTATTCCTATTCCGCTGATATAGTTGCTTGACAACGATGGAATAGTATATACTGACACCAAGCTTCCAGAATCACAATCTTCACTGACAATACAACACATATTTAGTGATATTAAGTTTTCTTTCTGGAAGAAATTCTAATTGGCCTAAACAACACAGAGCTGAATCATGAGAAGCAAAGTCCCTGACTCATAAACTTGGATTTTCCTACTGTGAAAAGAATATTGTCAGCAATAAGAATGTCATACAAGAATAGAGGAGATTTGATCACTTCCATTATGGGATAAAAGTCGACTGATTCCATAATACTCTAAAGTTAGAGAAAAAAAGCCATGTACCTGGAGCAGTAAATCGACCTGTTATCTTGAATCCTGGAAAGTCTGCAAGGACAGATCTCTGCAGCATCACCAGAAAGTATTCTGAATCATCCTGAGTGATGCCTTATTTACAGCTCCCTATAACATATCGATTCCACTATCTATGAGTACATTACTTTCTACCAATCCGAACAGGAGACTGCACTATTTATTATGTATCCACTGTTTCAAGATCAAGGATTGGAATACATATATTTACATATCAAAGAATAGGAGGCAGTAACATAACCTGCATTGTACAGATTACAGAAGCAACAAATTTTGCCTGTACGATCTGATAGGAATTCACACTACCTACAGAAATAACACCACCATCACAAAAGTCATGGATGCAAATCTAAACAATAGCTACATCTCTAATGATTTTGTTTTGTTCAAGCCGTATTCTAACTATGATCTAACTTAAAGTGTCCACATTGACAAATTTTCGTAATCATCTAATGTCTTGTAAATCATGTCATGTTATCTACAATTGCTTTTGTGGACAGTTAATCCAATACAATTAGCCATGTTTTTGCAACATTGCGAAAATCTAAGATTCACTAAAATTGTTAGTTAATATTTCTGGAGCAACTTCAGTAACAGGCATATTTTTAACGTGATCAAGGAGTGTCGTCAGTTCCTTATGGACATAGTTAAACCGCTCCTTAGAGACCAATGACTCTGTCACTAGAGCATCAGAAAGAGAATGTAAGGCATGATAATACTCTTCTTTGATCGGTCGAGTGCTATCCTGACCCGTAGGTACAAGTGAGCTCTCCAATCTCCACCTGAATGGAAAATATTTGTCCGGAAGTTGAAAATAGTTTTTTGTACTAAGTAATCTAAGAGCATGCCTGCACAAGATTCCTGAATGCTCAAACCCCTTACATGAACAATGGATTTGTTCATCTTCTGAAATCCATATCAAAAGACATTCTCCTTCAGTTTTCTTATAGTGGCGCACAACATAAGATCCTTTGCCCATTTCTGTTAATGCATATTGCACAGATAGCACAAGTTCATGCTGGTAGACACTAAAGGCATATGGTGTAAGAATATTTTTTGCATGTTCCTCAACAGGCATGCATGTCTTGAGATGAATATAATCTATTCCCTCCTTGGCTCCATATCCCAAATTTGCAGCAAGACCAACCTGAAATAGGAGAACGCTAAAGCTTACAGATATGAGCAAGAAACAATTTGAACATTATCATGCACATAACAACGAGAATACCTGCTCAAAGAAGACTTGCAAGCATGTTTGCTCATTCAAGATATCTTTCAGGAAATTATCCAAGGATCTCATGTATTCGACTGTTGTAATTCGAGCAACAAAGCAGTCTCTAATATATGAGAAAGCCCAGGATGCTCGATATGAAGATAGAATAGAGATGTGTTTATCTGATCCAAGTCCAAACCGGATGATCAAATGACTCCAGTGATGTTCGAATTCCTCTATACTCTCTGCATAGCTCACCATTTCGAACTCAGATTTAAACTCCGAATACTTCAGTCCAAGAGGCAAAGAAAACCAACTGCTTAACTTCGACATAATGTACCATATAGATATAACATGTTTAGTATTTGGCAATTCGCTTGCTATAGCGTCTCTTAACCCTGGATCTAAATCAGTCACTATAGTCTGCGGGTGTCTTCCTCGCATGAATCGGACAAATGTCTGTTCAAAGGAATAAACTTTCATGACATAGAATATTAGAATGTATACAAAAAGAAGAGACACAGACATTAACCTGTAAGGCCCACACAAAAGCATGGGAATTTTCCTCCTGAAGGAGAGCATAGGCAAAGAAGATTGGCTTGCCATGATTGTCTACACCAGATAATAATCCAAGAAGCACGCCGTAAGTGATGGATTGATAGGTAATGTCGAATTGAACAGCATCACCGAAAAGGTTAAATGCCCGAACAGAGTCACCATATGACCATGCTATGTTTTCAACCTTTCCAGTTGTATCTGTTAAAAAATCAAAGACAAAATCACCGTCTCTTTCAGACATGGCCTTGCAAGCCTCAAGCAGTTCCATCATATCAGTTATCCTTTTCTCAGCGAGAAGGGCATCATTTTCTAGAACAGTTTTCTTGCATGTACGGACAAAATTTCTGATGTCTTTCTCTATAAAAGGCAATTGCCCTGGTTGCACACCCTTTTCCAGTTCCAAGATCTTGATTATTCTATTGACAGGGAACCCAGCTTTGGAGAGTAAGAGAATCCTTTCTTGATCAGCTTCTTGTATTTTGCGGTATGCAGGAAGCAGACGCACTTGATCATCTTCTAGCAACTCATGGTTATGTACATTACTGAACTGAGAAACAAACCACTGAGTAACACCATTCACAATTTCCTTAGTCAAGTACAATTTTGCATCACATCCACAGCGTACTGATTTACGGTCTCTGGGATGCTCTACATTAGCCTTTTTCCTTGGTTGATTGAATCCAGAACGATAACAAACAAAATCCCTTCTATAAACCCCTAGATTATGGCTTTCTGTAGATCGTGCTTTCCTGATTGAAAAACCATTCTTACGAGCAAAGTTACTGTAGTACTCCAAAGCCTTGTCATCAGTACTAAAAATCTGACCCACATAAGGTTCAAAGACAACTTCTGAAGAAGATGATAGCAAAGTCCCTTCTTTTGTTGGTTGACAAGCTTGACCTTGTTCTTCTCCGTCATATTTGATAAAGCACTTCCAATCTCCACAGGGGCATTGCTCCTTTTGAATCCAAATATTATTTGCCGGTTTCATTGCCAATCTACAGCTAGCATGTGATATATTTGCGGACCTCCATTCCCACCCTAGTATGAAATCCACTCACAATTGGCATATTGAAACTTGAAAGCTTCATTTATTCACCGAATTGATTTATCTGGCAGCAAAATGTCTTGGACATATCCTAAATAAGTAGTTGCCCAAGCTCATTTTGTGGTCTTTGCATGTTAACGAATAGAAGAGAAATGCATTTTAATGTGGGCGACATGAAAATGGCCACTTTAGGGACTTAATAAATTTAAGTAAATGTACGCATAATCCACATTTTTCTCAGACGCAAAAGGCAACTATGTAACCATACAGTCTTCATCATTTCTTCCTCCAATTTGAATCAGTTGCTTTTCCTTCTCTGATTGAGGGAGAATAAATAAGATTTAATACATGTTAATATGAATACAAAGAAGTACAGCAAAAAAGGACCACGAGTCCTCTTAAAAGTAGATTAAAAAATGATGCACGACAAACACATTGAATATAAGCTAAATGTTTAATCCAGAAAAAACAACCATAGAAAAGCACCATAGGGAGACTATCTTTTATGTCTACCAAATCTGACAAAGTGAACCTGCAAATACTCCATAAAGGTCTATAAGCAAACCCGTCTAATCCCCACAACTGCAATTAACTTCCTCCAGATTTGTATCTGGGCTAGCTCCTAGATTGCACCGTACAAAGGCACAGGACACACGATAAGAGCATAAGTAAATATTCTGTTAGATAGATCATCTTCAACTTTGAGCCTATCCAACTATCCAAGCATGTGGTTAACATCAAGGAATAAAATCGCGGACTGCATTGTCGCGAAAGTGGACCGTAACGGATTAATGGAACGGATCGCGGCCAACGCGGCGTGAATTATTTTAAGAAAATCACATATATGGATTTTAGCCGCAATTACATTTAATTAGTTTAAGAAGTATTATTTCAACATAATATAAGTTATAACTAAATCTATCATTATATGAGTTGGTTAGATCAATGGTGTATGAATAGATACTCAAAATAACATATTTCCTTCACTAAATAAGTAATTATGCAAATATTTTTGTCCAAATTTCACAAAAGAACGGACGTAACGGATAAAAATTCGTTCAATCGCGGCGAGTCATCGTTACGTAACGGACGATGTGGCGAGAAGGACGTGATTTTTGTTAAAGCGTTTCGCAACAGGGTTTTGCGGAACAGCCACTCCGAAACCCATTACAGATGGCCATTCTATAAAGAAACTGCCGAGTTTTAATTCCGTGGTTAACATTGATACCAAATATAATATGGGACCTTGGCTTTCCACATATAGCCTGTGAGAGGGAGAAAGAAAAGGAGATTGTGTGGTCTTCATGTGCTTAACAAAAAGAGCTACATAAAAAACACTAGACGATTTCTCAGAACCAAATCTCCAAACCAAAAACCTTGAAAAGGATTGTCCTCTAAAAGACGCAACAGATATGTATATGATCATCCACTCTCAATCTGAAAGATTTTTGCAGAGAATGATAATGGCACGCAGAGCTGTACCCTCAAACCAAATATTCAACAACCAAAACATTATGTAAATTCAAGAAATCAGATATATGAGAGAAGGGAATTGAGAAAAGGCTAGTACCATGCCTAAGATTTCACCTAAAGTCCATTCTTATTTTAAATACCAACTTTATACCTGAACAAAAGGGGGAAAAAGTAAATAAAGAAAGGGTGGAAAAAAATTCTCATGGATTAGAACAAGAAGCATGTGAGTCAACAAGGGCATCCTCTACATACATTTGAAGCCAATTCTTGTATCTGATGACTCAATACCAAAATAAAGCATGGCTTATAGTGGCATATCCGTTAATCATTCAAGAAAAGTTCTTGGATACCAAATCCAGAGACCTCACCTTCCCTCCACTTTCAGTTAAAAGACTGCATCTGATTTCTCTGTTTCTTCCCCAAGTCAGACAGATTGACAGAAATAGAGTTTTTCATAACTCTATCAAGACTTTTAGAGATAGCATCAGAAAATCTAGAAAAATACTAGTTATAATGCAATATACTGGGCCACTAGACAAACATGACTATATATAGAGATCTACAACAATGTAAAAGGTATGAGTACATAACAAACCAGTATAATAATAACAATAATTGATGACTTCCAAGAGTTATCTAAATTAGCAATTAATTTTTACAAGAAAAAGGTAACTACATTACCTCACCTCCCATGCCTTCAAAAGAAGGATGAAATGAGTTATCATAATCTATGTCAATAAAAGAACCATAAGTCTTTGAGACATCATGTTTTTTTCTCTCACATAGGTTCAATGACTAAGGGCATTTCTAGGATAATAGACATTGCGGTGGTATATTTCATACAAGAGAGTCTGACACTAATAAAAGAGGTGGGGAGAGAGCTTGAATATTTATAGGTGGTGGATAAATAAATTGAATTTGGCCTCTACCTTCTAACTCCTTTTACATAGTACTTTTCCTTTAAAGAGTTGGGAACTATTGCGGAGTTGCATTTCTAACATTTAAGAATGCTTTAATAAAAGCAATATAGCAGTTTTATTATAAAAAAAGCAATATAACAGAAATTATAGGGCTTGTTCGTTATGGTTTTTAGTTTCCAGTTTTCACAAAAATACGGAAACAAGATCACATGTTTAATATAAGTATGACTAAATTTTACCTTTTATATTATATGTCTTTTACATTCATAAAACCAAAAACTGTAAACTAACAGTGAGGCTCTTAGTTTTGGAGTTGCACGACTGTTACAAAATCTAATAGAGGACTAAGGACAAATATGTAATTTTTGCAAATATTTCTCCAATATATACATGAGCATCGACTCCAAGGAGATGTGAGACAATTACATACTTTTCCTTAGTCCTCTATCACCAACCTTTATCCAAATGATGAGGCAGCATGAAGCCATGAACCAAGAATATGTAATGAACTAACCTAGGGGGAAAGGTTCGTTAGGTTTAGCAATACTATTTAGAAGTAGCTTAATTGAGAAAGATGAAAGTTATTTAGGAGGGCGAGAGAGAGAGAGAGAAAGAGTGTAAAAAAGAGAATCATTTTGGTTATAATTAGAGGAGAGTATATATATATATATAGAGAGAGAGAGAGGGGCATCCAGATAATATTGAATTGTCATTGTCATTGCTTAGCATAATTTGGAAGTGAGTAAGCCACTTAAGAGCTTGATGACTATCTTAATTTATGCAGTTTTACAACCTTATCAATCAGAATCCTCTTTTTCTTCCACTAATTTCTAATCTCATATTTTAACTGAATCCATCTCCTTTAACCATCCACCAATTTCCTCTTTCTCATTGACTTCTAAGTAAATGTTATAAGCAAGTAAGCAACCGCAATTCATATCTTCCAATCCTTTTTAACTCTCCGTCTAATTCATATTTGGCATCCCTCGAATTCTTCCGAAATCCTAATGAATCCAAACTCTCCAATTTTATCACCACTACAACTCCAACATAGCTGGTTTTTTCTTATTCTATCCTCAATATCTGCAACTTCAATTTTGCTCCAACTATCCTCATTATGAATTCTATCCCTTCAGCTGTCCCCCACATCTATCTCAGGATATGCATCTCAACTATACTTATCTTCTCAATATGATCCTTCTTAGATTTCTAACATTTTGACCCATATTATAAGTTTATAACTTTGGTCAGATTGTTGTCCCATAGAAATTTCCCATTAACCTATAAGGTACGCTACGGTCGCACAATAAACCCGATTGTTGATCTCCAATTAAGTCACCCAAAATAATCATGTTATTCACATCTTAGTCTATCTCACCATTCCTCTGAAAAATTCACCCAATAGGCCAATATACTTAAATAACTCGCTTATGAGTAAAAGTAACTTCTACAAACTAGTGTCACTATATCCTTGCTTAGCTCCCTCGTAGTACTAAATTGGCACTCCATGTACTTTTAATCCTACATAATCTATAGTTCAGGATATCAACTTTTTATCTCCACAACTCCAACTTAGCACTAACCTAGGCTTTAGTTGCATCCGTCAATACATTTTCATCCGCAAACAACAAACAATTACTTAACTCATGAATTACTACTGCAAAGAGAAAAGGACTTAAGGCATAGTCCAATCATAAAAGGGAATCCTCCATTAATCCTCCACATGTCCAAACATTTATTTTCACTTCTTGGTACATATCCTCAAAGATGTCAATATATTACCCCTTTGACAATGCCCACCAAGGCACATCTTTGATTAACTAGTCGTAAGTCCTCTAAATTGATTGAAAACCATGTGCAAATCCTTAGCCTATGGTAGATTATGGCACTGTAAAGGGTCACATGTAAAAGTTCTTACCCCGACAATTGCAGCAATGCTATGAAGATTAATAGGGGAAGTATATCCAATTATGTAGACTACAGGAGAGCCCAGCTCAAATAGCAATCATTAGTGACTCTAATTCTACTTAACTTGAAAGTTCATGACGCATAGTATGAAAGACATAAATCAACGGACGGTATATTGAAAAGCAATTGGCCATCTTAAGTGTCACTCTATATTCCGAAGATCACCTTCATGAGTCATATCATATCCTAATACAACATCATTTGTGGTTGTTTAAAAGTAAACTTACGCTTCAAAGCCAGGGGCGATTCTTGGCCCATGCAATCCCGAACTGTATTTCTATTAATTGCTTGAAGGAAATACATCATAAAGGCATTTGGATCAGTGGTACAGTTGGATGGTAAGGAGCAATTAGAACATGGGTTCAAGTCTTGGTAATAGCACAATTCATTAAAGTTTTGTTGTTCCAACTTTTGGAAAAGTCCCCAATTTCTTGTCATAAATACCAGACGTCTTCAATTGGTTATTTTTACTTTTTTGAGATGCTGTAAAAGTAGATGGGTTTGACTTATTTTTAATATGATGTAATATGATCTTATTTTCAATATCAAAGTAATTTTTGTTCGAATTGAGAATCTTATGTATTTTTTGAACTACAAATGAAGGGCCCAATTTTAAAAAAGTGTACAGGGCCTCGTTACATTTGCCCCATCCCTGTTCAAAGGTGGTCTTACATATAAGCATTCAAGAGTGGATGTTTGATTGAAGACCTTACACAGGTTTTTTCGGTTGATGATCCTAATTTAGAAGTAAAATGTCTCCTTCGACCATGATATTAATGACACATAACTCAACCATAAATATTCTATTTGCTAGTAGAAATTCACCAAATTCCAAAAATAGGTTACTTTCATAACATAAGTAAGATTATCATCATACACGAAACACCGGTTTCGGAGCTGTACACCTATATAGTGATTTTAAAATCTATAACTCACATTTCTTTATCATGCTTATAGCAAAGGGAGGAGAAATGAGAAGGAAATTGAAAATTAATTCTTTACAGAAGCTAAATTAACCAGTTACAAATAAAATCTTTAGAAATTCAGGAACATACCTTGTAAATAGTGGCGTACCAGTGAATAAAATTTATTAAAAAAAAAAAATCTGAATTCTTAATCAAATATTGAAGTGTGTACTACAAAATTAAATGCTTAAACCTTATAATAGTAAAATAAGTACAAAACAAACCTTGAATTTTGCGGAATCGTCGAAAAAATGCTTCACTTTCTTTCCTCGAGAAGTAAATTGATGCTGGAAATACGAAAATTGAACATTCTGGATAGAAAAGAAAACTGGAATGTATGAAGAAGAATACGAATATGAATGTAATGTAATCTGAAGAGAGAGATGGAATTTCCCTTGTAATTGCGGGGTTAGCGCAAATTCTAAGGATTGGGATTTGGAGGGTTAGGGTGTGTTCATGCCCAAACTCAAACTTCAGACTATGCCACATTAGATTTTCAGTAATTTTTAGTTATTCTTCAGACTCATTTCAGTTTTGCACTTTATCCCTCATCCTCTTTATAGACTCTCTACAAAATATTTAACAGATTATTTTATATTTAATCTATTTTATATTTTTTCTATTACATTATTTACTTAATATGTCATGAGAATATATATACTTCGAATATTTACCGACTATTACATTAAAAATACAATTTATGTAATTATCTATTGAGTTTTTTTGTCAGAAACAACCTTTTATAGTCATTTTTTTGCGAAAACAACCTTTTAAAAGTTTTCTTGCAACTTACAACCTTAAACCAATTTTTTTTTGCGAAATGAAACCTTTTTCTGAAATTCCGTCATTGACTGTTAAATCTTGTGCATTGATCGTCAGTTGGTTGTGTTTCTTTTATTTAACATTTTCGTTCCCTCCTTTTTTTCCCCCTAAAATCAACCCAAAAACCCTTATGTCTTCTCATCTTCCTCTCTCTCTCTCATCACCCAAAAACCCAAAAACATCAATTTTCAGCAACTACCAGCTGAACTTAAACGAAACAAAATGAGGAGAGAGAAAATCAAATGAGCTTGAAAGGTAGAGGTCATGGAGTAGAACATGGACCTTTGAATCTCTTCCCTCTTTTGGTCTTCTTGTCCTTTCTTCCACACACTATTGCATCTGAATATGATGAAGAAGAAGACGCCATTGATGATGATGATGATAAAGAAATTGGAAGTGCTGGATTTTGATGGGTTGACATCATTCTTCTTACAAATGAGCTGCAAATACGCATTATCGCCATTTTTGTTGCGTTTTTGTTGGGAATAATAAGAGGGTGTTTTCAATTGAATTGTTGTTTTCACTCAAAATTCACCATTGTTGAAGGGAAAGAGAAATTTCAGATTTTGGTGAGCAAGAACCCTAATTTTGTTTTTGGGGAAGAAGATAAAGAAATTGGAAGTGCTGGATTTTGATGAGTTGACATCATTCTTCTTGCAAATGAGCTGCAAATACTCACACACCCTGAAGCTTCTTGTGGGGTTCTTGTTTCCTCTATTCTCAGATCAGAGGAATAATTTGTATTCTTGATTTACTAGTTAAAATCAGGCGCACAAGGGGAGGAAGTTCTTTGGAGACTGATGTGCTCCATGACATTCTTGACTGACGTGCGCCATTGATGATGATGAGTGATGACAGTGTAGAGAGGAAAGGATAGGAGAGAGAAAGAATTTTAAGAATGGGAGGGAAAGGGATGGAAAGGAATCAATGAAAAGGAAGAGGAATGGAGGGAAATAAATTTTAAGAAAGTTGGACATAAACCAACTCACGGTCAAAGGCATAAACTTAACGGTTAATGACGGAAAAATGGAAAAAGGTTTCATCTCGCAAAAAAAAATTTCGTTCAAGGTTGTAAGTTGCAAAAAAAAAAAAATTTAAAGGTTGTTTTTCGCGAAAAAGTGACTATAAAAGGTTGTTTCTGACAAAAAACTCTTATTTATTTAAGATCTTAACCTTATTTTAAACTTATATAAATTATGGGACACAAATTGAGTACATTTGAAATAATGACATAATTTAAAGGTATTCATAAACATAATTAGTTGCATATATAATTGGTAAAACATAAAAGAAGTACGACTACACGAAATTGAGAACTACAGAAAAAATTTAATTAGTGTCTCCTTCAAAACGCGACCATATGTGTTCCACCAGATTATGCTGCAGTTGGTAACATTGGGCTCGGTTGCGAATTCGCGTATGATTCTGAAAGTACCTGCTCCGATTTACATAATAATTTCTAAGTAGACCGGTATGAAGTTGTGCTTGCACTTTGATTCCTTACTACTGTATACTTAAAGCTAGTGGTCATTTCAGTAACATTTCTTTCATCCTCAATAATCATATTATGTAATATGATGCATGCTTTCATGATATCACCAACTTCACTTTTTTTTCCATAAATGTACCGGGTTGCAAACAATCGGGAATCTCTTTTGGAGCACCTGAAAGCTCGTTCTATATCCTTCCTTGCACCTTCTTAATGTTGAGCAAATAGTTTTCTTTTCTCGGATAGCATGTTTGCTCGAGGAATGGTTTTGATGAATACAACCCATTCAGGATATATACCATCAGCAAGATAGTATCCTATATTATACGTGCTTCCATTTATCGTGTACTGGATTTCGAGACCTTGACCTTCAAGCAACTCATCAAATATCGAGGATCGATCCAAGATATTGATATCATTTTTTGATCCTGCAACACCAAAATATGTATGCCAAATCCATAAAGGAAAAATTGATAGGAACAGTCCCAACTATGGGCGTTCCGCCATTTTTAGTCCCAACTAAGGATTATTTCTGATCGGTCCCAACTTTAAGGTTTGTTTGACAAAAATGGTCCCAGTTGACTGGTGACCCATTTTACCGGTTAAATTTTTGTCTTAAATGGCCCCAGTTGACTGGTGACCCATTTTACCGGTTAATTTTTGTTTTTACTTATTTTTTTTTTACCTGTTTTACTACCTTCTCCCTCCTCTTTCTCTCTCCTTACTACCTTCTCCCTTACGGGCTCCCTCTATCCTCCCTGCCACCCCTCCTCCCTCCTTCATCCCCTGCCACCCGCTCCTCCCCCCATTCCCCTTCCACCATATTCCTCATCAAAACTCAAAACCATAGGACCATCAGAAGAGAAAACTCCATCTTCATCAACTCCTAAATTGGTAAGGTTTTCCAATACCGTGAGAAATAGCGATCAGATCACTAAACGACGATTCGTTGTAGTTAGGTTTTACGCCAAACGGTATCGGAGAATCATCTTCCACTTCATTTTCAACGGTCACTTCATCGACGCCAGAGAAATCGTTGAAGGAAGATGGATCGAAGAGCTGTGATGGAAGGTTTGGATCATAGCCGACGTATCCATCGTCGAAGGGACGATCGGAGGTTCTAAGCTCATCGTCGTCGTTGCTGAAGGTGTCGAAAGAAGATATCCTCGAATCTACTAATTTTCTCTCTCCTCGAGGAAGTAAGGTTGAGAGCTTGGAAGAGTGAAAATGGCGGATCTCGGTGATCTTAGAATTTATTCTTCTAGTGGTAGTTCGAAAGTTTACAACTTTTATACGACTGTATTGAGTATTGACAGTGGAATGGATGGACTTTATTGTTTTGTTGTTTAAGAAAGGAGCAAAATGACAGCCATTCTTACCTAATTTTAAGGATTACAAATTTCATTTGCTGTCAAATTTGCCATTTGTTTTCCAATTTCTCCACCCTTCTGATTTTAGGGATTATGAATTTTATTTACTGTTTCTTGAAATTTGTTCTGAATTTTGCTTTTGAATGTTCTACACATCTCGTATGAGAACTAGAGCATGCCTCCAAGGCCATGTGGCAGTTTCGAGGGTGAGGTAGGAAAGGGGTGGTTCTGATGTGTTGGGGAAGGGAGGGGGTTGAGAGTTGGGAAAAAATTAAAAGAAAATTCATTTTACCTGTTGTAGCAGGTCAATGACCTGCTGGGACCAATTTTGTAAAAAATGATGCATAGTTGGGACTACTAACAAATAATCCTTAGTTGGGACTGAAAATGGTGGAACGCCCATAGTTGAGACTGTTCCTATCAATTTTTCCATCCATAAATCATAAGAAGCAACAACTTCTAAGTTCTAATATCATTGTTGGTGCACCTTGATGACCTTCAGTGTATTGACCTTGCCATGCCGTGGGACATTTATCCCATTGCCAATGCATACAATCGATACTACCAAGCATACTCTGCGGGATTCCTCGATTTGAAGAAGACGTCGGGTGTCATCGATTGTTGGCCTTCTCAAGTAATAAGGTTCAAAAACTTTAATCACACACTTACAAAAAAATTTCAAGCATTGTAGCGCCGTATTTCCAGCTGTTCACACGTATTCATCAACGGCATCACCAACCACTCCATAAACCAATAACCGAGCTGTAGTAATTCATTTTTGAAGTGGGAAGAGAGAATTTCTACCAATAGCATCAACTCCTTGTTGGAAATATGGAGAATGATTTTAAAGAGCATTGAGGATGCGAATAAATAACTCCTTTCTCATTCGAAATCTTCGGTGAAATTGTTGTGCATTATACACCGGGTTGCTTGAGAAGTAATCATTCCATATGCGCTCATGCCCTTCCTCACGCTTTCTTTCTGTGTATTTTCTTTTCTTTCCTACTTTTCTAGTGTTTGAAGGTGATGTATCTTCAATGACATGATTTAGGATATCATCTACTAAAGCTGTGCAAAAGTCACCCCCCATATATGAATCGTACGTTTGATCGTACAATTCATCGAATGTGTTTGGAGGGTTAAAGTATGACATTATCAATATGCCTTGAGGTATAGAATTTTTGAGAGGATTTGTGGATAGTTTGCTATGGGATGGTCTGAGGTTGGTCTAGCAAATAGTAAAACTAGCTTTACTTAGTTTTGTTATTGGGGCACTTGGCCCTTTGGGTTGGTTGGTCTGGATTTCCAGACCATATGCACCTTGGATGGAGTGCACAAGAAAAATGAAAATCTGTAGCGTGACAAAGAAGCTGGCGAGAAAAAAATACAGGGCCCAAATGAAACGCACTGCACTGAAGAAAAAGGGAGAAAAAGAGACAGCACAAGTAATCTGCCACGCGGAGGAGTGCTTTGCTCTCCTTTTTTGCTGATTTCTTCAATGGTAATTTTTACAACGTTAAAATTTTGTAACGTTAATAAAAAAAATCTGGTTATAATATATATAAATAAAATTACAATAACGGCTATAAAATATTTTTATCTATAAATTGAGTCCAAATTTCATATATTTTACCACACTTCTTCCCAACCTATTTTTTTTCTAATTACTCTCTCCTACCTAATATTAGTTATACTAAGCCAATATTATGGATTCAAATAATCCTAATTACTCCCAAAATAATCCAAACCACCCACAAAATCCCCAAAATAATTTTCAAATCGATCCAAGTGTACTACAAAATCCAGAATTCCAAATAATGTTTATGTTTTTCCAAAGCCAATCGAATTACCAAAA
This sequence comes from Beta lomatogona, assembly GCA_947646795.1. Taxonomy (NCBI): domain Eukaryota; kingdom Viridiplantae; phylum Streptophyta; class Magnoliopsida; order Caryophyllales; family Amaranthaceae; genus Beta; species Beta lomatogona. Next base: position 950,601 of record CANSNZ010001135.1, read on the forward strand.
TTCTCAACAAGCTACACAGCAATCTCCACAAAGTTCTAATCATCTATCCCAACAACAAGCTCAACCATCTTTTCCTATATCTCAACATATTTCACAACAACATGAACAACCTCATGAAAACAATGTAGTTGAAATCCAATCGCAAGAAATTCAAAACACTTCTTCTTCAAAAAAAAGCTACAACACCAAAGTTTCAATGGAGTGCAGATGAAGATCATGCACTTATGAACCGACCAAAATGGTGATAGTTTCTGGGGTTCAGTATTTGAGAGTGTGGAAGAGTCACGACGACTCAATCCAACTTTACGCCCAAGGACATTCAAAGCTCTTACTAGTCGTTGGGAAAAAATCAACGGAGATGTGAATGCATGGGTCGGGATATATACCGAGGCAAAAAAGGAAGAAGGGGTCCGGCTGCAATGAAGAAGACATCCTGGCTGAAGCCCGTGAGATGTGGATAAAATCCCATGGGCCCCGATTTACATTGGAGCATGCATGGAATGTTATGAAACACTACGACAAATGGGCAGATGGCCCCCAAATGAGCGGCGGAAGCTCAAAACGGTCTAGTCCAGACGAAGGTGCGAGCTCAAAACGTCCTGACGACATCAAGAAAGTTAAGAGTAGAAGAAAAGCCCCAATATTCAGTTCTCCATCCTCTTTAATTAGAATTTACGAGGAGGATTAGTTTGGGAGAAGATTTGCTTGAGTATTAAAAGGAGTGTGATGCCTTGATAGAATCAACGAAAGAGGAAGATAGGAAGTTCAAAATTTGGAATACATTAATGCCTAAGTCTTCTCTTGATCTGGATGAGAGAGAGATGTATGAAAAACTTAAGCTACAATTTAATGATAAATATGTTTAGTTAGTGTTTATGTTTTAAATTGGCCTTAGTTTGCAATTTAGTTATATCGTACTTTAATTATGAATGTGTATTTGTCGTAACTTTTGATTATCAATGTATTATTATCATTATCTTTATAATTATTATTATCATATCATTATCGTTTTCATTATTATTGTACTTATTATTATTATTATTATTATTATTATTATTATTATTATTATTATTATTATTATTATTATTATTATTATTATTATTATTATTATTGTATTGAATTGTCTAATCACCTGATATTGAATAACGTCACAAATGGTACTGCATTGAATTGTCTACTAACCCGACTTTGAATAGTATGACAAATAGTACCGCATTGAATTGTTTACTCCTACATTGCAGTGAATTGTCTACTCCTACATTGCATTGAATTGTCTACTCCTACATTGAATTGATATGTCTAATATGTAAATGAATTATTGTTATGTACATATGATGGATTTTTTGTATATAATTGGACATAACTTCAACCATAAAATCACAACTCCATCCACTTTTTCTTCTCAATCTATTATTTTCTAGAAAAACACCACTTCAATCAACATATTTCCAAAATGAACTATGATTCAAGTTCTTCTAGTTCAGGTTTTGAATTTTTGAATTACATGGTTCAAGATTACATAGAATTGAGTCAGTCCGTTGATGCTGAGCAACAAAACGAAGAAGAAATTGTACCCTGCACTAGAAAATATGTGCGTAGGGAATGTGAGGAAGCTCATGAAATATTGTTTCATGAATATTTCAGCAACGAACCTTTGTACCCCGAGAATATTTTTCGTCGAAGGTTTCGTATGCACAAGCATGTTTTTTCCTTCGTATTGTCGAAGGTGTAACATCAGAAGATGATGAGTTCTTTACGCAAAAACCGGATGCTACTGGAAGGATGAGTGCATCTGCACTCCAAAAATGCACAGCGGCTATCAGGATGTTGGCATATGGTTCATCCTCTGATGCTGTTGACGAGTACCTGAAATTGCTTCAAGTACCGCTAGAGAATGCCTCCTTCATTTTGTCGAAGGGGTTGTTGCTAGATTTGGACCGGAATACTTGAGGAAGGCAAATACAAATGACATTGAGCGTATCCTACATGAAGGCGAGCGCCGTGGCTTCCCTGGCATGATGGGAAGCATCGATTGCATGCACTGGAACTGGAAGAATTGTTCTCGGGGTTGGAAAGGAATGTATCAAGGAAAAAGCAAAATAACAACAATAATCTTAGAAGCGGTTGCTTCAAGTGACTTATGGATATGGCATGCTTTTTTTTTGGCACCCCGGGTTCATGCAATGATATAAACGTATTGTAGAGGTCTCCCGTCTTTGATGATGTTTTACAAGTAAGAGCTCCAGAGGTCAACTTCTCAGTGAACGGGACAACTTATAACATGGGTAACTATTTTACTGATGGCATATACCCGAGGTGGTCAACATTCATCCCCGCAATAAAGCTCCCCCAAACCCCCAAACAAAGATTGTTCACACAACATCAAGAAGTTGTTAGAAGAGATGTAGAGCGTGCATTCGGGGTATTGCAAGATTTGCAATCATTCGTAAACTCGCTCTCGCGTGGGATAAGGACATATTGTGGAAAATAATCATGGCATGTATCATCATGCACAATATGATTGTTGAAGATGAACGTGATACTTATCAAAATTATCGAGATCCGAACGAATATGATCAAGATCAAACTCAAAATAACGAGGGGTCATCTAACCAAGCCGGAGGAGACTCATTCGTTGTGCACAACGGAAGACTCGGGGCGCGAAATTTAGGTGCATACATGGAGAGAAGATCCGAGATGCGAGACGGGGAAACTCACATCTCACTAAAAAATAACATGGTTGAACACATATGGCGTAAATTTGGGCCTAATCGTCAAGTTGATTAAGTAACTTTTATTTATGGCTTATGGTTTAAGTAATTTCAAATTTCATGTATTTGTGTGTTTTAAATTATCTATCTTTATGTATCAAATTATCATGTATTTGTGTGTTTTAAATTATCTATCTTTATGTATCAAATTTCATGTATCTGTGTTTTTCAAATTATCTATCTTTATGTATCCAATTTCATGTATCTGTGTTTTTTAAATTATCTATCTTATGTAATGTGTTCATTGTTTTTAATTTATAATATCAAGTTAACGTAATTTAATTTAACGTAAGCTAGTTAACACATAGTTACCATAATCTCAAGTTAACGCTAATTTAATTTATAGTAAGCTAATTAGCTTTTAATGTTATTTAATTTATCGTATTAATTTAACGTAATTTAACTTAACGTAATCTAATTAGCTTTTATTAATTTAAATCATCTATTTCATATAAAAATAAACATTGAGTAGGAGAGAGAGTATATGGTGGGGTATGGTAAAAGTAGGAGAGATAAATAGAAAAACCAAGTAAGACCAACCAAACCATTGTGAGAAAAAAAAAGATGAGTTGGTGGGAGTTTAGTGGGATGTGAGGTGTAAGAAAGAGGGAAGGAGAGAGAATGATAAAAACTTAAAGATTAACAAAGACCAACCCAACCATTGTACATGCTCTAAGGATTGGGATTTGGAGGGTTAGGGTGTGTTTATCCCTCATGCCTAAACTCAAACTTCAGACTGTGCCACATCAGATTTCCACTAACTTTTAATTTCCTTTTTATTCTTCAGACTCATTCTAGTTTTGCACTTTATCTCTCATCCTCTCTCCAGACTCTCTACAAAATATTTAACAGATTATTTTATATTTTTTCTATAACATTGTTTACTTAATATGTCATGAGAATATATATACTTCGAATATTTACCGACTATTACATTAAAAATACAATTTATGTCATTATTTATTTAAGATCTTAAGCTTATTTTAAACTTATATAAATTATGGGACACAAATTGAGTACATTTGATATAATGACATAATTTAAGGGAATTTATAAACATAATTAGTTGCATATATAATTGGTAAAACATAAAAGAAGTACGACTACACGAAATTGAGAATTACAGACAAAATTTAATTGGTTTCTCCTTCAAAACGCGACCATATGTGTTCCACCAGATCATGCTGCAGTTGGTAACATAGGGCTCGGTTGCGAATTCACGTATGATTCTGAAAGTACCTGCTCCGATTTACATAATAATTTCTAAGTAGACCGTTAGGAAGTTGTGCTTGCACTTTGATTCCTTACTACTGTATACTTAAAGCTAGTGGTCATTTCAGTATCATTTCTTTCATCCTCAATAATCATATTATGTAATATGATGCATGCTTTCATGATATCACCAACTTCACTTTTTTTTTTCATAAATGTACCGGGTTGCAAACATCGGGAATCTCTTTTGGAGCACCCAAAAGCTCGTTCTATATGCTTCCTTGCTCCTTTTTGATGTTGAGCAAATAGTTTTCTTTTCTCGGATAGCATGTTTGCTTGAGGAATGGTTTTGATGAATACATGCCTTTCACGATATATATCATCAGCAAGATAGTATCCTATATTATACGTGCTTCCATTTATCGTGTACTGGATTTTGAGACCTTGACCTTCAAGCAACTCATCAAATATCGGGGATCGATCCAAGATATTGATATCATTGTTTGATCCTGCAACACCAACATGTGCATGCCAAATCTATAAATCATAAGAAGCAACAACTTCTAATATCATTGTTGGTGCACCTTGATGACCTCCAGTGTATTGACCTTGCCATGCCGTGGGACATTTATCCAATTGCCAATGCATACAATCGATACTACCAAGCATACTCCGCGGGATTCCTCGATTTGAAGAAGACGTCAGGTGTCATCGATTGTTGGCCTTCTCAAGTAATGAGGTTCAAAAACTTTAATCACACACTTACAAAAAAATTTCAAGCATTGTAGTGTCGTATTTCCAGCTGTTCGCATGTATTCATCAACTGCATCACCAGCCACTCCATAAACCAATAATCGAATTGTAGTAATGCATTTTTGAAGTGGGAAGAGAGAATTTCTACTAATAGCATCAAATCCTTGTGGGAAATATAAAGAATGATTTTCAAGAGCATTGAGGATGCGAATAAATAACTCCTTTCTCATTCGGAATCTTCGGCGAAATTGTTGTGCATTATACACCGGGTTGCTTGAGAAGTAATCATTCCATATGCGTTCATCCCCTTCCTAGTGTTTGAAGGTGATGTATCTTCAATGACATGATTTAGAATATCATCTACTAAACCAGTGCAAAAGTCACCCCCTATATATGAATCGTACGTTTGATTGTACAATTCATCGAATGTGTTTGGAGGGTTAAAGTATGACATTATCAATATGCCTTGAGGTATAGAATTTTTGAGAGGATTTGTGGATAGTTTGCTATGAGAATTTGAGTTCAGAAATGGGTAAATATATAGAAGTTGTTGAAGTTAATAATTCAATGTACAATATTCAAATAATTCATTCACTACAATGAGTACTACAACAATAATGCACTGATCTTTGGTACAATAATTCAAAAAATCGTGCAATGATATTTGAAAAAGTTAGTGAAAAGATGGATGTAAGGTAACAAGTCATGAACTGATATAGACTTCGAGGTGACAACTCACTGAAGTTGGAATGAATGCACCATTATTGTTTTCCTTATTATTATCAATAATATTACTAATAATTATCATACTTAACTTTAATAAAGAAAATTACTAATTATTAATAATAATAAGAAATAATTTAAGTTCATGAAATAAAAACATGCTTAACTGAAACACAGCTACAACATATTAAAAAAAAATAAATAAGCATTAATTAACACATTTCAATTTATTAGGAAGCTGAAAGTAACCTAATCATCAAAAGTCCATCCATATTTTTCCGCAAGTGCTTGCAACTTCTTCTCATGAATCTTTCTTTGCAAAGTAGTCATCATGGTGACATCGGCACAAAGTTGTTGATTTTCAAGCTCTTGCTATTTCAAATCTGCCAAACGACTTATTGATTGTGCTTGTGACTCTTCAATATTCTTTGCAGTTAATATGGCTTCACTATGATCTTTCTGGATGCTTTTTCTCTTCCTCTGGGAAGCTAGTTGTTTCTTTACAGCTTGTTGACCCGTTGGTCAAGCCTCCTCAACTTCATCGAAAGCCTCAACATCCTCCCCGCTTGCTGTGTAGTCTCCTGATTCGATAATCTTGTTCCTTTTTGACGAATCACTATCGTTGTCTTTCTTATGTTTGCCCTTTAGTTCAGCTTTGAACTTATTAGTGTCACATACAATACTCCACACATGATCGTATTGGAATTGTAGAGACTTTGGTAAAGTGCACGAGCCTCTGAGAGCTTCAAAGCTACATTGAACCCACTCCTCTTTTCATACTTGGTATAACACCCTGCAAATTTTACAAGTTATTAATTGCCCACTAATGTTGTTTGCAAGGGTTTACCTCTCGTGCAGCTTGATTTATTTGCCTATTTTCATAGAAGAATAAACAAATTCCCCCTAATATATATATCTGCTCTTTGTGCATTGCCATTCACTTCATCTTTGGCGGTTTTACTCCATGCAACACCAAGAAGTGTTTCATCTTCTATCGTCCAAGTTAACCCTTTTTTCTCTATATGATGACTTACTTTACGACGTGTTGTAGTACGAGCAGCAGTGTGAGTACTTGTAGTAACATCAATATTCTCCGCCTCTTCAATGCCCTCATTATCTACAAATGCGTTGTTAGAATTGGATCCAATACTATTGGGGGTAAAAGGAGGTTGGTCAATATTTTGACTATGAGTATATTGGTTATTTGGAGTTCGGAGAAATTGGGTAAAACTCCGCACTTGTGCACTACCCATACTATTGGGTTAGAAAATTTTGAATTTTGGTATTGATTTTGTTGAGCTAAAAATGTATGAAATTAAAGATTATTTTGAAATAAGCTCATAAGTGAGTTCAAATCAAAATTCTGATTTAGATCCATTAAAAATATAATAGATGGATTTTTTTTAGAGGATAGAGAGAAAAGGGAAATTGATGTGGGAGAAAGTAAAAAAAAAAAAATTATACCAAAGTGTTATTTATAGGCATTATTACAAATTATTATAAAATAAAGATGTACAAATTATGACTAATTATTTTATAGCTGTTGTGTTTGGGAAGGAAGTTCATATTTTTTTTGTTAATACAAATGTCAATTTATCCCTCAAAAACCAAATCTATCCGTTGCAAATATGTTTGGTGGGAGATGGTAATATTGCCAGTAAAGACAAAGAGAGTCTTTGTCAAAGTTTTGGAAACCAAAACACGCAAGACTCTCTGGGTCTTTACTGAAGAATATCACACAAGACTCGGTGAGTCTTTGTCTCAAATTTGCATCTCAGACCCGCGATAATGTCACCCTTAGGGTATGAATATCGCGCGTCTGTAGGTGAGTCTTAGAGGGAGTCTTGGGCTGAGTTTTATAAGACTTACCGATATTGCTGCAAGAAAAGGCAAGGAGTCTTGAGCTGAGTTTTTTTTTATTCAAGACTACACTCAAGACTCCACCATGCAACTGATAAGTTAAGACACCCACTAAAAACATGCTGCGTGTCCCCTCTTTTTTAATAAAATTGCATTTTACATTTAACTAATTATTTATTGGTAATTATTCAAATTTATTACATTTTCATAATAGGATGTTATTGAAAACCAAAAAAATAAATAGAATGCATAAAATAAAGTTAAAGTAATGTGGAGTGAGCATGGAGTGAATATGAAGGCTAAAGTATAAAATTAGAATGAGTATGAAGTGAGTCTGTAGAATTAAAAAGTAGTGGAAAGATGATGTGGCACAGTCTGAAGTTTGGAGTTGATTATGAGGGATAAACTTACCCTTAGAGTGATAATATCGCAAGTCTGGAAGGCTGAGTTTGAAGTAAGACTTTGTTCAGTCTGCTTCCAGACTAGCGTTAATTGGAAGAAAGGGGTGATGGAGTATGGGCATGGGTTTTGATTTCCAAAACTCTACCTCAGACTTGGTTGCATTAAATGCAACAAAAAGTGGTGGGTCCCATTAAATGCAACAAGCAATCCAACGACACTTTTTGTACTCCTTCCTCCATACTTCGATGCAACCAATGACAATATTGTGTGTCTTTGCCAATTAAAATGTGACACCTGTATTTTAAAAAAAAATATTCAACCAACATTTCAAGATTTCCAACGGTATGATTTTGTCAAAATGCTTATAAATAACCATTTGTGTATATAATTTTTTTTCATTCTTCTAAATTCTCCTATATCAATTTTCTTTCTCTCCAAAACTATTTTATTCTCTCCAAATTCTCCCAAATTCAAGCTATTGTATTTTTAAATGGATCCAAATCAAAATTTTGATTTGAATTCTCTAATGAGCTTATCCAAAACAATGCCCAATTCCAAACTTTTTTTACCTCAACAAAACCAACCCCAAAATTCCCAATATTCAAATTTCTCTACCCCTAATCCTAATAGTACGGGAAATGCACAAGTGCAAACTTTCACCCGATTTTTCCAGATTCCAAATAACCAATATTTACCTACTAGTCATAATATGGACCAAGTTCCTATTACATCCATCAGTATTGGATCCAATTCCGATAAGCCATTTGTAGATAATGTAGGCATTGAAGAGGCGGAAGATATTGATGTTATTACAAATACTCGTATTGTTGCTCGTACTTCAACACGTCGCAAAGTAAGTCAACCTAGAGAGAAAAAAGGGCTAAATTAGACGATAGAAGATGAAATAATAGGGTGGAGTAATACTACCAAAGATGAAGTAAATGGCAATTCACAAAGAGCAGACGCCTACTGGGGGAAAATTTGTGCATTCTTCAATCATAATAGGCAAACAAATCAAGCTGAACGAGAGGTAAATCCTTGCAAACAACATTAGTGGGCAATTAATAATGCACTTGGAAAGTTTGCAAGGTGTTATGCCAAGTATGAAAAGATGAGTGGGTTCAATGAAGTCTTGAAACTCTAAGAGGCTCGTGCACTTTACCAAATTATCTACAATTCCAAGTTCCAATGCGATCATGTTTGGAGTATTGTGTGTGAAACCGATAAGTTCAGAGCTGAACTAAAGAGCAAACGTAAGAAAGGCAACAAAAGTGATTCGTCAAAAAGGAACAAGATTTCCGAATCGAGAGACTACACAACAAGTGGGGAGGATGTTGAGGCTTTCAATGAAGTTGAGGAGGTCCAACCAATGGGTCAACAAGCTGCAAAGAAACAACTAGCTGCCCAAAAGAGGGGGAAAAGCATCCAGAGTGATCATAGTGAAGCCATATCGGTTGCAAAGAACATTGAAGAGTCACGTGCACAATCAATAAGTCGTTTAGCAGATCTGAAAGAGCAAGAGCTTGAAAATCAACTACTTTGTGCCGATGTCAGCAGAATGGCTTCTTTGCAAAGAAATATTCATGAGAAGAAATTGCAAGCACTTGCGCAAAAATATGGATGGAATTTCGATGATTACGTTGCTTTCAACTTGCTAAATTGTCGGTATGCACATTAACATTTATTTATGTTGTTTTAATATGTTGTAGCTATATTTCAGTTAAGCATGTTTTTATTTCATAAACTTAATTTATTTCTTAATATTAATAATAATTAGTGATTTTCTTTATTGACGTTAAGTATTATAATTATTAATAATATTATTAATAATAATAATCAAAACAATAATGGTGAATTGGTTTCAACTTCAGTGAGTTGTCACCTCCAAGTCTATATCAATACATAACTTGTTACCCACATCCATCTTTTCAGTAACTTTGTCAGATATCATTGCACTATTTTTTGAATTATTGTACCAAAGGTCAGTGCATTATTGTTGTAGTACTCATTGTAGTGATTGAATTATTTGAATATTGTGCATTGAATTATTAACTTCCACAACTTCTATATATTTACCCATTTCTGAGCTCAAATTCTCATAGCAAACTATCCACAAATCCTCTATATAATTCTAAACATCAAGGCACAATGATAATGTCATACTTTAACCCTCCCAACACCTTTGATTAATTCTATAATCAAACATATGATTCATACATGGGGGGTAACATTTCCATAGGTTTAGTAGATGATATCCTAAATCATATGATTGAAGACACATCACCTTCAAACGTTACGAAAACAAGAAAGAAAAGAAGATACACAGAAAGAAAGCGTGATCAGGAAGCGCATGAGTGCATATGGAATGATTACTTCACAAGCAACCCGGTGTATAGTGCACATCCATTTTGCCGAAGGTTCCGAATAAGAAAGGAGTTATTCCTTCGCATCGTAAATGCTCTTGAAAATCATTATGAATATTTCCAACAAAGATTTGATTCTATTGGTAGGAATTCTCTCTCCTACTTCAAAAATGCATTGCCGCCATTCGGTTGTTGGCTTATGGAGTGGCTGGTGATGCCGTAGATGAATACGTGCGAATTGCTGGAAATATGGCGATACAATGCATGAAGAATTTTTGTAAGTGTGTGGTTGAGGTTTTTGAACCTCATTACTTGAGAAGGCCAACAGTCGATGACACCCGACGTCTTCTTCAAATTGGGGAATCCCGTGGATTCCCCGGTATGCTTGGAAGCATCGATTGTATGCATTGGCAATGCGATAAATGTCCCACGGCATGGCAAGGCCAATACACTGGAGGTCATCAAGGTGTACCAACAATGATATTAAAAGCTGTTGCTTTTTATGGTTTATGGATTTGGCACGCATATTTTGGTGTTACAGGATCAATGATATCAATGTCTTGGATCGATCCCCGATATTTGATGAGTTGCTTGAAGGTCAAGGACCGAAATCCAGTTCACGATAAATGGAAGCACGTATAATATAATATAGGATACTATCTTGCAGATGGTATCTATCCTGAATGATCTGTTTTTGTCAAAACCATTCCTCGAGCAAACATGTTATCTGAAAAAAGAAAATTATTTTCTCAACATCAATAAGGTGCAAGGAAGGATATAGAACGAGCTTTCAGGGTGCTCCAAAAGAGATTTGCGATTGTTTGCAACCCGATACGTTTATGGAAAAAAGTAAAGTTGGTGATATCATGAAAGCATGCATCATATTACATAATATGATTATTGAGGATGAAAGAGATGATACCGAAATGACCACTAGCGTTAACTATACAGTAGCAATGAATCAAAGGGAAAGTCCATAACTTCATACCGGTCTACTTAGAAATTATTATGTAAACCGTAGCAGGTACTTTGAAAATCATACACGAATTCGCAACCGAGCCCAATGTCACCAACTGCAGCATGATTTGGTGGAACACATATGGTCGTGTTTTGGAGGATACACTAATTAAATTTCGTGTGTAATTTTCAATTTCATGTGGTCGTACTTCTTTTATGTTTTAGAAATTATATATGCAACTAATTATGTTTATGCATGCCTTTAAATTATGTCATTATTTCAAATGTACTCAATTTGTGTCCCATAATTTATATAAAATTTGGTAAGGTTAAAATCTTAAGTAAATAAATACATAAATTGTAATTTTAATGATATAATAGTCGATAAATAGTCGAACTATATATTCTCATCATATTAAGTAATTAACGTTATAGATAAAAACATAAAATAGATTAAATATAAAATAATATGTTAAACTTTTTGTAGAGAGCTGAGGGATAAAGTGTAAAACTGGAATTAGTTTGGAGTGAGTCTGAAGAATAAAAAGTAGGTGAAAGTTAGTGGAAAGCTGATGTGGCACAGTATGAAGGTTGGATTTGGGTCTGAGGGATAAACACACCCTTAGGTTTACTATTACAATTTTTTTGTAAGGGACAATTACAGGTAGCGGATAGTTGTTAGCTGGTAGATGATTGTATTAGCTTATAATTGATAGCTTATTGTATTAGCTGATTTGACTAGCTAATTATATTAGCTATTTGTATAGAGGTTTTTGGTAAGTAATTGATAGCCAATCGTAACATAATTGTGTAATTTGACAAATAAGAACATGTGCATAAACCATTGTTGTACTTTCTACCATCTATTAATGTAATTTTTTAAAATTTTAGGATGTAAATTGTAATTTTCAAAAACTTTAGGATATAAATGTAATTTGGCCCACTCATTCCTAGACCTCTAATGTCAAAAAGCTCTTCCTCCAACTTTTTCAAAAAAGAGCTTTTTGGATCTAATCAGCTATTTGAAACCTCTTTTTACCAAACACTCGAGTTAGAGAATTGACTAGTCAAATCCTCTAATATGAGTTCAACCTCTATTTTTGCCCCAAACATCTCTTTACCATATAAGGCCATAAACTTCTTCGTTCCTATGCTTTTTTTTTTTTCATTTTCTCTACCCCTTTCCACTTTGTTTAAATTATAGGGGGTTAATTCATCAAAAAAGAAAAAATTATAGGGGATTAGAGGAAGGAAAATTAAGTTTGCATTTAGCACACCTTTTAACTATTAAGTACTATTTTTATATGCACGTAATGCGTGTGAAAATCAAATAAAGTTCAATTTTTTGCTATTAGAAAACTGGTGAAGTGAAAGAGAATTTTTCATGCGGTTTTATAGTTCACTATATTTAATATTTTTAAAAAAACTGGAGAAGTTGTAAGTGCATCTCTTTAGTCTACTATATTTATTCATTTTATAAAAAAAAAACTCAAAAATTGGAGGGGTTGTAGTTGTTTTTTAGTTAGAGGTATAATTATAATTGTTAAAAAAGGTGGACACCAAGTCTTCCTCTCCATCCTTCATAATACTACTATAGATTAGAATTACATCGATTACATGTTAAAATTTATGGATTTGTTTACGAGGTACATCTTAGATTTAATTTTACGAAAATGCATGAGATACCCCTTCGTTTTCAAAATTCATTGGGTAACCCTTAGGCTTGCATATAATGTACCACACACCCTCAATAACTTATCGATATTGATTTCGTTAGCCGAAATGAATCATAATCAGTTGACTCATATCCCAATTCCCCCAATATGTCATACTATGCCAAATCATTAAACGCATAAAAAATTGCTTAAAAGCAAGGTATTAATCATTCCAACAAGATGCATCTTTCTTTTAGGGAGCTCAATCCTAAGATACTCCAAAGTTAAGCGTGGTTTGTTGAGAGTAGTCTAAGGATGGGTGACCTCTTGGAAAGTTTCTCAGGGTGCGCATGAGTGTAGACAAAATTGGTGACGATAGTCAAGTGGGGGTAAAGGTTTTACCTTCAAAAAAGTGACTTTAGGTCATTCAAGTTAACAAATATAAGCATTTGTTATTTAATTAAGAGTCATGCATTTCGTTGAAAATGGATAGTTGAAAATAAGGGATACCTAGTGAATAGTTGAAAATGGAGGAATACCTCATACAATTCGTAAAACCCCCTAGATGCCTGCTTATTCAGGAGATTATTACAATCTACCACTAGTGAAAAAAAACTTCTTTTGCAACCTTACAAGTGCTCCTATTCTATGCAAAAGACAACATTTGACACACCTAAATTCGCTCCTCGATCCTGTTGACTGAGAACTAAAATGGCAGTATTCCGTTGCGGAGGCAAGCTTGAGCTTGAATCAGCTTTAGGCTTTCAAGCAAAAGAGGCGTCTGCTTTTTAGAAATAAAAAAGAGCAAATGCACGGATACATAACAAACTAGAGCACTTGACATCACTATGTCGCAAATTAAAATTGAGTCGCAACAATTGATTGATCCTCAGCCAACAAGACACTTTCTCGCCTCTTTCTTTCTCTCTGGATGCTTTTTCCCTTCCTCTGGGAAGCTAGTTGTTTCTTTGCAGCTTGTTGACCCGTTGGTCAAGCCTCCTCAACTTCATCATCGAAAGCCTCAACATCCTCCCCGCTTGCTGTGTAGTCTCCTGATTCGGAAATCTTGTTCCTTTTTGACGAATCACTATCGTTGTTCTTCTTATGTTTGCTCTTTAGTTCAACTTTGAACTTATTAGTGTCACATACAATACTCCACACATGATCGTATTGGAATTGTAGAGACTTTGGTAAAGTGCACGAGCCTCTGAGAGCTTCAAAGCTACATTGAACCCACTCCTCTTTTCATACTTGGTATAACACCCTGCAAATTTTACAAGTTATTAACTGCCCACCAATGTTGTTTGCAAGGGTTTACCTCTCGTGCAGCTTGATTTATTTGCCTATTTTCATAGAAGAATAAACAAATTCCCCCTAATATATATATTTGCTCTCTGTGCATTGCCATTCACTTCATCTTTGGCGGTTTTACTCCATGCAACACCAAGAAGTGTTTCATCTTCTATCGTCCAAGTTAACCCTTTTTTCTCTATATGATGACTTACTTTACGACGTGTTGTAGTACGAGCAGCAGTGTGAGTACTTTTAGTAACATCAATATTCTCCGCCTCTTCAATGCCCTCATTATCTACAAATGCGTTGTTAGAATTGGATCCAATACTAATGGGGGGTAAAAGGAGGTTGGTCAATATTTTGACTATGAGTATATTGGTTATTTGGAGTTCGGAGAAATTGGGTAAAACTTGCACTTGTGCACTACCCATACTATTGGGTTAGAAAATTTTGAATTTTGGGAATTTTGGTATTGATTTTGTTGAGCTAAAAATGTATGAAATTAGGGATTATTTTGAAATAAGCTCATAAGGGAGTTCAAATCAAAATTCTGATTTACATCCATTAAAAATATAATAGATGGATTTGTTTTAGAGGATAGAGAGAAAAGGAAAATTGATGTGGGAGAAAGTAAAAAAAAAAAATTATACCAAAGTGTTATTTATAGGCATTATTACAAATTATTATAAAATAAAGATGTACCAATTATGACTAATTATTTTATAGCTGTTGTGTTTGGGAAGGAAGTTCATATTTTTTTTGTTAATACAAATGTCAATTTATCCCTCAAAAACCAAATCTATCCGTTGCAAATATGTTTGGTGGGAGATGGTAATATTGCCAGTAAAGACAAAGAGAGTCTTTGTCAAAGTTTTGGAAACCAAAACACGCAAGACTCTCTGGGTCTTTACTGAAGAATATCACACAAGACTCGGTGAGTCTTTGTCTCAAATTTGCATCTCAGACCCGCGATAATGTCACCCTTAGGGTATGAATATCGCGCGTCTGTAGGTGAGTCTTAGAGGGAGTCTTGGGCTGAGTTTTATAAGACTTACCGATATTGCTGCAAGAAAAGGCAAGGAGTCTTGAGCTGAGTTTTTTTTTATTCAAGACTACACTCAAGACTCCACCATGCAACTGATAAGTTAAGACACCCACTAAAAACATGCTGCGTGTCCCCTCTTTTTTAATAAAATTGCATTTTACATTTAACTAATTATTTATTGGTAATTATTCAAATTTATTACATTTTCATAATAAGATGTTATTGAAAACCAAAAAAATAAATAGAATGCATAAAATAAAGTTAAAGTAATGTGGAGTGAGCATGGAGTGAATATGAAGGCTAAAGTATAAAATTAGAATGAGTATGAAGTGAGTCTGTAGAATTAAAAAGTAGTAAGTGGTGGGTCCCATTAAATGCAACAAGCAATCCAACGACACTTTTTGTACTCCTTCCTCCATACTTCGATGCAACCAATGACAATATTGTGTGTCTTTGCCAATTAAAATGTGACACCTGTATTTTAAAAAAAATATTCAACCAACATTTCAAGATTTCCAACGGTATGATTTTGTCAAAATGCTTATAAATAACCATTTGTGTATATAATTTTTTTTCATTCTTCTAAATTCTCCTATATCAATTTTCTTTCTCTCCAAAACTATTTTATTCTCTCCAAATTCTCCCAAATTCAAGCTATTGTATTTTTAAATGGATCCAAATCAAAATTTTGATTTGAATTCTCTAATGAGCTTATCCAAAACAATGCCCAATTCCAAACTTTTTTTACCTCAACAAAACCAACCCCAAAATTCCCAATATTCAAATTTCTCTACCCCTAATCCTAATAGTACGGGAAATGCACAAGTGCAAACTTTCACCCGATTTTTCCAGATTCCAAATAACCAATATTTACCTACTAGTCATAATATGGACCAAGTTCCTATTACATCCATCAGTATTGGATCCAATTCCGATAAGCCATTTGTAGATAATGTAGGCATTGAAGAGGCGGAAGATATTGATGTTATTACAAATACTCGTATTGTTGCTCGTACTTCAACACGTCGCAAAGTAAGTCAACCTAGAGAGAAAAAAGGGCTAAATTAGACGATAGAAGATGAAATAATAGGGTGGAGTAATACTACCAAAGATGAAGTAAATGGCAATTCACAAAGAGCGGGACGCCACTGGGGGAAAATTTGTGCATTCTTCAATCATAATAGGCAAACAAATCAAGCTGAACGAGAGGTAAATCCTTGCAAACAACATTAGTGGGCAATTAATAATGCACTTGGAAAGTTTGCAAGGTGTTATGCCAAGTATGAAAAGATGAGTGGGTTCAATGAAGTCTTGAAACTCTAAGAGGCTCGTGCACTTTACCAAATTATCTACAATTCCAAGTTCCAATGCGATCATGTTTGGAGTATTGTGTGTGAAACCGATAAGTTCAGAGCTGAACTAAAGAGCAAACGTAAGAAAGGCAACAAAAGTGATTCGTCAAAAAGGAACAAGATTTCCGAATCGAGAGACTACACAACAAGTGGGGAGGATGTTGAGGCTTTCAATGAAGTTGAGGAGGTCCAACCAATGGGTCAACAAGCTGCAAAGAAACAACTAGCTGCCCAAAAGAGGGGGAAAAGCATCCAGAGTGATCATAGTGAAGCCATATCGGTTGCAAAGAACATTGAAGAGTCACGTGCACAATCAATAAGTCGTTTAGCAGATCTGAAAGAGCAAGAGCTTGAAAATCAACTACTTTGTGCCGATGTCAGCAGAATGGCTTCTTTGCAAAGAAATATTCATGAGAAGAAATTGCAAGCACTTGCGCAAAAATATGGATGGAATTTCGATGATTACGTTGCTTTCAACTTGCTAAATTGTCGGTATGCACATTAACATTTATTTATGTTGTTTTAATATGTTGTAGCTATATTTCAGTTAAGCATGTTTTTATTTCATAAACTTAATTTATTTCTTAATATTAATAATAATTATTGATTTTCTTTATTGACGTTAAGTATTATAATTATTAATAATATTATTAATAATAATAATCAAAACAATAATGGTGAATTGGTTTCAACTTCAGTGAGTTGTCACCTCCAAGTCTATATCAATACATAACTTGTTACCCACATCCATCTTTTCAGTAACTTTGTCGGATATCATTGCACTATTTTTTGAATTATTGTACCAAAGGTCGAGTGCATTATTGTTGTAGTACTCATTGTAGTGATTGAATTATTTGAATATTGTGCATTGAATTATTAACTTCCACAACTTCTATATATTTACCCATTTCTGAGCTCAAATTCTCATAGCAAACTATCCACAAATCCTCTATATAATTCTAAACATCAAGGCACAATGATAATGTCATACTTTAACCCTCCCAACACCTTTGATTAATTCTATAATCAAACATATGATTCATACATGGGGGGTAACATTTCCATAGGTTTAGTAGATGATATCCTAAATCATATGATTGAAGACACATCACCTTCAAACGTTACGAAAACAAGAAAGAAAAGAAGATACACGAAAGAAAGCGTGATCGGGAAGCGCATGAGTGCATATGGAATGATTACTTCACAAGCAACCCGGTGTATAGTGCACATCCATTTTGCCGAAGGTTCCGAATAAGAAAGGAGTTATTCCTTCGCATCGTAAATGCTCTTGAAAATCATTATGAATATTTCCAACAAAGATTTGATTCTATTGGTAGGAATTCTCTCTCCTACTTCAAAAATGCATTGCCGCCATTCGGTTGTTGGCTTATGGAGTGGCTGGTGATGCCGTAGATGAATACGTGCGAATTGCTGGAAATATGGCGATACAATGCATGAAGAATTTTTGTAAGTGTGTGGTTGAGGTTTTTGAACCTCATTACTTGAGAAGGCCAACAGTCGATGACACCCGACGTCTTCTTCAAATTGGGGAATCCCGTGGATTCCCCGGTATGCTTGGAAGCATCGATTGTATGCATTGGCAATGCGATAAATGTCCCACGGCATGGCAAGGCCAATACACTGGAGGTCATCAAGGTGTACCAACAATGATATTAAAAGCTGTTGCTTTTTATGGTTTATGGATTTGGCACGCATATTTTGGTGTTACAGGATCAATGATATCAATGTCTTGGATCGATCCCCGATATTTGATGAGTTGCTTGAAGGTCAAGGACCGAAATCCAGTTCACGATAAATGGAAGCACGTATAATATAATATAGGATACTATCTTGCAGATGGTATCTATCCTGAATGATCTGTTTTTGTCAAAACCATTCCTCGAGCAAACATGTTATCTGAAAAAAGAAAATTATTTTCTCAACATCAATAAGGTGCAAGGAAGGATATAGAACGAGCTTTCAGGGTGCTCCAAAAGAGATTTGCGATTGTTTGCAACCCGATACGTTTATGGAAAAAAGTAAAGTTGGTGATATCATGAAAGCATGCATCATATTACATAATATGATTATTGAGGATGAAAGAGATGATACCGAAATGACCACTAGCGTTAACTATACAGTAGCAATGAATCAAAGGGAAAGTCCATAACTTCATACCGGTCTACTTAGAAATTATTATGTAAACCGTAGCAGGTACTTTGAAAATCATACACGAATTCGCAACCGAGCCCAATGTCACCAACTGCAGCATGATTTGGTGGAACAAATATGGTCGTGTTTTGGAGGATACACTAATTAAATTTCGTGTGTAATTTTCAATTTCATGTGGTCGTACTTCTTTTATGTTTTAGAAATTAAATATGCAACTAATTATGTTTATGCATGCCTTTAAATTATGTCATTATTTCAAATGTACTCAATTTGTGTCCCATAATTTATATAAAATTTGGTAAGCTTAAAATCTTAAGTAAATAAATACATAAATTGTAATTTTAATGATATAATAGTCGATAAATAGTCGAACTATATATTCTCATCATATTAAGTAATTAACGTTATAGATAAAAACATAAAATAGATTAAATATAAAATAATATGTTAAACTTTTTGTAGAGAGCTGAGGGATAAAGTGTAAAACTGGAATTAGTTTGGAGTGAGTCTCAAGAATAAAAAGTAGGTGAAAGTTAGTGGAAAGCTGATGTGGCACAGTATGAAGGTTGGATTTGGGTCTGAGGGATAAACACACCCT
Source organism: Beta lomatogona (assembly GCA_947646795.1). Classification (NCBI taxonomy): domain Eukaryota; kingdom Viridiplantae; phylum Streptophyta; class Magnoliopsida; order Caryophyllales; family Amaranthaceae; genus Beta; species Beta lomatogona. The sequence goes on from CANSNZ010001135.1 coordinate 969,757, forward strand.
TAGGTTTACTATTACAATTTTTTTGTAAGGGACAATTACAGGTAGCGGATAGTTGTTAGCTGGTAGATGATTGTATTAGCTTATAATTGATAGCTTATTGTATTAGCTGATTTGACTAGCTAATTATATTAGACGATAATTAATTGCATATATAATTAACGTTATAGATAAAAACATAAAATAGATTAAAAACATAAAATAGATTAAATATAAAATATTCGAACTATATATTCTCATCATTTTGTAGAGAGTCTGAGGGATAATGTGTAAAACTGGAATTAGTTTGGAGTGAGTCTGAAGAATAAAAAGTAGGTGAAAGTTAGTGGAAAGTTGATGTGGCACAGTATGAAGGTTGGGTTTAGGTCTGAGGGATAAACACACCCTTAGGTTTACTATTACAATTTTTTGTAAGGGACAATTACAGGTAACTAATAGTTGTTAGCTGGTAGATGATTGTATTAGCTTATAATTGCTAGCTTATTGTATTAGCTGATTTGACTAGCTAATTATATTAGCTGTTTGTATAGAGGTTTTTGGTAAGTAATTGATAGCCAATCGTTACATAATTGCGTAATTTGACAAATAAGAACATGTGCATAAACCATTGTTGTACTTTCTACCATCTATTAATGTAATTTTTTAAAATTTAAGGATATAAATTGTAATTTTCAAAAACTTTAGGATATAAATGTAATTTGGCCCACTCATTCCTAGACCTCTAATGTCAAAAAGCTCTTCCTCCAACTTTTTCAAAAAGAGCTTTTTGGGTCTAATCAGCTATTTGAAACCTCTTTTTACCAAACACTCGAGTTAGAGAATTGACTAGTCAAATCCTCTAATATGAGTTCAACCTCTAATTTTGCCCCAAACCTCTCTTTACCATATAAGGCCATAAACTTCTTCGTTCCTATGCTTCTTTTTTTTTCATTTTCTCTACCCCTTTCCACTTTGTTTAAATTATAGGGGGTTAATTCATCAAAAAAGAAAAAATTATAGGGGATTAGAGGAAGGAAAATTAAGTTTGCATTTAGCACACGTTTTAACTATTAAGTACTATTTTTATATGCACGTAATGCGTGTGAAAATCAAATAAAGTTCAATTTTTTGTTTTTAGAAAACTGGTGAAGTGAAAGAGAATTTTTCATGCGGTTTTATAGTTCACTATATTTAATATTTTTAAAAAAAACTGGAGAAGTTGTAAGTGCAGCTCTTTAGTCTACTATATTTATTCTTTTTATAAAAAAAAAAAAAACTCAAAAATTGGAGGGGTTGTAGTTGTTTTTTTAGTTAGAGGTATAATTATAATTGTTATAGTTTAGAATTACATCGATTACATGTTAAAATTTATGGATTTGTTTACGAGGTACATCTTAGATTTAATTTTACGAAAATGCATGAGGTGCCCCTTCGTTTTCAAAATTCATTGGGTACCCCTTAGGCTTGCATATAATGTACCACACACCCTCAATAACTTATCGATATTGATTTCGTTAGCCGAAATGAATCATAATCAGTTGACTCATATCCCAATTCCCCCAATATGTCATACTATGCCAAATCATTAAACGCATAAAAAATTGCTTAAAAGCAAGGTATTAATCATTCCAACAAGATGCATCTTTCTTTTAGGGAGCTCAATCCTAAGATACTCCAAAGTTAAGCGTGGTTTGTTGAGAGTAGTCTAAGGATGGGTGACCTCTTGGAAAGTTTCTCAGGGTGCACATGAGTGTAGACAAAATTGGTGACAATAGTCAAGTGGGGGTAAAGGTTTTGCCTTAAAAAAAGTGACTTTAGGTCATTCAAGTTAACAAATAGGGAAATTCCCACTGGTAACCCTGTATTATGGAACATTTACAATGGTGAACCGTATTTTTTTTCAGTTTCAAAAATAACCCTATACTTAGTAATATTATACAAAAGTGACCTTAATGATGGTAAAACCGTTAATTCAACCGTCAGTTTTATTGGTTTACCTAACCCAGGTTAACCCCAATCCCCAACCACCACCCAACCCACTGACATCCCACCAACCACCACAGTTTTTACCAATAAAACTAACGGTTGAATTAACGATTTTACCATCATTAAGGTCACTTTTGTATAATATTACTAAGTATAGGGTTATCTTTGAAACTGAAAAAAAAAACGATTTACCGTTGCAAATGTTCCATAGTATAGGGTTACCAGTGGGAATTTCCCTAACAAATATAAGTATTTGTTATTTAATTAAGAGTCATGCATTTCGTTGAAAATGGATAGTTGAAAATAAGGGATACCTAGTGAATAGTTAAAAATGGAGGAATGCCTCATACATTTCGTAAAACCCCCTAGATGCCTGCTTATTCAGGAGATTATTACAATCTACCACTAGTGAAAAAAAACTTCATTTGCAACCTTACAAGTGCTCCTATTCTATGCAAAAGACAACATTTGACACACCTAAATTCGCTCCTCGATCCTGTTGACTGAGAACTAAAATGGCAGTAGTCCGTTGCGGAGGCAAGCTTGAGCTTGAATCAGCTTTAGGCTTTCAAGCAAAAGAGGCGTCTGCTTTTTAGATATAAAAAAGAGCAAATGCACGGTTACATAACAAACTAGAGCACTTGACATCACTATGTCGCAAGTTAAATTTGAGCCGCAACAATTGATTGATCCTCAGCCCAACAAGACACTTTCTCGCCTCTTTCTTTCTCTATTCTTATCATGAAATTTGCTGATTTAATAGTGTTTTGCTGTTGAAGCTATGATATATAGCGCACAACACATGTGAGTGTCCCACATTGATAAAAGAAGAGAGATGGGTTCACTTTACATTGGAGCTACTCCCCTTATTGCCATGTGATTTAAGGTGGAAACTCCTTAGTCTTGTGGAGTGGACTCTCTCTCTCTCTCCTTGTGATGGGTGCGGCCCAGGCCCATATTTAACATGGTATCAGAGCCAGGCTCACAGCTGGGGCTGTTAATTTACTCTGGGCCAATTGAAAAAGGGACATCACATGTGAGGGGGAGTGTTAAAGCTATGATGTATAGTGCACAACACATGTGAGTGTCCCACATTGATAAAAGAAGAGAGATGGATTCACTTTATATTGCAATGGGGCTACTCCCCTTATTGTCATATGGTTTTAAGGTGGAAACTCTTATATGTTATGGATATTATTAATGTAGGATTATTATTATTATTCCTAGTTTGTGTTGGAGTAGGACTTTGTCCTTTAGGTTGTATAAATATAATTTTATGATGAATGAGAAAGGGGAACACAACTTGACCAAATCTTACACATGGTATCAAGAGCCAAAGAACAAGAGCCTAAAACCTAGATTTTTTTTTTGAAAATCAGAAAAAAAAAAACCCCAAAATTCGAAAATCTGAACCCAGCAAACTGATTTCCACACCCCAAATTTTTTCAACACAAATCTTCTTCGCAACAAGAGGATGGTGATGCTTGACCGACCGATGATAACAAACTTCATTGCAACTTCAGAACCAATCGCGAATGCACAATTCGCATTAATAAAGAAGAATCCCGTGAAGATAAATTTGCGACCGTTGATTTGGAAAGATACAACGTGGAGTTGAAGGAGATGATGAAGGTAGTAGCGCAGAGTATTCGAATTAAAAAGGAAAAAGAAGAAGAAGCAAAGATGAAGAAGTTGTAGGAGATTGAAGAGGAGAGAGAAAGTGCTAAAAGTTTCAAGAAGGACATAATAGCGTCCAAACCAATTAGGAAGCCGAATACTTTTGCTTTCTTGAATTTTTGTACCATACATAAAGCGATGGGCCTTTGTCCCTCCAACGGGTCGACATGTGGCAAACTGCAGCCCCAAGATTCTGATGCCGCGGGTCTTGTTGGGATTACACCAGAACAATGGCAAACTTTGTTAAATTTATTAAATCTCCCTCAACCTAAAAATAAGTTCACCGGTGAATTCTTATGGATTTTGGATACCGGTGCCACTCATCATGTCACCGGCACGTTTTCTCACTTGTGTGAGCCCTGAAAAATTAATGGTTGTCCAGTTGGATTGCCCGATGGAAGTACTACAGATGCTACACATGAGGGAGATGTGATTCTTCCTGGAAACTTAAAAATTACTAATGTTCTATTTGTGCCTAATCTTGATCGTAACTTGATTTCTATTCCACAATTGTTGGATTCTGCAAATTGTATTGTCCAATTCACTAAAACATTATGTGTCTTATAGGATCGCAGAACGAGGACGTTGATTGGAACGGGTAAATGAAACGATGGACTTTTTTTTTCTGGGGTGTTCCAAAGGTAAATATAATGGTTGTTGATGGCATGGCATCGATGGATATATGGCATAAGCATTTGGGTCATCCTTCGGAGAAAGTTCTGCGACATTTACCTTGTGTGAGTCCCTCTACTATTACTAGCTGCCATAAAGATGGGTGTGATGTCTGTTTCCGTGCCCATCAACTTAGAACTAGTTTTCCAAGGAGTGATAGTAGAGCTAGTAAGATTTTTGAATTAATACATTGTGATTTATGGGGGCCATATAGAACTGAGTCTGCCTGTGGTGCTTCATATTTTTTAACAATAGTTGATGATTTTTCCCCAACTTTTTGGACTTATTTATTATATAATAAATTGGAGGTTGAAATTATGTTTCTGCATTTTGTGGCATTGGTGGAAAGACAATTTAATCAGACAATTAAACGTGTTAGGAGTGATAATGGCACGGAGTTTAATTGTCTGCGCCCCTATTTTGTGAAACAAGGGATAATCTTTAAGACTTCATGTGTTAAAACCCCACAACAGAATGGAAGGGTTGAACGGAAACATCAACATATATTAAATGTCGCACGTGCATTGCGATTTCAGGCTAATCTACCTTTGCAGTTTTGGGGGGATTATGTTCAATCGACCTGTCATTTATTAAATCGAACCCCCACTGTAGTGCTTGATTATAAAACCCCCTATGAGTGTTTGTTTGACAAGCCCCCTACGATGACAAATATCAGAATTTCTGGTTGCATGTGTTATGCTTATAATTTAAATGGAGGTGATAAATTTTCTAATAGGAGTCGTAGATGTGTTTTTGTTGGATTCTTACACTCAGAAAGGATGGAAATTATATGACTTAGAAACCAACAAATATTTTGTTTCCCGATATGTGAAGTTTATTGAACACAAATTTCCTTTTGCTGTGTTTGAACCTTTGAGAGAATAGAATGTTGGGGGACAGGCAGTGGTGGATGAGTATTGTGATGAGGAGATGCCTATGCCTCTTGTTGTAGTTCTCGTAGGCGTTGAAGGGGGACTTGGTGCAGAGGGGGGCGTAGTCGAGAGAATTGACGAGGCTGGGGAGCCTCGTGAGTTGGTTGCCGAGGCTGAGGAGCCTCTTGTTGTGGCACCTCGCGTGGCCCCGGATGGTGGGCCGCCTCGTGATGAGGGCGTTGGTGGCTAGGGAGGGAGTAGAGAGGATGGTGTTGCAGGCATGGGTCGGGGCAGACGTACGAAAATCCCGAATAAGAAATTGCAGGATTATGTGACTCATAATATAGTGAAAAAGAAAAGTCCATCTGCTCAGGCACTTGCTTCATCGTTGTCCTCAGGTACTCCCTATCCTATTACACACTATGTTAGTTGTGAAAAGTTTTCTGACAAACATCGCAGATATCTAGCAGCTTTAACTGCAGGGAATCCTCCGAAGTCTTTTAAAGAAGCTATGAAGCATGAAGGGTGGCGTAAGGCCATGGGTGCAGAGATAAAGGCTTTGGAGGATCAGGGTACTTGGGAGTTACAACCTCTTCCTCCCGGCAAGAAGGCCTTGGGGAGTAGTGGGTATATACAGAAAAATATGATGAGCAGGGAAAGTTGCAGAGATTGAAGGCCAGATTGGTTATATTCGGTCATCATCAGGGGAAGGAATTGATTATAATGAAACTTTTTCCCCTGTAGCAAAAACGACAACGGTTCATACTTTTCTGGCTATTGCAGCTGTGAAAAGATGGAATATTCATCAAATGGATGTGCATAATGCATTTTTACATGGTGATCGGGAGGAAAAAGTATCTATGAAAATTCTTTCGGGTTTTCAGGATGGCAATACTAATCTGGTGTGCAGGATGAAAAAATCATTGTATGGATTAAAACAGGCACCCAGATGTTGGTTTGCAAAATTGGCTACTGCTCTTAAATCATATGGGTTTAAGCAGACTTATTCTGACTATTCCTTGTTCACTTTGACCAGGAAAAATATTCAACTAAATGTTCTTATTTATGTTGATGATATAATTATTGTAGGGGATGATCAGGAAGCTTTGCTAAACTTCAAAGCTTACCTTTGAAAATGTTTTAAAATGAAGGATTTAGGTGCTTTAAAATATTTCCTAGGATTGGAGATTGCCAAGGGTCCTCAGGGAATATTTATGAGTCAACGGAAGTATGCCTTAGATATTATATCTGAGACCGGCTTACTTGGTGCCAAGCCTGTCGAATTTCCCATGGAACAACATCATCAGCACGCTTTGACTGATGGTCCTCTGTTTGATGATGCAGAGAAGTATCGTAGATTGATGGGCAGGTTGATTTATCTGGCTGTTACTAGGCTAGATCTGGCATATTCTGTTCATATTTTGTCACAGTTTATGCAGGAACCAAAAGTTGTTCATTGGGAGGCAGCTCTGAGAGTTGTTCAATATTTGAAGAAAAATCAAGGGAATATTATTTCGTTCTGATAGTGATCTCCGCCTAGAAGGGTGGTGTGATCTGATTGGCCTAGTTGTCCTATTACTAGACGTTCCCTGAGTGCCTGGTTTGTTTTATTGGGGTATTCTTCTGTATCCTGGAAGACTAAGAAGCAGCAAACTGCGTCCCGTTCATCTGCAGAGGCAGAATATCGTTCTATGACTGCTATAGTTTGTGAATTAAAATAGCTCAAGTAGCTATTAGGTGATCTTGGAGTTCAGCATCCTGCAGGGATGCGGTTATATTGTGATAGTCAATCTGCTTTGTACATAGCCAAGAACCCAGTGTTTCATGAGCGCACTAAACATATTGAAGCTGATTGTCACTTTGTTCGTGATGCAGTGACTGAGGGTCTACTGAGTCCGTCATATGTTCCTAAAGCTCCTGGTAAGACTCAGTTTGAATTTTTGTTATTCAAGTTGGGCGTTCGCAATTTGCACGCTCCAACTTGAAGGAGGGTATTAGGACTCTATGTTATGGATATTATAAATATAATGTTATGATGAATGAGAAAGGGAACACAACTTGACCAAATCTTAACATTTGCTTATATACAATCACTTTGCTCAACATAACTGATTTTTACTGATAAAAGCTGATATTTGCTGATGAATATTGACTTTTTCTAATCAAAACGCACTTCTGATAAAATTGATTTATATAAATTTGAGGTGGACAAGGCCTAATAATCAATATGAAGTACAAAACATCTTGAAGAAGCCTTAAAAGGCATTTAAAATTTTCACATAATTACGAATCGGCATCCAAGCTTTTGTAGGCCAATCTGTCGATGAAAGAAATGCATGACAAGTGAATATAAAATCATAGTATATAGGTTGAACAGAAGGCAGTTCTATGGAGTATGAGCTCTCACCAGTTGCACTAAATATGAAGAAAGAGCAGCTGTCCATCGGCTGACCTGATAAATCAAGTGAAGCAAAAGTCATGGAGTTTGAGCATCATTGACAAAGTACTGCTCTTGCAAAGCCAGATATGGCTTTAGTTGAACGCTCAGCGAAATCTGAATAATTAGTTCTCATCTGCCTTGTTTTACACATAGTGCTCCAAGAAACATGTTCAACTTCCCATAAACTCTTTCCGCAGGCAGCAGGCCTCTTTGTTGTTAGCTCAAGGCGCCATGTAAGTAATTTCCTAGTTGGTTCTTCCTGCTGATGAAGACCATAACTTGCACTTAAGTCAAGCATTGCTTTAAAATTGCTTTTGCTTTCCGATTCTTTTTCATGATCCTTTGACAGTTCACCAAGGAAAAAGCTAAAATGCTTATGAGTTACCAGCATAGTTCAAGTGTGGTCCTAGTGATACAAGACGACACGATTACTCTGCTTTACCCCCATAGGCCATAAGGCCATAAGTCATCATATTAGGATCTGTAAGCTCAGAGCAGATGAAGACAAAAGAATCCAGTGACAGCAGCAGCATATCCACTGTAAACTTCAAAGGCCTGAAGGTCTCAACAATATATGGAGATAAATGTTACCAATAATCCCTACATGAGCACTCACCATGAGAGAAATGATGGAATCTGTTAGAGTCTCTCAGCACGATTTGGCGACCAACGATCTTTGATATGTATCGAAAAGCTAAGTGGCAGTCGCCACATACTCGCAGATTTTTCATTATCCTGATAGTAGAGGTTGATTTGCGGGTAAGAACAAAAGCAATAGCCAGTTTCTCGCTGTGATAACTCAGGAGTTCATCCTTGCTCTCCGGCTCAAGATCATACAGAGCAGAGTCTGTCTGTGGCACATAACCAGCATCCCTCAATTTTCTCAGCAGTTCTCCAAGTTTTTCGTATATTGCATCTTTCTCAGGGTGTGATTTGTCTCCAGCAACAAACACATGAATACCGTCTTTCATAGTGACCCAACTGCATCCAGCTTGCTTCTTGGCTGCTGCTGAACTCATAGCAGACCGAGTAATGGCCATGTTTTCCCACTGAGCTCCAGCAGCATACATGTTAGCAAGTAGTACATAATTTGTGCCATTTTCTGGCTCTAATTCTAAAAGCATCTTTGCAGCTCGCCTACCTAATTCACTGTACCGCCCGTTTGTCCGGCAGCAAGATCCCAGAACAGTTCTCCAAATAAGAATGTTTGGTTGCATAGGCATTTTGTTTATGAAATCTTCAACCTTATCTAACTTACCTGATCGTCCAAAGAGATCAACCATACATGAAAAGTGCTCCATTTGAGGAGCCAATCTATAGTCGTTGCTCATGGACTCAAAATGCTGAAAACCTTTTTCAACCAGTCCGCCATGACTACAAGCGGATAGGACTCCAACAAAAGTGACATGATTTGGCGGTTGACCTTCTTCCTTCATTTGGTCAAAAATCTCTAAAGCTTTGTCGACTAGTCCATGCCGTGCATAACCTGATATCATGGTATTCCAAGAATATAAATTTTTTACTAGCATCAGCTCAAAGCATCTTGAAGCATAGTCTATTCTTCCACATTTTGCATACATGTCAACAATTGCACTCCCCACCACAACATCAGATTCCAGACAAGCCCTGATTTGACAAGCATGGACTTGCATTCCACGCTCCAATGTAGCAACCGAGGCACATGCACTAAGGACAGTAGCGAAGGTGAAGTGGTCTAACCTCTGACCATTCTGCATCATGAACCATACAAGATCGAGGGCCTTGGATAACTGCTCATTATGTATGCAACCAGATATCATAGAGTTCCAACTAACCTCATCCCTCCTCTGAGCCATTCTTGAAAAGATTCTTTCACAGTCTTCAATCCTGCTGCACTTTCCATAGCAACAGATAAGTGCATTTTCAACTGTTAAGGTATTTGTGAAACAATATTTGAAAGCTAATGCATGAACCTGAGGGCCTAATTCAGAAAGTGAAAGAGAGTGAGAAGATACTGCAGAAAGAATATTTACTAAGGTCACCACATTAAGAGTCCAGCCTAATCGCATCATCTCTAGAAAATAAGACACAGCTTCAGATGCATATGTTTCTGAATCAGCCAATGCACCAATTATAGAGTTCCAAGAAACATGATCATGCTGTGACATCAAAGAAAACAGTTTCTGGCATTCTTGGAAACAACCTGTATCTGCATATAATGAAAGGAGTGCATTGGAAACTGAGACATCAGAATTTAGTCCAAATTTAAGTGCCTCCGCATGCACTTGCTCCCCTTGACTCAGCCAACCCAAGCTAGCACATGAACTTAAACAACTTATCAATGCAAAATTTGTGGGCTTCATACCAGCTCTCCTCATATGGCAGAAATTTGTAACAGCTTTATCGAACAGTTCGTTTTGATCAAGACCAGCTATCAGTGAGTTCCATGAAACCAAGTCTCTATCTCCCATATGTTCAAAAACTGCACAAGCACTGCCTATTGCCCCGCATTTTGCATACATATTAATTAGGGCATTGACAACTGCGACCTTGGCATTCCCTATGCCACTTCTGATTGCATATGCATGAAGCTCTTTACCTTTTCTTTTTCCTTCTTCCAAGTTATCGAATTCAGTGAGAGCACTTAAGAGGACCACATAAGAGTCTGAATTGACTTCAACCAAATGTTTCATTTGTTTGAAAATGTCAACAGCTTCTTCTCCTCTCTTTTGATTAACTAATCCCACCATCAATCCGTTCATAGTGACTGCAGTTTTTGCACTCATACACTCAAAAATCTTCCATGAGACATCAGTCATCCCAAACTTTGCAAATCCACTGACTAAGGCACTTCCTACATACAAATCTTCTAGATATCCTGATTTAAAAACTCTCGAGGCTATTTGCTGAAGTAACCATGAACCAAGATGTGGAGAGGAAGACGCAGCAGCAATTAAGCTAGCCAATGTGTAAGCATTAGGCTTAAAATCAACCTCTGAACATTCATGTTGCATCTTTGACAACATCTCAAAAGCACCAAACGGTTCTCCTCCTTTAGAGTACACTGAAATAATAGAATTCCAAGATTCTAGAATCCTCCCATTCATTTCATCAAACACTCTCCTAGCAGGACCCCATAAGTCCATAGCACAGCTACCGTACATCGATATCAACACATTACTAACAAGCATATCATGAGAAAAGCTCGTCTTCCATATCAACCCATGAACCTGCATAGCAAACTTAAGATAATCAGGTCCCAACTCTTGGCAAGCGCGCAACACACTACCAAATGCATAATTATTCGGGGCATAGTCTGCAGAAAACATATCCCTGAACGCAGCACACGCCGCAACCGGCATTCCATTCTGACTATAACCCGAAATCAAGCAAGCCCAAGTAACTAAATTTCTCTCCGGCATTTCATCAAACACCTGGCGTGCTGAAACAAGATCAGCGATTCGGACATACGCATTGATAAGGGTGTTGACGAGAAACAAATCTGCTTCAAACCCATGTTTGTAAATTCCGAGATGAAGCTGGTTAGCTTCATCTCGGGTATGAGAATGCTGGAACTTATAAACAAGAAAGTCTCGAATTTCATAGCTAGAATTGGGTAGCAGAGAAGGATGATTTAGGGTTTTTGGAATTGTAGGATATGAAGAAAGATGATTAATGAAGGAAAGAGAAGAAGTGGCGGAAAGTGTAGTGAAGTGAGAGAAGCGCCAACTGATGAAATTCCGTTGGAGCAACCGATGAGACATTTACCGTTAGTTGTAGTGCAATTTGATTCATAGTTTTAGTTTGGCGCCAAATTTCTAGCAACAAGTAACAACTACATCGACAGTGTCACATGGCACGTCGACAGCAATTTCTGTCTCCACCAAAAAAGTTTCTCTAGATAGAATACTTTACTAATAGTAATAATCTAACTGGTCAACTTTGTAAGTGAGACTCGTTGAGAGTAGTGGCCTAGTGGGGTCTAATCTCATGACTTTGACGTTTGAAGACTGAATTATCACCACTAAGCCAACCCTTGCTTAGTGCCTTCTGTTTCCACCGTTTCACAATGGTTGCAACACTTTTGGCATCTAAGTAATATATCTCTATGTTGTTGAAAAATAAGATGCACATTCAGTTCAAAAAAATGCACATGAAAAAAGTTGCACATCTAGTTTAAAAATATGCACATTTAGTTCAAAAGACATGCAGAAAAATTATTCTCACCCTCATCGTTTTAAAAATCTTCTCATTTGATATATATATGTATATATGTATACATATATATATGTATATATATATATACATATATACATATATATATATATACATATATATTTCCTCCGTTCCATTTTAAATGAAACGTAGGGCCTTGGCACGGGGATTTAGAATAGGAGAGAGATAGAGAGAAAAAAAAGAAGGGACCCATGTGATGAGGAGAGAGATAGAGAGAAGTGAATACCAAATAAGGTAACGTTTCACTTATTTTAAAAGGTCTAAAATAGTAAGTGTTTCATTTAAAATGGAACGGAGGAAGTGTATATATATATATATATATATACTACAACTACTAAATTATGGTATAAAGTTCGTGGATTGGTCACATCTTACATTTCATATTCAAATGAACAATCATACTAATCTTAAGAACTTTCATTTATCATACTTCTATATACCCTTAATTTTTTTAAAAAAAATTCTTCTATACAATTAAAACAAGGAAAAATTGATTTAAACAGTCCCAACTATGGGCGTCCTGACAAAAACAGTCCCAACTATGGTTTATTATTGTTCAGTCCCAACTTTAATCACCCCTTTACACTGGTGGTCCAAGTGGACTGGTTACTTGGTAAACCGGTAAAAAAAACCCTATTTTTTTTTTTTTTTTTTTTTTTTTTTTTACCTGTTTCTTCTACCTCCTCCTTCAGTCTTTCTCTCTCCTCTCTCCTCCCTCCTTCCTCCTCTTCCCCTGCCACCCCTCCTCTTCCCCGCCCTTCCCCCTTCCCCTGCCACCCCTCCCTCTTCCCCCACCCTTCCACCCAAACGACAACCTCTCTCTCGTGGCTTATCTCTTTCACACCTGAAACCCCAAGCCCGTGAAACCCCTTCCCCCATCCTGTCTCTTTCTCTCTCTTTGCGGCTACTGATTGGACGCTACTGGTGTGGTTGTTGTTGGTTGCCGGTGATGGGTCGCGCAACCCTTGAAGCCACTGTTTCTCTCTCTCTCTCTCTTCTTCTTCTCATTTAGTGGTCCGAAGGGGATGGGTTTCGGAGGCGGGGAGTATTTTGGGGGAAGGGGAGGTGGGGGGAAGGGGAGGGGTTTCGAGGGTCGGGGATAGGTGGCGGGGGCAGGGGAGTGTTTCAGGGCAGGGGAGGGAAAGGAGAGGGTAGTGGAGGGGAAGGGGAGGTATTTCGGGGTCAGGGGGATGGGTAGCTGGGGTAGGGGCAGGGAGTTTTAGCGGAGGGGGGAGGGGTGGCTGGGGCAGCGAGAGGCATGGTGTTAAAAAACGGCCTTGTTGGTTCGGTTCGCCCGAGTTGGAACGGATTTCAACTTTGGCGAACCGAATTCGACCGATACAAACCGGTGTTTTATAAAAGGCCGCGATTTCGCCCGAACCGACCGCGACAAAGAAATATTGCCCGCATTTTCCGTTTTAAGACACATTTTTCCGATTTAAAGAGCATAGAAAAAGAAAGAGAGAAGAAGAAGAGGAAGCCATGGCCATGCCGCCATGTTTAGAGCCTCTTTTTGACGGGAAAGAGGAGTAGGAAGTGAGGAACAACTATATATTAAATGACTATTGAGTAATGACAGCCTGACAGGTGGGTGGGTGAGTGATGTTTTTTTTGTGTGAATATTTTATATTTTATTGTTATTTTGTAGTGGAGGGGAAAGAGCAGCAGAGAAAAAGATAGAGAGAAGAAGTATATTTAATTGGAAAGTGGCAAGTGAGCCCTCCTTTTTCTTTTACTTCTTAGTTCTTACTTCTTGTTTGTTGACTTTGCTGCACCTTCAGTCCTTCACGTGTCTCATCTCTCTGTTCTTTAATCTTTTTATTTTTAGTTCCCGTCTAACATGAGTACATGACCCACTTCCTTTTTTTTCTTTATTCTTTTTCCACTATCAGGTACATCTTGTAATAGTAGAGAATAGAGATGCCTCTCTAATAAAATACTAGTTTTAGTATGATACTTCTTTAATAATAATAATAATTTAGACAAAGTTATTTAAAAAGCAGAGAAAGACATAAAAAAAATTATGAAAACCGCGACACGGACCGTGATAACCGTATCCGTTCCGTTCCAGCGAAACCGAGACCGTTTCCTCGACCGTTACCGAAACCGTATTTTCGAACTATGGCGAGAGGGGGGTAGTGGGTGTAAGGGGAGGGGGTTGGGTGGCAGAGGAGAGGAGGAGGGAGGAAGAAGATAGAAAAAAAAATGGCAAATTACTTGCTACAGTAGGTTTTTAACCTGCTGGGACTAATATTGTAAAACACCCTTCAAAGTTGGAACTGAACAATAAAAAACGATAGTTGGGACTGTTTTTGTCAGGACGCCCATAGTTGGGACTGATTAAATCAATTTTCAGCATTCCCTCACAAGCTATACATGCTTGTAAAGTAGTAATCACTCTGAGGCCCTAAAGACCCAACTTTAAGGGGGAAATCCAACTTCCTCGCTGATAACGAGTAAACCGCAATAGCAATGTACTGTTTATGCCAATCATGTAAAATATCAAAAGACTGTTTGAAAATGCTAGCAAATGACTATTGATAAGTTTGGAAAACAGCGTATGTATGTATAGCTTCACTACTAGTCGGATTATATGCCATAATGTTACAAATCCTTATGTACTCGAATAACTCGATGAAAATACTATTAAGAGCAGTATTTGGAAATAACCACAACTGGTACAAGGTACTCTTTTAGCCTATTCTTTATCAAACACCAGAAAAACAGGAATTCTGATGGAGATACATTACATTAGATAGAAATAAAACTATATTTACTATACAAAAAAATCTACAATAACTTACAAACTTCATTTTGTTCCCAATCTTTCCTAAATTATACCAAGAGAGCATATTGTTACAACTTACAAGTACATGCTCAACCAGACAGCAACTTTGATCGTGGTATGGTAGCAAATGTGAACTTCACTTCTGAACAGATATTAAGGTGAACTACTACATAGGAGTCATGACTAGTATGCTCCTGCAAAAAGGTTAGCACATATGGTGGTTAAATCAGCCGCATCATTTCTCTCTCCAACTAACTCAGCCACGCCTGTTCCTGGTGACAGTACACCCGGCTTGAAGCTGATAAACTGCTGCCCCAAGTATCCTGTTTCTGGAAACCAACCCCCCAACCTTATGTTGGTTAACTAGAAGCATGTTCTCACTGTCAAGCATGCTCCAAGTCCAAGCACATTACTTTGTTGACACATGAGATTATTAAAGCTTGGAATAATATTATTTCATTTTCCCCAAGTCAATTAGAAGACTAGCTAACCTTTTCCACGTAATTTTTTGGTAGCATGTTATAGAGCTTTCTTCTGGTTAACCAGTGGAATGGTCCCATTATCATCAAGCTCTCAGAAGTCCCATCAGCTCATCAGAAGACCAACCAACTTATAAACTCAAAGATGATGCTAGGCTATGGAATTCATTTGTTGAACAAACGGCTCTTTTGGAATAAGATTGATTCCAACTTTTGACAGCTTTCTAGTTGAAACTAACTTCATTTGTGGCCAATATCTTGGTTGATTGGAAATTCTAGGTGAATGATGAAAGACGAGCAATCTTCTCCCCTAAGATATTGCAGAGTGCCATTCATGATTTTGACAAGCTTGTGGCTTATGTACAAACCCAATCCTTCTCTTGACATGCCTGCTCTACGGTGGAACATCTCTAGGACCAGATCTTCTGGGATTCCTGGGGTTGGATGTGTAATCCTGCAAAATAATTTACACATCAAAATTCAACATTTTGCCAGTTTATGGGTATCTTACTATTGTTCTTCCGATTCTAGATTTGATTCATTAAGACTTGAATTACCAATTCTAATTTTAAAGATCACAAGTATCATAAATGAATGATAATTACCTAAATTCAACATGAAGAAGTTGCATCTTTGTTCCAAGAGATTCCTTGTTAGGATTTACCATGAACATAACTGATGATCCACTGAATGCAGGGGTAAAACGGACAGCAACTGTCAAAAAATCTGAAAGGACTTGCTGGAGCCTCAAGTTGTCTCCATACACATTCATAGAGGACAGATCAGCAGGTAAATTCCGAATGAGCTGCACCTGGCTTTCCTGGCTTGAGGGCATCACCTGACTCATTACAGCCTCAAGAGCTACCCCGAGGTTGAACTCAGCATTTCTTGCTTCCATGTAACTGCAAGCAACAGTCAAAACCAACTTAGTAGTTTCAGATATATAATCCCCTGATATGAAAGTACTGATTAGAAAAGGCAACAAAAAAGTAAAAAAAAAAAATTGAAGTTTTCGAAGTAGTGATAATTCTAGGTCTTATAAATAACTTGAATTTTCAATATAGGGAACAACAAAAAGGGAAAAAGAAAAAGGGAGGAACTGCAGATACTAATCAAAATATCCTACCCTTCCTCAATACTTGGGATATCAGTGTCCTCAGCTATCTTCATTAACTGATCTTCACACAATGACCTCGTCACAAGCAGCTGTTTTTGCCCTCCACTCAACTCAGATGACTCCACTAACTTACGAGTAAACATCATCCCTTGTATTGGATTTCTAATCTGCTCTCGGATATATGCCAACTTATTTTGAGTATTCTCAGCAGCCTTTGTTGAGACCCTCTGCAAGTTTACAGAATATTGAAGTTCTGGACTAGGTAAATGTAGAAAACACAGAACTCCAGTGACCTTTCCCTCGGCATCAGTCCTCGGACTTGCAGAGAGCAATGTATCAATACATCTACCATGCCGATCAAAGAATATAAAACTCACTTTATCGGCATTCTCACCTGCAATTATTTTATTTACTAGTATCCTGAGCGCAACTAAGGTATCATGATCTTTGACCTGGCAACCGATACGTTCGGTAGTGAAAACCTCTCCAAGAAGCATTCGACCAATGGCTTCCTCTTTACTAAACGCAGATAGTTTTTCCATTGCATTATTCCACTCCAAGCACCGACCTTTCTCATCCATCATAAATATTGGCGGAATAAGATGATTAGGGTTCCTTATGATTCCATTATAATCACCCTGTAGGTGGGTGTATTTGTCCATGATGCTTTTCTGTAAAGTAATATCTTGCCCAATAAAGCATATTCCTGTAACATTTTCATTCATATCTCGACTACAACATGCATTAACTACAACCAAAGGATTCTTCTTTTCCAGGGAACCAAATGTTCTTAGTCTTACTTGAACATCTTTCTCCTCCGTACCTGCCAATTCCATTTCATATAAAATGAGTTTAACAAAAGAAAATGTTAGCACTGCAAGATTAATGGGTGATTAAAAAGAGAGATGCTGATGGATAATCTTTCTCACAGCACTTATATGCATTGTGATTATTAATTTCTTATCACAAATCTTTCTCTTTACTTAGGACTAAAGGCGGAAGAGAAAGAAAAAAAAAATTGTACGTACATTACCACATGATCTAACCTGTACATTCCATTGCTTCCACCAGCTCAGCACCACAATAATTTCAAGCATAAATATATCACACAAAGTATGCAATAAAAGATGGAACTACATATTCTTTTTTTCAACTATATAAGAAGCTATCAAACTAGCAGAAGAATACTCCAACTACCAAGTTCAGCTTAGAATAGATGAACATAAGCTATGGATAGATTTAATATTTGTGCATATAAGTAACCAAACAAGAATCTAATGATGAAGCAATTGAAACTCTTATCCTAACATGATCTTAACGACAATTTACAACTCCGGTGTGATAAAAATAGCTCAAAGACCAATTATTACGCTATAGATTATATACCTTGTACAGCCAAGGAGAGCATGTTTTTAACTATGTCAACTGTTTCATCAGCAACCACATCAATTAAGGGTAAGCCCATTGCTTTCTCTATCAGTAAACCAGTTATCTCAGCCATCTTGACATTCCATCCATTTATAACACCAGACACATCCACAGAGAAAATTGGGACAGCAGCAGTTTCAATAAGACGGATCATTTCGCTAGTGACGGTTTGGAGTGTATTCACCAGTGAGTTATCAACTCCAGGAACATTTACAATCATGTTTGAATTGTTTGTGATGGTTTTCGAATCAGTTGTAGCAGTATCCTGCAATAAGCCTCTCAATATCAGTTGTAATGAATGGATAGCATCCATTTCCATATCTTCCCAAGGTAGACATCTCCACTTGACCACCTCTAGAAAAGCCTTAAATGATGATCTTGGATGCATCTTTCTTCTCTCATCCGTGTCCACAGGGTCGTGTTTCGCACCACCCCATTTGATTTCCTTCGCCGTATGCGACCTAAACCAAAACAGGACATCATTTGATGTGATTCTAACTGCAACCATCCCACAGACTGCATCCCCAAGTTCTGAAGCCCTAGGGTAACCAGCTTCCTGAAGGCTGTCAGTACTTAATCCTTTAGTGGTGCCATGGTGACCAAGGAGCCACTGTGTAATATCTCTGATCTGCTTTTCAGTTGGAGTAATGCCAAGCAACCAGACTTTACTCTTGAAGAAGAGTGCAGCTCCATCGCACTTGATCAGGTCCATTACATTAGGTGACTGGGTTATGATTGCTATAGGGGAGTCTCTCATGAGCATGTCACAAAGCACAGTTTGAATCCTCAATATGTGTTTTTCTCTCATTTGAACAGCCAATTCAACTTCCTTATTAATTTGTATGCCAAAAACTTGAACTAAGAATTCACAAGCATATCTTTGCGGGACTGGAACAAACACCGATTTTGTGTGATGACACACAACCAACCCCCATAACTTTCTACCTCTCCGTCGATCATTAACCTCATCATCTTCCTCATTGATTGTCACAGCCATTACAAGAGATGCAACAGAGCCCATATTTGCCATATACTGCGCATGGCAACCATGTGGAGCTCTTAAAGTTGATCCACCGAGACTCAGTGGTTTAGTCAATTTGTCATCTTGAATCACTTTTATGGGAGAAGCAAGACAATCACATATCATCCTCACCTTGTTTTTCAAAAACAGAAATCTTGAAGCTTGTGGTATATCAGTGGCCGGATAATGCAAACCAAGATAAGGTTCCAATTCAGGCCTACAATTCTCAGCAATCACTTCTCCATGCTCATCTTCATGAAATTTATACACCATAACTCGGTCATAATTCGTTAGTTCCCTCACTTCTTTAGCTAAAACATCACACAGAAGCTGGATATTATGGGTTGGTAATGATTGCAATCTTGAAATGGCCTTAGCTGCAAGCTTATAAGACTTTAATGCCCCTGCAGTAGTTACCTCTGAATCATCTACATTCACTGGCTCCAAGTCTATGACCAACCCCACATCAATTCTATGTAGAATAGCGTAAAAGGGTTTACCTGAATTCTTACAATAAACAAGCATGGGATTGAGGAGATTAACCTCGGGAAAATGTAGAGCTTTTTCTAGTGCAGAAGCACTTAAAGAGCTAAAAAGAGTTCTTACATCAGTTCCAAACTTTAAAGCCTCTTCTTGTTTGATGTTAGGGACAGAAATTGGAGCCAAGTCCAACATCTCAGCCGCATTTTCACTATATGCAAGGACACGGAAGTCCTGCTTGTCAATGGCAATCAGACACCCGAAAGGCTGGATGAGGCTGCCTCTTTGTATCTTTTGAAGATAGGATGACACTGTTGAGGAAGGAATATTGCCAGTAGAAGTTGACAAGTTGATATCAACTGAAGACGAATAATCAAAGTGGCGCCTAGACTCATCAAAATCCAAAGCAAGCTTAGCATCAATGGGAGTTTGAGCCATTACTCGGGCATCATGCCTCGATCGGGACGAACTTCCCCTAGAACTTGTCCTGTTAGTCGACCTTGAAGACATTTTTTACAACAGCTTTTCTCTTTTCTACAAGCTAACCAATCACTGTCTTATACTCTTAATAACCTACACAACCAAGAGTACCATTAGTTCTATACTACCCAGAAAGTGAAATTCAAGAAAAGCAACCCCACAGTGATTCTTCCTAATAGACCAAAACAAAAATCAAATTTGAGCAAAACCCATTTCAAATTAGACATCAGATATCAGAAAATTCACTTCTCTCATCCAATTCTCCAATTCTATATTCCACTAATCCCTTCTTAGTTTTTTACATCCCAGAAATAATCGATATTCAAGAGAAATAACCCCACTAAAAACAAAATTAATTCTTCCTAATGACTAAAAGATCAAATTTTGAGTAAAACCCACTTCCAATCAGCCTTCAATTATCATACAATTCACTTCTCTCATCAAATTCTACATTCAACAACACTTCTCTCATCAAATTCTACATTCAACAAATTCCTTTTTCAGTAAAAATTTATTAAGCTAGCTCACCCACATATATTCAAGCAAAGAAAGCAGACTGACAGTATATTTACAATCACAACAAGAATTCACTACATGAAAAACTTACCATAAAACGCAATTCAAAAATTTCATTATTAAGCTAAAAAGAATTGAACGTACCATGAAGAAAAGAGCTTGAAATGAACAAACAACAATGAAAAAAAACTTTAACATCCACCTAAAATAGCGCCATTCGTACTACAAAATGCAAAACCCAAATAAAGGAAGAGAGAGAAAAGTTAAAGAGAATCCTGATTCCTGAGTTCTGATAAAAAGCTATGGAATATAAATAAGGGACCACTTGAGAGGATAATGTCACCAAACTCCCAAACTCATCTGTTGAGAGGGCCCCACAATTATGGTCACGCAACAATACTCGATTTAACTACTATTGGCCATTGATTACAGTTTGATTACATGTTTGTTTATGTCTTTGGCAGCTGGATAAATAAGAGGAGAAAAACATAAGACAAAAATAGCTGGTTACCGTTGCTTTGTCCTTAGCTTTGAGGGAAAGAGAGTGAACTTTTGTTACCTTCTACTAATATTTGAAAACATAGCGCTAGCTATAAAGATATTAGAATAATAATCTAAAACATTCTTGATAATGTTTCGGATGGAGTTGTGAGCTTTTTGTGGATCTTTGATTCTCTTGACTAGAATTGATGAAATCCGTTCATGCTTCCACCCTATTAACATTAAGGTGCATAATTCTACCCGATGGAAGTAGGAGCGGATTTCTTTCACGAGCTGGATGCCGAACAAACAAGAATGAGACTTGCATCTCGCAGCATGAGCAATCTCTTTACATGCAGTTGTCTTCCTCTAAGAAGGCACAATGTATTTTCACTTATCGCTACTGCAAACAAGTGATTATCGACCACAACCATCAGAGTTAAGACTCATATATCAAGTTTACCTAACAACAAATGCCTCCGTAGCAAGCAGTTTCTTACTAGGTTTAATTGGTTTCCGTTATATGGTCTGTAACAGTTAGGAAAGCTTAGTTTAATGTTCGTTCATTTTATGTTTTCGTTTGTGTGTTATTTCCCTAGGTTGTAATTTAGTTTTTATTCAATGCAAATTTTCTCAATGTCCAAAGGCAATGAAGTAGAGCATATGTGTCTGCTTGTAGAGAAGATGTAATATCAATCCATCGCTCCCGCTTACTTGTTCAAGATGATCTTCCATTGAGACCCAATAGTATGTTACCAATCATGTTGTATAATCATTCGTTACAATACATTTTCAATCATCGTTTATTATGAGAATAGGGGTTCTGACGTTGCTATAATCACGGTCCTTACTCTATTGAAGTTGATAGCTTGAGCTGACAGGTCCCTTTGAGAAACTAGCCTTATTCGTCAAATGATCGTTGAAATGTCATTGTTGGTAAGCCATCTTCCCTTCCAAAGTGCAATTAGGTGAGTAAACTCAAGAGGGCGAAAGATTGCCTTAGCTTGGGGTTGAGAGTTGATATGTTACTAAACTCTAGTTAACCCATTTACCCTAATCAGCAACCATTAAAACACCTTTCATGACCCACCTTCTCTTAATTCCCCCATAACTCCCTTTCCTTTTTTTGGCCATAGGTTTGAATTATGTATAACTGTAAAATGAATGACTCAAATGGGGGTCAATTAGGATTTAGTACAAAATTAGAGGTTAATGACTAAAAAGTTGACACATTGTTAGTCATTAAAGGCGAACACATGGTGAATTTCAAGGAAATTGAAAGTAATATGGTGAATGTTAAAATTTTGGCGGGTATTTGGTGGAAAAAATTTACTTAAAGATATTTGGTGAAAAAAAAGTTAAGTATATCAAACCAAGTTAGAGAAATCCTAATTATTCGAGCTCAGGTCCACTAGTTGTCACCCCTACTATACAATGAGCTACGGAGAGGTTTACTTCCTAAAGAAGTCTCCCTTCCTCATTTTTCCTACTTACACTAACTAAACAACAACATTGCTCTATAAAAACTTGCTAAAAACGCAAGAAGAGTCCCATTTACCATGTGATTTGCCACCAACCAAACATCAACATCAGAGTATCAGACTCCCTATTCGATAAAGATACTTCAAAATCATAAAAGGACCTCATCAAAATTGTTGGAGTCTAGATATAGGCCCAGGCCCTTTGTGACTCAGTTAGGCCCAAGAGAAGGAAAGTGGAAGTATAGTTTTCAAACGTCCGACCCAAGGCCTTCTATACCTACTTGGATATTTCCCATTATATATACTCCAGTTGGCACCAAAAAAGAGTTAACTTTATCAAATGATATAATTACAAACACATATATTTGGCAATTCTCTCCACTCCCTTGCTTCCTATTACTCAGCCAACTGATTTAAGTGTCAGAGAAGATTCACCCGAAAACCCTCGGGGTTAGTCTTCTTGTTTTACCGACAATAGTCAATTTGGAGATTTAACCCATCATTTATCATACTTACATCCAATTAACAAAGGCCTACTTGTTAATTCCACTCACATCATTGTTCTTAGCAGAAACAAAAATGTTTGGTGAAATCTCAAGAAGTAATGGCTTCATTTCAAGCCCTCAAACTATGTCTTACATTCTCCTACACAACCCTACCATCATTAAGTTCGTAATAACCATCTTCCATCATCAATCACCTCCCCAAAAATATTAACCAACGTACAAAAACAATCACTATAACAACGTCAGCATCAATAAGAAAGGTAGATGTAATAGCTTCCCACCAAAACCTATTGTTACATCCTCCAAAACATAGATGTTGGCCGTAGCGGCTGTGACGGTGGACGATGACAGTGGTCGGAGAAGGGGTTCATTATTTCTACCACTTTTGTCATCATGGGACCATATGGTTTGTCAGTTGTCACCTTCCGTTACTTTAGAGAGGCCTAAACCTGAGTTGCACCTTAAGACCACCAAAACTTCTGAGGCATGGTTAGTGTTACTTGGATTCATCATTATTGCACTCGTTGTAAGGGTTTTTCGCACATCACAAACTTCGTGTATTTTTCAAGATATGTAATTGTTTATAATTTTTGTTAACGTGCAGTTAATTAAACGGTTTTTTCACCATATACCCTTGACAAATTTTTTTTTGCACCATATACCCTTTCGAGTTTCCAAATTCACCATATACCCTCAACGTTTTAAAAAATACATCAAACTACCCTTTTGACTAACGGCGTTAGACTTCCGTTAGTCATTAACCCCTAATCCCCCTTAACCCTAATTAACTAACCTAAACCTAATTCGAACCCTAACCCTAACCCCTAATCTAATATCCTAACCCTAACCCTAACCCTAACCTTAACCACTCAACCACCACCCCTTACCCCCTTCCCCCCCAATGCCCCACCACCCACACACCACCACCTCTCCCCCCACCCCCCGATCACGCATCCCCCCACCTCCCCCTTCCCCGCTGGTCGCGCAGCCCCCACCCTCCCCTTCCCCGCCGGTTGCGCAGCCCCCCTCCCCTACTCTTCCCTTGTAGTCGCCCAACCCCCTCCCATTCCCTTTCCCAAGAACCGTCGCGCAACTCCCCCCCCCTCCCTTCCCCTCAACCATCGCGCAAGCCGTCGCCCCACCCCCTACAGTCGCTCGCGTACCCTTGAAACCCACCCTCTTGGTTCGATTTTTCGAATTTCGAATCTCGGGTGTTTTTGATTTTTTTTTTTATTTCGGGGGAAGGGGAGGGGGGAGGGGGAGGGGGTTTCGCGGCGTTTGCGGGGGAAGGGGAGGGAGGGGGTTATGCGGCCGTTGCCGGGGAAGAGGAGGGGAGGAGGATTGGGCGACTGCAGGGGAAGGGGAGGGGAGGAGGGGCTGCGCGACCGGCGGAGGTGGGGGGGGAGGGGTGGTGGGTGGGTGGGGTGGGGGGAGGAGTGGTGGGTGTGTGGTTAGTGTTAGGGTATTAGATTAGGATTAGGGTTAGAGTTAGGTTTAGTTTAGGTTAGTTAATTAGGGTTAGAGGGGGGGATTAGGGGTTAATGACTAACGGTGTTAGGCTTCCATTAGTCATAAGGGTAGGTTGATGTATTTTTAAAACGTCGAGAGTATATGGTGAATTTGGAAACTCGAAAGGGTATATGGTGCAAAAAAAATTTGTCAGGGGTATATGGTGAAAAAACCATTAATTAAAATAATGATTAAAGGTGTGCATTGAATAATGCTAGAAGCGAAAGAAGTCATGAAGTATTGTTATTATTATTCTGATAAACTTGTTTCAAGATTCTATGTTGGAACCATCAGAGTCATGAAACCTTTATTTTACTTGCATTTAAGACTCCGTTTGGTAGGGTGTAAAACATTTTTAGTGTAAAATGATTTTCATGGAAAACAATTTACAATGAAAAACACAATTCCAAAATTAGTTTTCCGTTGTTTGGTTCCATGTAAGAAAAATGATGAAAAGAAAGGAAAATGAAAAAGAAAGTAAGGAGGTATGGAGAGGAGTGTAAAGGAGAGATAAGAAAAATGAAGCAATACTTCATCCGTTCTATTTTAAATGAAATGTAGGGCCTTGGCACGAGGATTTAGGAGAGGAGAGAGATAGAGAGAAAAGAAAAAGAGGGACCCGTGTGATGAAGTGAGAGATAGAGAAAAGTGAATACCAAATAAAGTAACATATCATTTATTTTGAAACGGTCTAAAATGGTAAGTATTTCATTTATTTTAGAACGGAGGAAGTACATCTTTCCATGCTTAAGTAATAGTTTTGGGTTTTTCTTTTAATTTAATAGAAAAACTGCCGAAAATAAATTATGCTCATGACTAGAACATTTACCCATGGGCACACATTAGACTCACCGTAATCCATATGGACAAAGGGGTTTAATTCTTATTTGTTATCTTATCTTATACGATTATGCAATGTTTAAATGCTTTGCAGCTATGGAACATTTGCAACTGGAGGTTGTGATGGCATTGTATAGGAAAACAGTTTTCCCTTCATTTTGAAGGGAAATTGTTTTCCATCATTGGAAGAGCAATTTTACTCCTAGGGAAAATGGTTTTACGCTCCTTTGCAAACCAAACAATGTAAAATTGAAAATAGAGGAAAACAGTTTTCCAGGAAAACGTTTTACGCCCTACCAAACGGAGCCTAAATCTTTTAAGGTTTTGCTCGTGTTTTTGCAAGTGTTAGTTGTTAATGGGCAATGATATAACAAGTGTATGTGTGGATATCATCTAGCTTAGTCGGTAAAGTCTTGTGGAGATGGCACCCAAGATCGAATCTTGTTTATATCAGTTCGTTTAGTTGCTCTCTCACTTCAAATAAAAAATGCTATATAAGCAAGTCTGTGTTAACATGAAGTTAAAATACATAATAAGTTGATGAAAATGGGGACAAATAATTAGATGTTTTCTTTGGAAGACAAGCCGGTTTCCCTCCCCCAAGGACCTTTAGGCTCTGATTCTATGTTTCGTTGGACATAAAACATTCTTCTTAGGAAAAGGCAATGCGGATGGTAGTGATAAGAGTGGCGGAGGGTTTGGTGATGAAGATAATTACTTCGACAATTTCGATGATGATGAAGAAGAAGTTGAGCGAGGACTATTCAGTTTATGGGTTTTTCTACAAGAGGTGTGTTATAAGTTTTACTCACCTGTTAAAAAAGTTGTTCTATGTTTTTTTTTTTTTTTTGACGGAAGCTTCATCTAAATTAAAATAAGAACAAAAAGACAATTAAGGATTACACCTACGGAAATTAGAAGAACATGAGCACGAAAAACTTGTTGCCTGGAAACCTTGCAAATCCTGCAAATTTGAAATAAACCAGCCTGGGAACGAATATTCTGCACTGTCCATTTATGATTGATTGAGAGGGTGTTGACAGCTAGAAGGAGGCTAATAACCGTAGCTAGATCAGTAAGGAGTTTAAGCGCAAGAAAACCTTTTTTTAACGAGCCCAAAGAAGACAATGAAGAACAGCAAGAAGCTCTGCTTTGTAGAGCTGACTTAGCGATGAAATGACACCCATGATGCAGATTGTTCACATGCTCCACCACCCACCCAACTCCTCCCCTACAAGAAACCTTGTCCCAAGAACCATCTACTTGAATAGACAAGTCATGAGATCCTTCTGATAATTGACCAAGATTAACCATATTAAAACCTGGAGGAAAGGTAGGAGAAGTTTCAGGAGGATGAAGAAAATGAAGAGACTGAGAAGAAAGGACCAAGAATCTAGCGTGTTGAGCAGCAGCAGCAGCAATTGAGACTTTGATCTGAGCGGTAGAAGTTGAACCACCTCTGAAGACATGATTGTTACGAGTTATCCAAATTTCCATAAGTTAGCTAAAAATATAGCTAATTTAGGACTATTGAAACCATCCTTACTGATAACCAGAAGGATATAGGAAGCAATCCAGTCCATCATCAAGATTGAAACCTCTAAAGTTGACGGAATAGCCAAACCACTATTCCCACATAAATGACTCACAGCAGCACACACACGAAAAAGATGAAAATCATCTTCATCTTCCATATGACAGATGGCACACACAAAATTAGTGATTATTCCCCTCTTTGCCAAGTTAATTTTGTGAGGAAGAATGTTATGACAGAGTTTCCATAAGAAAACTTTCCACTTTGGTTGAACATTAAGATGCCAAATAATCTTGAACAAACGAATCCAAAAGAAGCTTATTAGGCTTAAGGGAATGAAGAAAAGCATAGCCGGTTTTCGTTGAATAAGCACCTGAATTGTGAAAATTCCAAACCCGGACATCATCGTAATTTTCATGGGGCAGCTCCTAAGTAAGAATAGCAGTGGCATCTTTGAATGAACACATCCTACGAACCAGGGGAACATTCCAGTGAGGGAGAGGAGTATTGACAATAAACTGACTCGCCTTCGAAGATTGAATTTGTCTCAAGGGAATGGAAGTAGCCGCCTGAGGAATCCTGGAGTAAACCCAATCATTACCAAACGAACGAATGAGGTTACCATTACCAACCTTCCAAGAACACCCTTTAAGCAGAAGCCTTTCAGCTGAAGTCATCCCTTTAGAACCCCAAGAAAGACTCCTACGCTTAGCACAACCATTTAAAGAAAGAAGAGGAGACTGTCTCATAGCCGAAAACACACGACTAAAGAGAGTAGAACCATGTGAGTATAAAGACCAAGCTTTCCTCATAAGTAAAGCTTTGTTAGCCATAGAAATGGACCTTATTCCCAACCCACCCATACCTTTTGGAAGATGAATGATAGACTTATTTAGCCAGTGAATACCACGAGACGAAGAACCCGCCCACCAGAACCTAGTGATCATAGCATCCAACGAAGAAGAAATGGACAAGGGAATTTCATAGCAGGATAAAATGTGCGAAGTCATTGCCACCAAAATTGTATTAATGAACACTAGTTTAGAAGCTTGGACAAATGAAGAGAATTCCAATGCATAATCCTAGTAGCAATGTTGTCTAAGAGGAAAGAGAAATGAACCTTTTTTGAGCCTTGCAAGTCCAAAGGAGCTCCTAAATGAGCATCGAACTGATGAACCTCCGAATACCTTAAACAATTAAGAATATCTTGACGGGCCACCCCAGAAATATTAGGAGAAAATTTGATAGAAGACTTCGAGCAATTCATAACTTGGCTTGAAATGAAACTAAAGCGCGAGACAATGGAACGAATAGTCAAAGCAGACTCCAGATTAGCTTGGAGAAGAAGATCATGACATCGTCAGCAAAGAATAAATGAGATAAGGAAGGACCCCTCCTAGACAGCTTAATCCCTTTAAAAGAACCAATATCCTGAGCTAAACTAATCATTCTCGACACGACATCCATCCCAATTATAAAGAGATAGGGAGAAAGCAGGTCTCCTTGACGAAGGCCCCACCCCGGTTTAAACTCAGACGACAAGCAACCATTGACAAGAACCTTATAAGAAACAGTAGAAAAACACTGCTTCACCAAATTAACCTAAGTAGGAGGAAAACCATAAGAAAGAAGAACACAACACAAAAAATTCCAATTCAGCCTATCATAAGCTTTCGAAAGATCCATTTTTAACCCAGCCAAAGCATTGGGACCTTGCTTGCGAGAAGAAATCTTGAAACTCAATTCATGACTCAGGAGAATGTTATCAGTCATTTGACGACCCTAAACAAACGCATGTTGAAAGTCAGAAATAATACTAGGAAGAAAAGACCTCAAACGCTTAATAATACATTTAGCAATACACTTATATAAGGTATTGCATAAACCAATTGGCCTAAGATGGTTCACATTTTGAGGAGACAATCTCTTAGGAATCATAACCAGGATGGAGTGATTCCAAGATTTAAGAAGTTTCCCAGTGATAAAGAAATTGCGAATACCTTCAATAGTAGCAGGACCAACAATATCCCAATGAGTGGAGAAGAAATCCGAAGTAATCCCATCAAGACCTGGAGAAGCATTAGATTTCATTGAAAAAATGTGACTTTTAATTTCATCTCCTGAGGGAATAGTGAGAAGTGTAGCATATTGATCAGACGAAAGACAAGGTAAATCCATTTCATCAAGAATGCTGAAGATTTCTCCATGAAAACGCTTATGACTAAGACACCACCTTTGCAAAGCCTTACGCACAAGATGCAATATCTGAGAGAGGATGAAGTTGGGAGAACCAATGAAGTGAACCTGCCATTCTTTCCGAATAATATCAACCACTTCTTTAATGCGCAGACACCAAGACTCTAACTGATAAGGTCTTGAATGACTAGTAGCAAGCAGATCATTAGAGAATAAAATCGCAGCATGATCAGAGCATGTAATTGGTTGATGCAGAATAACACTATTAGGAAAGCAATGGAGCCAAGCACTAGACATATAGCCTCTGTCTAAACGTTCCATTACTGTAAAGGGATTATCACGTTTGTTAGACCAAGTGTATTGTGGACCAGAATAAGGAATATCCAAAAGCAATGAGTCAATTTTCCAATTATTAAATTCCTGCCATCCTCTAATAGTAGGAGAGCCTCCAAGTTTATCCTCAAACTTGTCTAGTTGATTAAAATCACCAATCAACAAATACACATCCAAATGAGAAATAATCTCACTTAATTGGGACCAAACAGCAGCTCTATTTTGATGACAAGGAGCACCATAAACAAAGACAATATTCCATTCCATACTTGTAAGATCATTGATTTTAAATACAATGATATTAGCCGAAACAAAAGTACAAGTAATTTGAACAAAACTCCAACTAACAACTAACAATCCACCCCTAGTACCTATAGCATTATCCCCAGCAACAAAACTCAGAGTAGAACCAAGCCTACAACAAACTAGGGCATCAAGGTAGTCCATTTTAGTTTCACACAGAAACACAAACATAGGCTTTTTAGTAGCTACAAGCCATTTTAGGTAAGGAATTTTAGGGTTCTTAGGCTCATTTAACCATCTACAATTCCAAGCAAGAAAATTCATGGCTCATTGGTTGGCTGTACAAGGCCAGCCAACTCACCTGGAGGATGAAGAGATAATGCCAAAGAGGACACTGCCTCAATATCCATATTCACTGGAGAAGAAGCATAATACTGAATATCATTGCAAGAAAGACCTTGAACCTTCACTTTCTTATTAGCTGGATCTAAAGCATTGTCAAGAGGACACGTACGCTTACACCAAGAAGCAGATGTTAACTCATCACCAGCCTCCACTCCTAGATCAAGCGCCATCTACAAATCTGTAATAGCTTTTTGGAAACAACTTCATAACACCATTAACAGTTTGCCACAAATTAAAACTACCTTTATCTTCTAATAACTGAAGTTGCATCCTGCGTTTCTTCCTAAACCAGTCTGTAAACACCATTTCATCTCTTGGAGAATTGTCCATTGAAACAGACCTATCCAATTGCCTTCCAGGAAGACTTTTTTTGGCCAAAGACCCGAATCACATGCTGGAAGCACCAAATCCACATTGGAAGACGAAGAAACTGGAGTGTTAGGCAGGTCATGTTTCAAAATAGGAGAAATAGGATCATGTTGGGCGGGTTTAATATTGAGAGGATCAACACCCAAACCATCCACTGAAGAATTCTGCATAGGATGCACTCTAACTGGATTGTTCACATTACGAACCAAAGCACGAAGACGGGAACTGGCTTGGCTAAGGAAAGATGTGCGAGGAGTAATTGCTGGCGTTGGATAATTCAGCACTGAAGTGGGAGAGGGAGTATCCACAACATTGATACGATTTGCCATAATATCATGAAGAAGACCGGTAGGATGAGAAATGGAAGGAAAATCACCAACAGTGGAAGAGAGAAAAGAATTTCGAAGAGTAGATCTTTGCTCAGCCCACTATGAAATTCTTAAAGTTTGAAATAAGGTTGGCCTAACAGGGTTAGACGCACTCAACTGACGCGAATTAGAAGACTCACCAATTTCAAATGTAGGGTTTCGAGCCATCAAAGATCGGTAAGGATGAGAAAGGGGAGTGAAAAATCTAAACTGATCTCCTGGATTAATGGTATGAGAATCTCCCGCTCTTGAAAGATCACCTTGAGTGGGAAAAGAACTCGGATAGAATGAACCATAGGGATCCCTCGCAAGTCCAAACCTAGAACCAAGAGATCTGGACACAAGAGGAGAGAGAGACGGGAGATTGAAACTTTCCTCCATCGAGACCACAGGAGAAGTTGCATGAGTAGTAGAGCTCTCATGCATGTCACTATCCTCTAACTCTTCTTCACCAGTAGCATAATCACTCGATGAAGAAGATGAAAAATCCGGTATGTTTGCCTCAGGAGGATCCTCATAAGGATAATGATTTCTAGGAGATTCAGGAATGTCATCAGGTTCATCTCTCCTGAATAGGTTAAGACGAGAATTTCGATAACGGAACCTATCTGGAGACCCAATAATCATATTGGTATAGTATTGAGAATCCACCGGACCATTAAGGACCTTGAGCCCACATTGCTCAAATTTTGAAATCCTATTATGAATCCGACAATTAGGTTCAAAAGCAGACGAAGAGCAACGAACGGTGGAATGACCAACACAGCCACACGATTTGCAAAACTTAAAGACTCCTTCATAACGAAAATAAATCCAGATCACCTGGTCCTCATAAAGAGGTAAGAAGCAACTAGGAATAAGAGGTCTTGAAAGATCCACAAACACCAAAGCTCGCACTCCAGGCTTCGCAGGAAGCAGACCCGAAGAAGTTTCCACTTCATCAATGTAACCCACATGATTAAGCACCTTATAAACCCAATCCTGCCATAGAAAGCCCAGAGGTAAACCTTCAACTTGAATCCAAATCCTAGCATAGTTGAAATTTATATTCTGAGGAACAATAGTCCAATGAGCTCTTCGAAACGTAATAATTTTCCCATGAATTATAACAGTATGATGAGAAATTATACCATCCACATCCCTGTTATTTTGACATTCGAAGATATAGTTTTGACCAGTGCAATGAACCTTGATATTTGCACCACTGGTCCACTGACTGTTAACTATTCCTTGAACTAACTCCGGACGCGGAGGGTTAGGCCCAAAAAATATCCCCAGCACAGAGGTATTCCAACGAATGTTGGAAATAGGATTAAAGTCAGGAGAATTATAAAGAACTCCCATACGAAATTTATGAGAAGCGTTTGGAGGTTGCATGATAATAAATGAAGGGGAAAGAGAAATTAAGGAAGTAACAAAAACAGCAGAGAAGAAAGAAAGGACACATATCATTAATTGAAGAAACAACAATAAATGATCATCAATAAATAGCACAACCCTCATAAACCCTAGTCATCCTTTGATATCTAAAAAATAAATGCATGAAAGCCAAGTGCGCTAAACCAAGCGAGCCTAACTCTAGAAAACTGGTAGAGTAGGGAAAGGTTGTAGAAGCAAAGGGCATTGATTGGCTGTTGAAGATTGAGTGTCTTGGAAACCGATGACTTGAATGCATGCTATAGGAGTTAAACGCTTGAGTGTTTAGAAAAACGAGCTATAACCTTTGCATGCTACAGTAAACATAAAGAGATCAGACCTCTAAATACATGCTACAGGAATGTTGGAACCCACTTTTCAGCGAGGAGAAAAAAACCCTAGAACTTCTAGAGAGAGAAAGTCTTATCCAACATATTGAAGTTGATAAGGTACCTTTTTTTTAATGTCACCTACTCACAACAAATTTTGGAGAAGTTGTTCTATGTTGGAGGTAAAGAATGAGCATTATTTTTGTGTGAAATTTCAGCTGTTTGATAGAGTCTTTATAGATGCGGTGTTAAATGAGTGGCAAAAGACAATGCTCAAGCTTGTGAACTGGTAATAAGCTAAGGCTTAATTTTCCCAACATTTCAGATTTGAGGATATGTATATACAAGGTTATACAAACTTAATGCATTTTCATCAATTCAGGGTTTAATCAGCTGAGATCAATTGGTGAAGTTCCTAATGAATGAGGCTAGACCATTTTTAACCAGAGCACTCTACCGAGCACTCGGGAAAGGCATGTCAAGGGCATTCATTGGAAGGTAAAAACTAAAACCTCATCAACTTTAAATTTACTCTCAAGTCAAATGTGTATAATTCTTGTAGAGTTGCGGAGTTCTACTGTTAATAAGCGGTGAATATCTCTCAGTAGCTCGATGTTGTCCATGCATTACATTAGTGCTTTATTTAGAATGTAGATCAATGCCTCAATGGTATCAGTAAATCGTTTGGGTTTCTAATACAGATTGCAAATCATGTCAGGAAATGTTACTCTTAGCACTAATAGAACTACATTATTCACTGATATGTCACATGATCCGTTGAAAATTGAGCGTATTGTCTGACAGTAACATGTTGTAACAGGATTTTCAAAAGCTTCTGTTTGAACACTTTGTGACTAATCGCATGTTCTATTCGTTCAGAGTTGAAAAACCGTAAGGACAGGTATGCACTTAACGACTAGTACTTCGAGCAACAATGACATTGATTTTTTCTTCCATTTCATCTGTCACAATCGCTCTACCATTAAATCATAGAAACATAGCCCTAAAAGTTTTTGTTCTTTTTTTATATCACAGAATAAAGGAGGAATGCGATTTGGCACTTGTAAATATCGTTACAGTAGCAGCATGCAATTTAATGGTTGTTTGGTCGCTCTCTCTGTGTTGCTCATATGCCAACACCTTCAGTTCTGATCTGCAGAATAGATTGCAGAAGCTCCCAAACAACATAGTTGAAGAAATCTACCATTACAGAGTTTGATCTACAACAAAGGATTCGGTCTTTTGTGTGCAAGGTTGTATAGTATAGTTTAGTTTAGTGGGATTTACAGCAGGTGCTCTTCAAAGCGCCTTGTCGTATATTTGTACTAAAGGGAAATATAGAAGGTTGGTCTTACCACTTTACTATCTTCATCTTTTATGTGTTTCCTACATAATCTCTCATATCCAACTCATACTAGTAGGGTGTCTCTGCAAATACCCCTGCAAATACAAATGCACTTGGGTATGGAGCTTTCCTCGGCCTTTACACAAACTGGCGATACCAGGTGACAGGTGTTATGCAGAATGGACAATCTGCTAAACAACCATTTCAATGTGGTTGGAGTGTCCCTGTTTTTTTACTGCAGCTTTTTTTTTTTACATCGAGAAATCGTACATTAATCAAAAGATGAAGTATAACCTACTGCTAATACAGTCCAAACTAAAACAAACGAACAAACCTAAAGGAGCAGTAGGAGCTCGTACATTACACCTAAAACGAAAATAAGTAAAACTGATACAAAGTCGCTTAGGAAGGGGGGCGTCGCTGGTCAGTGTCTGTGACGGTGGATGCAAACCTCGGATGGCTGATGGAAGTGGTAGAGGAAGCGGATGACGATTACGATCCGGACAACGAACAACCAACGGCGAGTATCGCGTCTCGCCGCATGAGCAATCCCAACGATCTGCTATCGCTTGGGATTCTGAGCTCATGATCATGTGAGGAGTCACGTTCCATTGTGACTCATTACTCTCGATCGAGAGTATTGCAAGTTTCTCCATGAGGTAGGAGAAACGTCGATGAGTGGGCGTGCTGAAGACCCCCAGATGCAACTGGGGTGCCGCCTTCATATTTGAAGTTGTCAAGGCAAAGACCATTAAGATCAATGCCAAGCTAAAAAGAGAGCCGTAAATTAAGCTCTCGGACACGCCTCTGATTTGCAAAATCGGAAAACAAACGTCCTAACCATGAAATACTATCATCGCCTCGTCCAAGCTTACGAACTTCTTGAGTCACCTTGTCCCTCAGCACATATTCCAAAAAACCGACATATTCTACTGTTACAACCTTAAACCACCAATCCTGACCCAACTGACAAACACTTGTCGATGGCCACAACCAACCACGGACAACATCTTTAACAACTCGAAAAAAAATAACGCACTCCTATTATTCGGAGATTTAATACGCATTTTAAGAAACCAATGAAACATACTGCCAACAAACATAACTAGTTGGAGAGCCCAACAACCAAGGGGGGGGGGGGGAGGGGAAGGGGAATCCCGACACTAAAAGGTGGGAGGGGAAAGGGAGCCCGACACTAACCGGGGGAAGGGGAAGGGGGGAGCCCGACACAAACAACCGAGGGCGGGAGAAAGGGGAGCCCGACGCATTGAAATACCCGTACAGGGGACGGGGAGGGGGACCTACAACTAGAAACACCAAAACAATGAACCGGGGGCAGGGGAGGGGAAGTAACTAGGCACCAAAGAAGTTGGGGATGGTTGATTGGGGACGACGAGCAGGGCCGACAAACAGAGGCTGCCTGGGAAACACGCTAAAACCAGGGGGCGACAAACAGAGGCAAGGAGGAGAAAAGATCTGAATAACGGGGACGACAAGGAAGAGTGACTGGGGACGACGAGCAGGGGCGACTGGGGAAGACGGGAAACGACAGTGGACGACGGGAAGTGACGGTGGAAGACGGGAAGCGACGGTGGAAGACGGGAAGCGACGATAGACGAAGGGAGACGCAGGAGGGGAAGTGAGGGAACAAAGAACAAAACAAAACAAAAAACAAACTTTATGCAAGCTCGCCGGCGACCCAGTGAGCAGCGTGCTCAGGCCGGCGACCGGCGAGCTTGCTGGGCGGCGCTAGAGAAGTTAGGGTTTCCTAGGTTGGGGGTTTTTTTTGAGAGAGAGAGTCTAGGGTTTGCCAATTAACCAGATTTAATAGTTTTTTACTGCAACTTTGAGGTTTGTTTCACCAGCATGTCCACCTCCCCTCTCCCCCTGTTATATGATTTGACGAATCTGCTACCAAAATAGATTCTTTATCTTCTGCTTTATACTACCTCCATTCCACAATACATTTGTTTTTTCACGTACTCCAACATGCTTTTTTGGACATTTATATCTCTAATTACGTATAAGTAAAAATTATAAAAAGTTTATATTTGAAATCTTTGCGTTGAGACGAATCTCACAAAATCCCACTTGACTATGTTTTTTCTTATATAATGGTGAGAGAAAGATTGTCAAAGTTACTTGATGAATAGTGCTCAAATGAGAAATGGTGCATATATTGTGAAACGGAGGTAGTATTATTCTGCTATACTGGGAACTTCTGCTTTGCTTTATAGAACATGCTGCAGATCATCTTTGTTTTACATGTATGTATCGTACTTTGAATTGTTTCACAGGATTTTAAACGTACAACTAGGGGAGATTTCAAGGACAGTGTGGCTTGATACAGATAATTTTACATCAATGACTCCAAAAGGACAGAGCAACAAACGTCAGAAGACAACGAGAAAGATAAGGAGGAAAGTCCTTGCAGTATAGTCTTAATAGTCCTCTCTTTCTAGTAGCTCCACTTCTACACCTAATTGTTATTTCAAGGTAGGATGTAAGGCCTCATTCCCAACCCTATCCAGAAGCCGCGAATTTGAACTTGGATTATACACAGCCAAGATAAGCTGACAAAGTTGAGCTAGCGCTCTTGCATACAAGCTAACATTTTTAGGGAGAAAGTGATGTAGCAATAGAAGGCTACAAGCTGAGCTGCAGCCTGCAAGCGCCGCACCATGCAACGAAGATGCAAACCTTAAATACCAGTCACCCATCAATTTGAGAATGAAGTGGCAAGATGCTTGTCAGTCCAGATATCGTATAGTGTAAAATTTCGACGATTTTTCAGAACAGTAATTTAATTCATTTAGTAAGCACCAAACCCCATCTGGTTTATTCATCATGTACCACCACATTAATTGCCTCACTAGCAAGTGTGCTTTTGTATGACATTAGAATCTAGCTTCCTAAATCCTACCTAAAACTATAAAATGTTGAAAACAGGTTTGGTTGTGAGGCATGCAAACATGGTGTTTCTACACTATAAGATACAATGTGTAGCTGATGAAATGATCACAAAGACAGGCATTTAGTAAGTAAAATGCTTATCGCTGGGAAGAGAATAAGCACAACTTAATAGTCGGGAGACATACCAAAATTAGATATCCACACATTAATAGGTAGAAAGTGATCAAGCCACGAGTTTAGTGCTTGCACTGAGGATGATATGCAGAATGAAAGAAGCCATGCCAAACTCATGAGCGAAGACAATAAGGTAATTGTATTCAAGATGATTTTATGACAAGTCTAAATACAAAAGGCTCTATTCAACAAAAAAAAATTAAGTGACTAAAAGGAAGAGACAAAGAAGTATACAAGTAAAAAGTAATGATGAAAGCACCATCACAACTGCCCAAAAGAACACGCTGTAAAAGAAAAAAAGAGATACTCTTACAATGTCACAGAAGAGGGTGATTGACCGAGATTGTCGTGTTAAATCGGCAGAACAGCACAAGCATCTAAAGTGGGAGAGTAAATATAAGGTATAGCAACTCTTTTACTTCAAAACTATGGACGAACTTGTTAGTCGTTAATGATACATGGAAGCAAAATTCAGGCATAGCTGATGGTCCCTTTTATCTCCCCAGCCCCCCCAACCTTTAAATCCAGCTTTATATCCTGCTTGATGGTCATAAACGAAAACATCCCACTGCAGGTTAATGTTCATGGCTCTGTCATCATTCTGTACATCAATGTTGACAGAACCATCGTCTATACAAGCATCTTTGTCCCCTTGGCCTTGATGCAGCCCACATTTCCCAAAGTGAACGGCACTACTTCTAGGTCCTCGTAATGTATATACAGGACTTCCAAATGAAGGGTAAACCTCAGACCACATTGTTATGTCCCAGTTGTACTCATCAAATAAACAAAACTCTTTGGCCTTGTTGTGGATTCTCTTCCAAACAGTTCGATTAAACGAGTACCCAATGTTCCCCATTCTCTCTGCAATCAATGATGAAATACCTTCTCCTCTAGATTTCACATCCCACGGAGCCAAATTAACTGCATAACAGCTCGAACACTTTTCAGGTTTCAGCTTAGTAAGAGACTGGAGATTCCTATAAGCATTTGGAAGAATAAAGTGGTCTTCTTCAATGAAGAGAATATAACCTAAGTGATCTTTAGTCTCCTTCAATCCATCCCACACCGTGTTCATCATCCACCACCAATGATGCTTCAAAGAGACAATCTTCGGAGCCCGATGGTTCCCATACTGATCAGGGTTGCCTGCACACTTCTTTTCACTCGCATCATCCTTATCCTTACAATCTAGAGGAGAAACACCAGGGAAGCTATCAGGAAAGATATGTGGAGAATACGGCGCATATATCTGCTTAACCCGACAGAATTTAATGCCTTCCACAATCTTATTCATCTCTTCAAAATACCCATCATGACTAACTACAAGTAAAGTCTCCTTTATCCCCTCAACATGAGACAAGCTCTCAACAACCACTTTAAGATATTGTGGCCTATTATGAACATACAACACGATCACGACATTATCCTTGGGTAGATTCGGATACAGATCCAAGTTCCTTGGAGGCAAATGGTTCCGTTCCTCCAAAGATTTCGACAGTTCATTCTGTTTCGGTAATTCGACGTTTCGACGTCTATGGAAAGAGGCCAAAGGTAATTGTTTATATACATTCTCATCAGACCCAGTTGCATAATTTGTTGCAGAATTAGTTCTAATCAGTGAGACAGAACATAGAAGCACAGATATCAAAATGACTGAAATCAAGATAAATCGAACAAATATTCCAACTTTAACAGATGGTTTCTTAATTGGAGCCATTGCAGCTGAAACTGACATTGGTTTTGCACAAAACCCACTACTTGGAAAATAATCCAATAACACCCACAAAACCAAATTCCACAAACTTACTGAACATCAAAATTAACAAAGAAGTAAACTTAAACAACTTAACCTTATATATTGTTGTATTCTTCCTGAGATTGAACCCTCCAAAAATTGAAATACTGAAATTCCATGAGCTTGTTTTCAATTAAATTTTCAAGTGAGAAACCCAAAATCTGCAAAACCCTAAAGTTGATTAGGGTTTTGGCAGGAATTTTATCAACTAATTAATAGAGGAGGATTCAATTGAATTGGTAAAAAAGTAAAATTTTGGAGGAGAAGATGTGATTGGAGAAAGTATGGTTGAGCAAACAAGTTGAAAGATCTTAGATAGGAATTTGAAGAGTTTGAGATGTTGATGGAAATACAATATGTTGAAAAGTAAAACAAAGGTGGGAGGAAGATTGAATGAATAATGAATTGCTGCGAAAGAAGGAGACTCAAACGACTTGGAACTTGAAAGTAAAGTTTTGGCCAGAGAGAGACTTTTCTTGGCCTTTTTTTAGGTGGGATCTATAGTAGGAAAGAAAAAGTGTGGAAAATATTTGTAACTGTAATGTCTCATTGTTTCCAGCAGCATTCATAAGTGAGACTCGGAGCCCCTCAAAAAAAACAAAGTGAGACTCGGATATTTTTTTTGGGAGGAATATTAATTTCATTAATATAAATTAATATAAAGTCATACAACACCTATATAATTGATATTAAAGAAAAATAAAACACAATCTAAGTTGATCAAATAAAATTCCTTTACAATATAATTATGGTAATAATGAAAAAGATTTAACAATATAACATAGCTTCCATTTGTACGCTGAAGCATGCAGTCTTTTATGAGAGTTTCTATCATAGTGACATGGTTTTGAGAAGATATTTCTTTACTGGACCGTGTAGATAGTGTGTGGATTTGCAATACTGAATGCAAATTTTTATAGTAAACCATCAATAAATTGTATTTTTGCAACAACTCATAAAAACCAAATTTCAAACTCTCACAAAGAGGAGACTAATAAAGCAAACTCTACACTACCACTAGAAGAAACAAAGAAGTGAAGAACTCAATAACTGGGTAGAATTCTCTCCAACAAAGAGAGAAAAGAGGTTATTATAAACGAAAACTAGAAAAATAAGTGCATAAAGTAGAAATTGCTCATACTACCATGGAAAGGGATGCTGACAGTCCCGAATTGGCTAGAAAAATAACTACGTTTAGGGAGAGAAAGAAAGATGGCTAGGATTTTTTATGTGGAAAACCATCAAACTCTAAGAGAAATAGAGGATAGATAAACTAGAAATTACTAATTCTAAAGCATTCTCAACTTAATTTTGTAAAGAATAATAACGCGTTATATTCAATCACATAGTACTATATTGAATCATTAATGTTGTATAAGAGGGTGAGTATACACACACATACATATAGTGGCGGAGCCAGGATTTTAAGTTTGAGGATGCACAGTGACGAATCCAGGATATGACCCGCGTGGATCCGAAGTCGTTCAAAAAAAGAGATAAATTGATTAAAAACGTCAATACATAACAATTGAGTAATACTAGTTAACTACTGAAGAATATCGATGTATAAAAGGATAATTAAAATTATGAATTTCTTGGAGTAATTTTTTATCCACAAAAATATAAAGAGTAGAGACTATGTGAAATTTTAAAAAGAATGTAAAGTTGGACAACAAGAAAATAAAATAAGAAATGGAAAGATAACAATCTTGACTTTGCCGTCAAAATAAGAAAAGAAAAACAAAGATACAAAGAAAAATAAGAAAAAGAAAAGAACTTGAAATGATGCTCATAGGTTTTGAACTCGCGACATTGGGTGAAGAAGCATAACACATCCCAGCAAACCACCAAGACAGCTTAGTTTGTCATAATGCGTAACTGACGGTTTGTAACGTCATTTCCCCAGAATTGTGCGTGCATCGCAAGATATTCGCACTGGGCGCACCACCTCTGCATTAAGCGCACGGTGGTGTGTTTGGCGCAAATTATCTTCTCAAATTTTTTTTACAATTTAGGAGTGCACGTGCACCTCATGCCTCTAGCTGGCTCCGCTACTGCATACACACACACTTCCTTCGTTCTTTTTCAATTGCAACATCTCTTTTAGAATTTTTTGTCAAAAACTACCTATTTATTGCAACTTTTTGAAAACAACTACCTAATAAGTCTAATTTTTAAAACAACTACCTTTTATTATGTTTTTTTTTTGTTAGCACTACCAATACACGGTAAACGTTAGTAATTCCGTCTTGTGGGCCCCACTTGACAATTCCTCCATTTTAAAAGATACAAATTTATCGATTTTTTTGTCAAAAACTACCTATTAACATGTTTTTTTTTTGTTAGCACTACCCATACACCGTAAACGTTAGAAAATACCTTGTATTGGCAATGCTAACAAAAAAAAAATGATAAAAGGTAGTTGTTTTAAAAATTAGACTTGTTAGGTAGTTGTTCTTAAAAAGTTACAATTAATAGGTAGTTTTTGACAAAAAATCCTTTCTCTTATTTAGAAGTTTCATATTAATTGCAGCCTTGCTCTATTTGGTAATATATTCTCTCTATCTCTCTTCTATCATGTCCCCCACTTTTTATCTATATCTATACCTCTTCTTTTCACATGAATTTCTTAAAAAATGTGTCAATGGAGTATGTTGCAATAATTGTAGAACGGAGGAATAAATGATTGTAACTCAATGTCGACTCTAATGCAACTCCTTTTTATATACTAGTTGTTGGCCGGCGGGCGATGCGCGCCGTCCCCCAAGGTGGCGAATTTCGAAAATCAAAACAACATGGTGTGATATTCGGTTTATAAACATTAGCAAATCGAGTAAGGATAAACAAAAGAATCTAAACTTGGTAGTGGATGGTGTATACAAGAATATAGTTATATCAAGATGCGTATTAGTGGTTGTTCGATATAACAATACGGTTGTGCCTCTAAAAAACATGGGAACTTTCTAGCAATGCAATTTGAAGGGGTGTCACATATGAACAAGGTTTTCTATAAATACTATAAAACGCTGGTGTTATCACAAGCCCACTGGTTTTCCGAAGGAGGATGGTTTACAATCGGATACATCAAGCCCAACAAATTGTCTTTTGAACCCACCTGATTACTTTGTTTCTTGCAAGGGAAGGTATGGGACCAATCTGCATCATAAAATGGTTTGTGCTTAGGTAATCAGGCATCAACAATGGTTTCAAGGTCTTCAAAGTCCCACGTCCCTGCAATGAAGTAATGGGGATGCAGATGGACCGAAGTTAAGGTTAGGGCTTGGGCATGGAGAACGCCATTTCGCTGTACAATTATCTTTAGAGATCTTAAAAATTAGGTGCACCATAACAACCTATATAACCTTACAAATTGCAAACTTGCTAAATAAAGTTGTTCCCTGAGTATAGCATCGTCATGAATACAACTTTCTCTTTTAATTTAGGTTGAGAAATTGCTTGAGTAGATGTTTGTAATTTTAATTACTAAAAAAGAGGTAGAATAACATATAAAAAAAAGTACATATTACAAGTCAAAATACCATTATCAACAAAGACTTGGACAACCTTTTATATAAGTGCATAGTGAAGTTTGTACAAAGGTTATACACATAAGCATTACTGAACCAAAAGTACTGCGAATTTGTACTTGTTTGCCAAGAAGACAAAGATTGACATTAAAAAAGAAAACGGACACATGATTAGAGTGGTTTGTAGGAACACAAATCTTAGCAAAAGAAAAGGTTTTGTGTTCCTGATAGAAGCCTAAATGCAAAAAAGAAGTGATACAATCATCGACATCCAAAACTAAATGAAAAGCGATCTTCTCAAACTCTCTTAGGTGATTTGTGTTTATAACATACTTGCAATCACTTTCCACAATCACTTTTCTGTACGCATGCTCAAAAGCCAGTTAAAGCCTACATAAGATCACGTTTGCCTTTGTAACTCACTGATCATTGAATTGGCTGGCAGCGCCCACACAATGCTAACCTCTATTATCTTGTAAGAGGGACGACCCTCAGCTTTTCCCATTAGGTTGCTCCATCACCTTCTTGGCAGTAACAGATTCCTGAATAGACCCAAATAAGCAAACTAACTTTACTCATCTTACACAATTAAAAAGCTGAAAAGCATATTTTTGAAACGAACTAAAAGCAAGATAGCAATAACTTTCCAAAAAAAGCTAGGTAATTCAATGGGAAAAGAATCAAGTTTATTCTAAAGAAAAAAACTGGCATGGAGCTTAGTTATGATGTCAATGACCTGAAAAGATGGAACCTATAATTAGATTTAAGTTCCCTAGGTGTCACAACCGTCTCCTTTGAGGATAGTGTGTCGTTATGTAGCAAACATAAACTCGAAAAAGGAACAAACACACATTCATCCAATGCCTTATTCTACAAGATCTTGCTACCTTCTAGAAAAACATTAAGCTCAAGCTAACCAAACTACACTTTTTCTTACCCAGCAAGCAAAAATCACCATAATTAACTCCAGATCACTCGCATTCTAACCGGAACCAAAAAAGGATAATAAGAGAAAAAAACAAATGAACAAACAAATTTTTTTTCATTTGAAGAATACGAAATAACATGATGTATCTATGATTCTTTCACTTCCTCTTTAGTGTATGCAGTTTCGACCGAATCGAATGACATGTAAATCTAACGTTTAAAAGTGAAGCTAAACATATCTTCAAATAAAGCGTAGATCGGTAGAGTCGTCGTCATCTTCGTCAATGGTATGAGAATCCATGACCTGTGACCACGTAGACCACGTTGGACATTCCCGTAGTA
Organism: Beta lomatogona; assembly: GCA_947646795.1. NCBI lineage: Eukaryota > Viridiplantae > Streptophyta > Magnoliopsida > Caryophyllales > Amaranthaceae > Beta > Beta lomatogona. The sequence goes on from CANSNZ010001135.1 coordinate 1,012,939, forward strand.
GCGGAGGCTACACAGACCGCCAATAATGACCTAATTAATCACACTAAAGTTATTATCCTCCAATAAATGGTTTACTAATTTCTTTCTTATAATTCAGCTTTTTTTTAATCACAGAAAAGTATCTTATGAACATATAGCAGGCTAATAAATACGGAAATACCCATATTGATTCAGTTTTACGAGTTTGGAAAGTTGACTGAAAGGCACAGAAACAGAACAAAGAATTTTATGTAATGTTGGCCTTTCTCCTTCTCTCCTTCTAAAAGTCTAGCATCTGAAACATCACCAGGGAATAAAAGCTGCACAAAGTAAACATGGACCATATATATCATATATGTAGCTATATAGTATTAGATATTCAACGAAAACCACATTAGGCAGAAACATAATTGTCCAAGCGGCAATTTAGCAAGAGCACAACCAGCAGTGAGCAAACCACTTTTTAATTGCAATCCAAACATCAGTTTTGTTGCACGGTAATATCTAGAGCATATAAGATATATTTGACTCTCCTTCCACCTATCACATTATAAGTCTTCTCTATCTCTCTCCATAGTGTTGAGAGATTTAGTGTCATGATGCCAAGACTGCCTGTTTATATGCTTATATAGTCATGTTGCTATATCAGTCTCATTCTGTCGGGCTACCTGAATTTGGTTTGTAGAAACATTAGGCTGCCTTATAGAAAGATTAGGCTACCTGAATCAGACTAATATATACAGAATTACGGACTAATTGGGTATACAATTTTATATGAATTCAGCATCTAGTTCACCAAAAAGGCAAGAATTACGACTGTATATAGCATTTCATCACCAATGTTAGCCTAAATTAACAACAACCAATTGTATATAATATTTCTTTATCAGGTTAGCAAGACTGTAAAAACAAAGTAACTTTAGACACAGAGAAAGGTCGGCGAATTCCACGTTGTGACATCTCAGATCGCTTACATTTTTGGTTTGCTGGAACCACAGCTAATGCTTGGGATGCCCTCGGGGAATAAAGCACGGGAATCAATTGCACCTCTCTCTTCGGTGAATTCTACAGGTGATGGTGCTGAATCATGATTGCTTTATACTAAATTTCCCATATTGGTCACCAGATGATCATGAGAAGCTCCTCATGATTTGCACTCGTAGAAAGACACCGATTAGAGAACACAAGCTTGTTAAACTTATAACCGGCACCCTAAAAAACATATACTTTTATGTAATTTTTAGTGTGGTGAAAATTGAGAAAGCAGCCTCTTACCTTGACAGTGGAGGAGGCAAATCAGTAGAGAACATAAGAGAATCATCCTCAGAACTAACAACAGGTGTAGTAACATGTGAAGGGTTGGGCTCCAAGCTAAGGTGAAACCCAAAGCACCTTGTCATCATGACAAATACCAGATTGCAGTAGAGTTATGTTATTGTCTCTGATCTTTTTTCCTTGAAGGCGCACCCCCACACGAAGTTCACCTCCAAGTAAGGCAGTCACAACTCCCAACACTGTTTTCTGCAGAAAAGGAAAGTTAGGACAAGGTTTCATCTTTTCATCAATTATAAGAATCAACAATGAGTTAAGTAAGAATCAACAATGAGTGAAGATAAAGATCAAAATTTGCTATAAAGTCAAAACAGAAACATCAAGGCATATTTATCAAATGCGTGATTTCCCACATCTTGTACAATAGGCAAAAGGTAAACATGTCGTAATGCTAGGTTCGCAAATGAGGGTAAAAGCACAGGCAGATATTTTAAAATATAGTGATCTCAGCATGATCCTAGTTTGCAAAATATACTAAAAAATACACCATTATACCTTCACAGAACTAATGGTAAAGCAAAAACATAAACAATGGAAGGAGGTGTCGCTACTTGCTATAAAAACATAAACAACGGAAGGAGGTGTCGCTACTTGCTATAAAAACTTCCAGGCAAAGAGACATTGTTGAATAATTCATCATAACATAAACTTCTTCGTCATCTAAATAAGCACCATCAAAAGATCTTCTAGGATGTTTTGCCATATTTCGGGAGACATCTACTATCTTGTTTAGATGATCTTTTGAAAAATCTAAGTCTCCCGAAATATGGCAAAGCACAACTGCAGATTCTCAGCAAGTAGAAAGACTAACATAAGGCAAAACAAAGATAGTAGAAGTCCGTCCATTATGTATGTCAGACAATAGGATCAAATGAGTTATATCTTTGAAATTGTACAATAGGTATAACAATAAGGAATCTCAGAAGAGACCTATGAGACCATGAATAAATGGAGCATCTCGACAGGGGCACAAATCAACCTTAATTTGATGTTTCTTGACTGATTTCTTGGAGGATGCCCACGTACTCCGCAAGGCAAGGTCAAATTTGAGCAGTCTAGGTTGGAAAACACTAAACAATGGTAATTGATTAGAATAATGTGAAAACCCAGCAAATATAGAATGTTATCCGGGACAAATAATAGTAATAAATTGAATTATTTCCTTTTTGAGAGTTCTGTAATATATGGGTGTGAGTAATATGTTAACTTGTTGAGTTGAGTTGTTGTGTTGAATCTTTGATACTGTAGCACACAATCTTTGTCTTAAGAATTCTTCCATCATTCTTCATGTTCGTTCTATGTCTATATACGCCATTTCTGCAGCAGACAACATTATATGAATATTATTCCCAATACATTAGTTTGTTTTATCAATTAATCAATGAAGTGTTACCTAATTCGTTAATTCCCCACGACTTGTGAATTGAGACAAGCGGGTAATGGTCGGTTTTGGTTTATTTTTGGCCCATTTGGGGTGAATTAGGTAACACTTAATCGATCTATAGCTTCAAAAACAACAAATTTACCAGGAAAGAAATAATCAAATTAAAGCACAGATGGAACTGAAATTCAAAGAAACGAACACTGATCGAAGAAATTAAACATATATAATTGATTATAAGTTGAAATGTAAAGAAATACCAAAAGATGTATCCTCCAATAGATCAGTTAAGAAACATCAAATTAATAGAGAAGAGAGAGGAATAATTTGCTCACCACAAATTAAAAATTTCGGAGAAGGCGCAACTGGAATTTGAGGACAAATCAAATTCGATCATCCAACCCAAAAAAAAAACATATTTCTTGAAATCTCAATCTTTTCCACTTTCAAAAATTTGAAAATCCGCAATTAAATTCACTGATTTGGGCACTAACACAAATTATGGAGTTAAAATTAGTTCATAAAATTGTTACCACTGTCAGGATAATTTAGTAACCATAGTTTTACTAAACTAATATGCCGTGTAGGAATGAATTCTAGCAGCTCGTGTCAAACAAATCATACTCAAACCAATCAAGTACTTATCAATGATTTCATATCACGGAATCTCAAGATCTTAGTAAATATTATCAGCAACAATGAAATTTACTGTTGAAATTCAGTAATACATCGTATTAGTCGTAAATTAGGTCAATAATTATAGAATTAAACTAAATTGCTCGAATTGATTTGGTTGCATTCAGCATTAGATGCAGATTCATGAAGAGAATAAACACAAAACTATTTTGGATGAATTTACCAGCTGATTTTATTCAGATTTTTGATAATTTTAGCGGAATTCAGCGTACTGAGAAAAAATCGCAAGTAAAAATTAGGAGAGAGAGTGTGGAAGAACCTGAAGAGAGGAATCTGGAGGAATATGTCCAACCTCTGGATGATTCGCTGTTGTTTTGCTGTCGCCCCACCGCTTGAATTGGTTTTTAAACCGAAGACTCAAATGAAATAGGAGAGAGAGAGAGAGAGAAAATGGTGAGGAACAGGAAAAAATAAAAAGGAGAGAAATGAAGAAGATTGAGAAAGTGAAAATGGAGAGGAGAGTAGGAGGGGCTGGTCGAAAATAAGGGGAATTATCTAGGTTGGAAAGGAGGATGAAGATGGAGGGTTGAGAGGAAAAGGGAATTGCTAAATGACGCCATTTTTTTTCTTACTAACGCTATATATACATGTATTTTTGTACATTATACATAGTTTGCCTTACTTTATTCACTTTCCTCTTTCTCTTACTTTATTCACTTTCCTCATTTCCACACATCGCCACATTCTAAATTTTTTATTCACTTTCATGCTCTCTCAATATTTCCGGTTTTGACCACCGAAATACCGACGTTGACCAACTTTGACCGGCGGTGACCAAGAAGAAAAACATACTCCGGCTTCATGGCAGACAATGTAAGTAATTTTTTTGGCATTAAAAGGTCATAAGGCGCCTAAATTAGGCGGTTGACCAGCTGGTCAACCGATCTGATATTTGTCTTTTGTAAAAGCATGGTTAATATAGTTTTTTATTGAAAGATTGTAGGTTTAAATTTGTAATATATGTAGTTTTAGCATGGTTAATAAAGTCATTTGCTAAATGACATGTACATTTTGAATAATATGGTTACATGATATTAACTATGTTCATATGAAGTAGAAATGTAGAATATATGTAAAATTTACATGATAGAATTGACTACGTTCATATGTAGTAGGAACATGATATATTATATGCATTTTATCTACATTTTTAGCATATTAGAGTAGTTATATTTAGATTTTTAGCATATTAGACTAGTTATAATATACTAGACATAAATGATTTAAATAGTGAAAACTACAAGTAAATAATATTATTTTGCATATAAGAATAATTATTAAACTCACCTTAAATTAAAAATGCATGAAAATATAGGCGTTATATAGTTTTTGCTTAATAAATATATAACAGGCGTTTTATTAGGGCGCATGTCCAAGTAATTGCCAGTGTTATTTTTGCAGTTTATCGCTGAATTATGACTTGTATGGTCTTTAATAGGTTCCATACTCGAGCAATGATGGAGACGGGGTTAATTATCATAATAGATTTATGATAAGTGATAGATTCAATATGGTTAAAGAGGCGTCTGATCGTCTTAATGAAATAGCAGTTTCCATAGGCTTTGAATTGGTTATTGACTCGTATAAGAAGAATGCTAATGGTCCCCGCGTTTGCTATTTGAAATGTTTTCGGGGGACGAGATACAAGGGAGATAAGGTAGACCCAAGAAAGGTGAAACGGCCTAATACATCAACAAAGTATTGTGGATGTCCATTTAGGATTAACTTGGTTTTGGGGGAGCAATGGCGTGTGCGGATTCCCAAAAGTCAATATGGGTTTCACAACCACGCATTCATAGTATATGCGGAGGGCCACAGACAGACAAGTGGGCTCGATGATGATGCTAGGCGGATGGTTCGACAAGTGGGCTCAATCCAGTAGCATGTATCATCCCCTGAAGCTCAGAACTCATACCAGCGTACCATGCCTGAAGCTTTTTGCACGTCTTCTCCCGGTTATGACACTTCAACATAGTCCTCTCGTCCTCTCCAGCCCAAATACGTGCCGCTATGTGCCCTCCAAAACTCGGTATGACACTACCATCCACCGGCCCACCTGGCCTAGCATCACGTACTAGCCATGTAGTGTCATCCTCCGTCACCTTCCTCTTGGCCGTCCTACTACTCCCGGAACCCTCAGCATTGCACGATGCTCCATCTGAAGAACGTGCAAACCGACCACGAGAGGTACGTGGTCTGCATCCCCTAGAAGCAAGACCCTCCTCTGGGCCCGTCGATGGATGCTCCTCCCTACTATCATAATAATCACCCGCCTCTTGCTGCTCGTTCCCCGCCATCGGATCCCCTGTCCAAGGTGGGTGAGGTATCCACGCCCAACATTCATAATGATCGGTGTAGGCATTGCAAAGGACAAAGGAGGAATTTCCGGGACCTCCTCTGTTTCTGCGCCTGATGAAGACTGAGTGCTCCTCAAAAGGTCATCTCTAGCCTTCCTCGATGAGATCGTCACTCCTCTCTGATGAGGATGACGATCACCCGAAGCAGTAGGCAAAGATGACTTAGCTTTGCCCTTGTCTCGTCCACTCATCTTAAATTATAAGTATAAAATTTCATTAATATTAATTATGTAATAATATGAAAAATCACTTACATACACTAATTTTATGCGTTTATAATTATTTTTCTAAAGTTCATTAACCATCTATTATATTATATTTCATTAATTCTTCGCAGTTACACATTTTTCTACTTTAATACACCATAATTAACAAAATGTCATAATAATAATTTCCTAAACTAAAGAAATTACAATTTTTTTTTTTTAATAATTAAACTAAATTAGGCGCCTTACAGTAACCACACGTAAGGTGAGGCGCCTAATTTAGGCGCCCCCTATCCAATTTCCTTTCAAATTTGTCATTTTCAGCACTACACAAACCCATTTCTAGTCTAACATATGCAATTTTCTACTATAAAACACCATAATTAACAAAGTTTTTTAATTATTAATTTCTAAACTAAACATATTTTCATAAACAACATTTATATTTCCAGAAATTGCAACCCAAAAAAAAAAAAATTTTGAACTTCGCCACCTAAAATAGGCGCCCCCTCCCCCAGGCAATTTCCTTTCAATTTTAACATTTTCAGCATTTTACAAACCAATTTCTACTCTAGCATATGCAATTTTCTACTATAAAACAACATAATTAACAAAGTTTAATAATTAATAATTTCTAAACAACACATAATTTTTTTTTTATCAGAAATTCAAACGAAAAAAAACTAAGTTGGGCGGCTAAAAATGGCGCTTGCACCTCAGGTGGCCCGCCTAAATTAGGCACCCAACCACTGGTGTAAGCGCCTAATTTAGGCGCCCCATTTTTTTTTTCGCATTTGCACACGAACCTTTGCCGGAACTTCCTCGTTAGCGGTGTTGCCGGAGTTCAGTTGGACGGAAATGCCTTTTCCTACGTCACCCAAGTCTCGCCGGAACCGCACTTTGTTGCCGCCAGATCCGCTTTTCGTTGCTGCCGGAGTGCACCGGGACGCCGGGCTGGATTTTTGTTCTTGAGATAGATCTAGTGAGAGAGTGAAGGAGTGAAGGAGAGTGAAGGAGAAGGAGAGTGAAGAGAGTGAAAGAGTAGGAGAGTGAGAGAGAGGAGGGTCTTTGAATAGTGAGTACATGAATAGTGAAATACATGTATTATACTTGTACTTATGGCGTTAATAAGAAAAAAAATGGCGTCATTTAGCAAATGAGGAGGAAAACCAGGAGGAAAGAGAAAGCTATGGGCAGAACAGCAATTATACAATGTTGGAGGGGCAAAAACGTCCGCACACTGTTACTAAGGTACAGTATACAAAGTTCTCACTTTTTTAATGGGTATGGAAAAACGACTCAAGGGTGAGCATTTATTTTGTGGATGTAAAATGTTACAATAACACTTTCTCATGTATTCACTAGTTTTTGCGCTTGAGCGATTCTCCAGTTTTTTTTTGTGTGTTAGGTTTCAATAGTTTAAGATAGATACTACTACTTAAATTTTCCATATTTGGTTACAAATAAGAGATGTGATTTATAATAGAATTATAACATTTAAAGTAAATGTGTGGCAAGGGGTTTGAGACTTCTTACACGCAAATCTTTTAATCAATTTCTATAGATTTGTCACGTAAGTTATGAAATGATACCATCAAACATATGAAATAAGGTGATACGTGGCGGTTTGTGATTCTTGCTCACATGTTTTAACAAAGTTGTAGATTTGCTTACCCATTTTCTAATATCAAACTAGTATTTGGGCCCGAGGGTTGCCTCGGGTGGTATATTTTCGAACTTGATATGCATTTTTTTCCATTTGCGTTAAAATATAATAAAAAAACTCAACATTTTAAAGGTACAAATATAATAATGTGGACATTTAAAGCATGATTACACGTTGGTTGAGATAATGGTAATTGTGCTATGTATAATAGCAAGATGTCACAGGTTCAAATCTTGTTGCAAGCCAATATTTTTGTTAGCTGACATGACATATATACACATTGGACAATTATAGTGGAGTAAGAGAGGTGCTACATTACGTGTATACGTTGTCAGTCACGCTTTTTAATATATTAGTAAGTATAGATTTTGGTTCTCATGTGCACTGGTGGAGTGTAGACGTGATGACCAGTCGAGTCGGGCTTTCCGCCTAAAAAATGATAATTTTAGACCAAGTTGTAGGTCCAAATCTAATTTTCAAGCCTGATTTTTGAGCCCAAACCTACGGAAATTGAGCTAGACTAGTAAGGCATTTTTAGGCCTAATATTAAAAATTACAATTTGGACCATTGAACCATCGATTTGAACTTTGTCCAAATGGGCCTAACTCTACTCACACTCACAGGCCCTAAACCACCGGATTTGATTGACTTGATTATTGTTACCTCTAGTTGTGCTTAATTTTGCCAATTGGGTTGTTTATATCAGGTTTAAATCATGTCATTTTAATTCGACTCATATCTAATTTGCCTTGCTATTAGTTCGGGTTTAGATTGAAGCATGTTCATTTAGTCTTTGATGATGTTCGGGTGTATGATTTTTGGATTAGGTATGGGTTGTATCGGGTCTGTTCGTATTTGGTTGAAATTCTGATTAAGTGGAGCCAATATTGTTAAATTTGGGTCTGCTCGAATTATATGAGGTATCGGGTCATTTGGATTAGGGTGTGTCTATCTAGGGTCTTGGAAGAAAATGTCTTTGTTAGAGACTTTGTCACACTTTCATAGTTTCATGCAATAAAGTACCACAAACTTTGATTGAGTCTTGATAGTAGTTTTGAAAAACAAAACACTCTCCAAGACTCTATTCTCCACATATGGTACATTTGCCACCCAACAATGATTTTCTTGCCCAATAAAATTGTGCCACATCACCAATATAGCCATCCAATTATATTTTTTAAGAGTCTAAATAGAGTATAGGGTAAATTACAAAGCCAGATTAAAAAAAAAAACTCATATGTGGCTTAACAATAATAAAAATTATGAAAAATTGATGTGACATAATCTATAAACTAAAATAAAGTCTAATTCTGAGCAATAAACATACCTTTAGATCAATCAGAACGGATCAATTTTGCTAGGTAGTTGTGTCTGTTATGACAGATGCAATTAAAGAATAAATAATTAAATACGAGCAACATACGATTTTAACGTGATTCACTAACGATGTGTTAGCTACGTGCATATGTAAAGGATATACGATTTTATTATATATTTTATGAGAAAGAGTAGAGATTACATAATAACAAGGATGCAAAAGTTAATTAGAACCCCCGTACTTAATTTAACCTATCGCTGGATAATTCAAGACATATTTTAACGGTGCCAAATGTCTCGTGCCAAACTACCAAAGGAATAAAAAAATCTAATGCAAACGACATTTACAAGCAAGGCAACAACCCTTAGCAGGGCAGTGAGGTCATTTTCTTTGGTAGGCAGATAAGATGTTTTGCAAGGCGAAAGGCAGATACTCCATAAGCAATTCCCACCATATCCATATCTTTTTGTTACAGGTTTTTTAAGAGAGTGATGGTCCATAAAATAAGAGCTTAACACTCTCTGCAAAACAAAAATGGCTGCCAAAATTTTGTCTTCCTCCTATGTCACTACCAAATTTCATCTACTACCCAAACTACCCTCAGCTTCAGCATTCCACTTCAACTATTTTCCTAGGACTACCAATACTCATTTCAAAATTACTGCAAAACTAGGTAATCTTTTCTGAACTTTTCCCTGTTATTTTTTATATCATATATAAATACAAATTAATCTGTTATTTTACATAATCTTTGGTTTTAGGAGGAGAGGAAGCAGATTCAAAGAAAGATGGGAAGAGAAAGTTCATTACCAAAGAGCAAGAACCAGAACAGTGAGTCTCTCTCCCGACTTAATTTATTATTTTTAGTTATGGAAACATTAAATTGATATGAAGTAGCAACATATCTGTATGGCTGAATTATGTCTATCTAGTATCTAGAAATTTATCGCAATATATGGATATGGTATATTACGGATTCTTAGGTGCTTCTAGGAGCACGTAGAACTATATACTCCTAGAGATAGTTTTTTGCACATTTGTTATATATTTTCCTCGAATGAGCAAAATGTAAAATATGCAAATTGTTTCTGCTAAGAAATTGAGGATTGTGATTGGTTGAGAAATGAGATGTGGGCCCCAAGAGCGATCGCCTGAGCTCCGATATCCGTACGCCGGAATCCTGCAAAACAAGGTTAGACTACCCCGGGGGTGTTTCCGGGATCGCCCCTCCGACGCTCAAGTCAGATGTGATTGAGGTAGAGAGAGAAGTACAGTCTAGAGAGAGATGCTCTAGTTTGTTAGATGAGAATTGAATACCTGTTCATTGATGAGGCAGTTGGTTTTTATAGTGTTGGGGATTTCCCAGACAGGAAACATTGTTCAGATGGGCCTTTTTGGGGTCAATGGGCATGTTACCTTTTCGGGCAATGATTGCTTCACCACTTTGGAGATTCTCCTAATGCTGGTGATTAGGTCAACTTTCGTGTGGGACCCACAGCTGCCACCTGTCCCAGGCTTCAGTAGGCTTTTATGCTCCTTCATTGGGCTGCTGATTAAATGAGCCCAAACACAAATATAAACTGTGCAAAAAATGCGAGAGGGAGTACTACGAAGGCTTGATGATATAGTCATATGGATTGAGGATTGATATTTTTTTTTGGGGGGGGTTCTACCCTCTGCTTCCTAACTTAATAACCATATTTGATTGATGATCATTTTCAAGGAACTGAATTAATATATGAGTTTATTATCGACTATATGAATTTCTCTATATTAATGTACAAATTTAATTTACTAAATTGCTGAGATAGAATTGTGGCCTATTATATTCGAATTGAGGGAGTTAAGAGTAGTATATAATTGAGACTCTTTATGTCTTCATGCATTCTTGGTCAATTTGGCATTCATCTATGTAACCATTGATAAGAAGAGTAGATAAAATCTTTGGTTGATGATGAGGCTAGGTTATGGATGGTGTTGGTTGTTGGGTTACATAGTTATTAGAAAACAAGTGGTGTTAGGGGGTCCGTTCTCTTTTCTTGAATTTTGCTGAAATTATTGCAAAAGTTACCGGAGCTTTTAATTATACTTGTTCGAATTTATGTAAACTTATTGAAATTTATGTGAACTTATCTAAACTTATTGAAACTTATTGGAATTTATTGTAGCTGACTGAACTTATGTTTGTCCCAAAACTTGTTTTTGAATTAATTGAAAAGAAAGCACCCTAAGTTCACTTTCTCAAAGAATATTAAAGTGTACACTGAAACAAGTGTTTGATTATAGATTTTGGATTATAGGTTAGGCTTAAAACAAGTCCAAAATATTGATGATATAGTGACTTATATGGAAGGTGGCAACATTTTCTAGATATCTACTTCATACCATATATGTGACTATTAATTTCTAATAGAGGAAGTCTCTATCACTAATAATGTTATCACTAATAATGTTATTTGTGATGATGTCTTTCTTTTGACAATGGTTGTCATTTAACTTATGGAATGATTTTGTTATACTCGGGCAGAAAGATGTAACTTTAAGTCATTAACTAAGTTGTGTTTAGACTATTGCCTCTTCTGCTTTTCGCCACCCTGCTGAAAGATCAGATAGAGAGGACTGAGGAGAGTCCTATAAACATTTTTTTTTATGCATAGTTGTTTATTTACAATAAGAGGGTTTCACCACTGCAAGTTAAAGATGTTGAATGCTGATGTATTGGAGGTTTGGACCTATGAGCTTTTACGAAAACCTTCTCAATCCAAGCAATAGCAATTTTATGTCCCATATGGTGTCTCATCTTGCCACCTCACCCATTTACATAGATTACTTCTTGTAGTTAATTTTAGATTGATGAGGTGACAAACCTAGAAGAGGGTGAGACACAAGATATATGGGACATGATTTGAACCAAATCCAAATTAAGCTGCATTAAATGGGACATATGAACTACCCTCGAATCCAAATATGAAAATGTGACATCTATACTATGGTTACATGACTTGTATCATATGATGAGCAGAAGTAGAATAATGCATTTGGATAGCATACATGAGATACAACTGGTAAAATTTCATGTGTAAAATTACAATTGTAGGTATTGGCAAACAGCAGGCGAAAGGGAAGGAGAAAATCCCATGGCAACTCCCCTTCCTTACATTCTCATATTTGGCATGTCTACGCCTTTTATTATTTTAGCCATTGCTTTTGCTAATGGCTGGATAAAGGCTCCTATTAGATAAAGAAACACCAATTTTTCTGCCATCAGTGTACCAGGCTTAAGCAGATTTTGTGTAACTGGCACTTGCAGCTTCTACATTTAGTTGGATGACATTTCAACATCTTTACTTTTGTTACACGGCCTTTTCTCTTGTGCATAAGCTTACCAGCTTCAATTTAGCTTTTGAAATTGCTTGCAATCTGCTGTAAATTCTACTGGAGACTGTTATAAATAATTATACACCATTCAAGTTGCAACAGCAGTGGAGCAATGTTGGCTGAGATGGTTCTATTTCCTGTATCTGTTAACACAGAAATGAGAAAACTAGTTTTTACGCATTGCAGAATGCAGATCAGTCAGCAAAGTCAGAGGCATAAGAAGAAGTTTGTCAGCTTCCTTTGAAATATAAGTAGTCAGCTTCCTTTGAAATATAAGGAAATTCAATGATGTATGAATTTAAAAATTAATATACAAAAATTTAATAAATTCCAAAAGTTTTATTTGAATAGTAAATTAGTAATACAAGTAATCAAATTTGGGTGTATCGTTGTCATACATATTTGCTTGGGATTTAACTAGACTTGCTTGGTTGAGGTGGTGGGGAACTCACATTGTGACTTTGAGGTCACAAGTTCGAACTCCACTACCTACTTGTGTTTGGGAGTAGGGATTCCTTTATATCTCCCCTACTCTCAAGCATTGACCTGTGTAGCTAGGCTAGCTGACCTGCGAGAGGTGTTAGTCCAGTTTGGTCATTTTTCTTACCAAGGGGTTCTTTGTGGAGGCCGAAAAAAATATTTGCTTGGGATTTAAGGGGCGAGGGGTTTGGGGGGTGTATGACTTGTAATGGGCTTCTGGGTGAGGGTCCTCTCCGCCTAAAGGATTTCTTCCAACATATATATATATATATATATATATATATATATATATATATATATATATATATATATATATATATATATATATTTTACGTGCTATAAATCTAATGAACATGTGATGTAAATCTACTAAAAAAGTGATGTAACTCTAAAATAATTTATTAAAAAAAAAATTTCAAAAAAAATAATTTTTTTTTTGTGCTCAAAGTTTTTTCTGGGGTATAACTCTAATGAACAAGTGTTGTAACTCTAATCCAATCGTGTGGTTGAGATTCATTCTCATTTCTCATGTAAGGATGCATTCTGATGTGATCCTGCCCCTATTTTGATGTTTAAGAATCAAGGTTGGCTTAATTAGTTAAAGTCCTTTCCTTTCACCTTTGTGGCAAAAGTTCATTTCTCGCCCCTTATAAAGTGGGATACCCAAATTCCCCCTACTTGTATAAGGGATATTCATCTTATTTTTAAAACAAAAATATTGATGATTTCTCTGAGAATAAGGGATAACTTAGTGGTTAGAGCATCTCTCCTTGTTTAAATAGGTTTTGGAATTGATTCTCATCCTTAACAATGCAAGTTGGGATTATCTTTACTCCCCCAACTTATCAAGAATTTCCTTACCAAAAGATATATTGGGCCTTTATTTCTCCCGGTGAGAGAGGATCTTATAGATTTTCTTTTAATCTTTTATTTAAAAAAATAGTGAGGCTTTCCTCTTTATACAACCTACATATGAGAGTCCCACATAAAATAATGAAAATAAAGAGGATGACTAACTTACAAGTCTAGTGGGCTAGTCTATATATTGTCAATTGGTTTATCCTGTATGTAGTTGAACTCTTCTTAGCAGGCAACTAGAGTTAAGGGTGTCGCTTTGATCAAGCAAAGACATACCATTAAAATCTGAAGGCTCCCTTGAAGCTTGTGACAAGTAAGTCCGGACCCAATTACACTCGTTACAGAAAGTTGGAACTGGAATTGGTCTAATCGAGTCTCAAGAATGAGGAACAGGTCCTCCATTTGGGTACCATGTCGATTTATCGGGTTCTTTTCATAATATTTACTCCATGCATTCCATATTAATTAAACACTTTTGATATGCGACTGTCCCATATTAATTGCAACAATTTTATTTTAAGCATGAATCTACTATTATTTTATCATCTCTCACAATACAATTACCTCATCCCTTTTATTAAACATAAAGAAATTGTAATAAATTAATAATACTCGCCCATGCATCTACGCCCAATTTATGGAGGGCCCTATTGTATTTAGGGCTTTAGTAAGCAAGATACAGGCGGTATTTAGTCGCTCAGATAGTTTTTTTATTCTTATTTAAATTCCACAAAATTTACTTGGTTTTATGATTTATTTGTGCAATATTTCATATATGTATAAACAAATATTGATAGACCGAGTACTTGATTGTAGAGCTGAATCTTTCATATATTCATTTTGAACATTAATTCGATGCACTCGGCTACTTGCTGGATTTTGTTACCCGTAATCAGTGTCATCGATGTTGTTTCGGGACTGAAATTGAATACCTAACAATACCCTTTTTGAGGAGTGTAGACACATAATCGTGTCTCCCCAATTAAAGGTCCAATGATGAAATATACCGCGGTCTTAGTTGGCATGGCCCAATGGAGAAGCAGTTCGAATAACCAGGCAATGTGTGTTTTAAAATAATATTATAAAAGCCCAATTAATCATTCATGATGATTAATTGTAAGTTCAACCCGTGAAATGCTTTCTAAAGTCCATTTTAAAAGCCCAACTGAATATTTATAATTCATGAATATTTTTCTAGTATTTATTGTTTTGATAAATATTTTCCTAAAAGCTTTTATTATTATCTTTTACCCATAAAACAGATTTTCAACCCGGAAAATTCGATCTCCGGATTTTTCGGGATAAAAAAGGCATCTTAAAAGCACGCGTAACATTAAAAAAGGAATATTCTCGAATATTCCGAATTTGGCGCCGGACGCGGCGGCTGCGCTCAGCGCGCCACGTGCGTCCATCACATTGGCCGTATTGCGTCAAGCACTCCAATGAGCGCCTGACACCTGGACTTGTGACTCACACAGAGTCCTGCGCCTAGCGCAAGTCCTGTGTGAGACGCCACATAAAAATTTATCTTTTCAAAAACGCGTTTCCATGTGCGATGTTTTAATTGGACGGACCACGTCAGGAGGCCAACCTGCGTGTGACGCGTGTCCTCGCACCTGCCATGTGGGCTTGCGCCAGGCGCAGGGTGTGCGTCAGACGCACGCGCTTATTTGCCTATAAATTCGGGCTGATTTCCTGAATCAAAGACAGCTTCAATTTATTATTTTACGCACTCAAATACTCTAAAAAAAAAACTCCGAAACACACTTCGAATACAAAACATACAAAACGCTTTTGATCTTCTACATTGACTCTGGTTCCTGATTCTACTTTGTTACTGGTTTCAAGATTGCTTCGATTGAGGGTCTCTACGCTCTTCGATCTAAACCGCATAGGTATAATCCTGAGGGCTCTTGAATAATCATATTTATTTCATTGAAGTTACTACCTCTTTTCTTGTCATGATGTAGATTTTTAATTAATAACCGTGGTCCTTTTGTAAATTCTAATCCCTTTTCTTATTGTTTCTGCTAAGAAATTAAGGGTTGTGATTGGTTGGGATATGTGATGTGGGCCCCAAGAGCGATCGCCTGAGCTCCGATATCCGTACGCCGGAATCCTGCAAAACAAGGTTAGACTACCCCGGGGGTGGTTCCGGGATCGCCCCTCCGACGCTCAAGTCAGATGTGATTGAGGTAGAGAGAGAAGTAAAGTCTAGAGAGAGATGCTCTAGTTTGTTAGGAGGGAATTGAATACCTGTTCATTGATGAGGCAGTTGGTTTTTATAGTGTTGGGGATTTCCCAGACAGGAAACATTGTTCAGATGGGCCTTCTTGGGACCAATGGGCATGTTACCTTTTCCGGCAATGATTATTTCATCCCTTTAGAAGTTCCCCAGATGCTGGTGATTAGGTCAACTTTCGGGTGTGACCCGCAGCTGCCACCTGTCCCAGGCTTTAGTAGGCTTTTGTGCTCCTGTATTAGGCTCCTGACTAAATGAGCCCAAACAATTAGCCCCACGCCATAGATGGGGGATCACGGAAACACGACTGGATGGGAGCCCGTCTGTGGCGGAATAACGGCTGTCTTATCCCTGACTGGTTAGCGACCGCCTTGAGTAGGCAGGTGGAATGGACCATGGCGCCGACCGAGTTTCCTCCCTGCTGGAAGGAGCAACGCCGACCGTGTCCCTTTTTTTGCTGAAGGATAGACGCCGACCCGGTCATCTACCCTTTGAAAGGGGTGATGCCGACCGGGTCCCTCCCAGGTGGAGGGAGAGTGCCGACCCGGCCACCTCCCCTTTGAAGGGGATAGTGCCGACCCGGTCATCTCTCCTTTGAAGGGGTGATGCCGACCGGGTCCCTCCTTGGTGAAGGGAGAGTGCCGACCCGGTCATCTCCCTTTTGAAGGGGGTGATGCCGACCGGGTCCCTCCCTGGTGAAGGGAGATTGCCGACCCGGTCATCTCCCCTTTGAAGGGGGTGATGCCGACCGGGTCCCTCCCTGGTGAAGGGAGATTGCCAACCCGGTCATCTCCCCTTGGAAGGGGGTATTGCCGACCGGGTCCCTCCCTGGTGAAGGGAGAGTGCCGACCCGGTCATCTCCCCTTTGAAGGGGGTGATGCCGACCGGGTCCTTCCCTGGTGAAGGGAGAGTGCCGACCCGGTCATCTCCCTTGTGAAGGGGGTGATGCCGACCAGGTCCCTCCCTGGTGAAGGGAGATTGCCGACCCGGTCATCTCCCCTTGGAAGGGGGTGATGCCAACCGGGTCCCTCCCTGGTGAAGGGAGAGTGCCGACCCGATCATCTCCCCTTTGAAGGGGGTGATGCCGACCGGGTCCCTCCCTGGTGAAGGGAGAGTGCCGACCCGGTCATCTCCCTTTTGAAGGGGGTGACGCCGACCGGGGCTCTCCCTGGTGAAGGGAGGTCGCCGACCCGGTCATTTCCCCCTCGAATGGGGTGATGCCGACCGGGCCACTCCTGGTGAGGGGAGAACACCGACCCGGTCACCACTAGCCGATACTTAGGTCGAGGGTGAGCAGGAAACCCCTATTGGCCGAGTAGGGTGTTTGAGCTACTCGGACGAGGGGCTAATGAGCCCTAAGGTGGTTCGAGTGAGTGCTAGCTGATACTTGGCCATACTTGACCAAGTATAGAAGCGACTCGGCAAAGGAGGAGGGCTCCTGTTGGCCGAGTAGGGAATGGTGCCACTCGGACGAGGGGCTAATGAGCCCCAAGGTGGTCCGAGTGAGTGCTAGTTGATACTTGGCCATACTTGACCAAGTATAGAAGCGACTCGGCAAAGGAGGAGGGCTCCCGTTGGCCGAGTAGGGAATGGTGCCACTCGGACGAGGGGCTAATGAGCCCCAAGGTGGTCCGAGTGGGTGCTAGCTGATACTTGGCCATACTTGACCAAGTATAGAAGCGACTCGGCAAAGGAGGGGAGCTCCTGTTGGCCGAGTAGGGTACGAGGCCACTCGGATGAGGGACTAATGAGCCCCAAGTTGGTCCGAGTGGGTGCTAGCTGATACTTGGTCATACTTGACCGAGTATAGAAGCGACTCGGCAAAGGAGGGGAGCTCCTGTTGGCCGAGTAGGGTACAAGGCCACTCGGATGAGGGGCTAATGAGCCCCAAGTTGGTCCGAGTGGGTTTCTGCCTTTCGGGTGATATGGCCGCGCCCATTTTGCCCGACCGTGTATGCCTGTCCTGAAATGCCACATGGCCCCTCTTGATACTTGGGATGTTGGGACCTTGGGTATTGGCCGAGCTGGAGGGGCACCCATAGGACCTTTAACGCCTCAACTTCCTTGGGTTCGGAACGTTTTCGGCTCGAGTTGCTTGGACCTTTCACGAAATGGGCTGAGTAGGTCCAGTTGGGCCTCAATTACAGGCCCATTTAGGCGACGCGGGGGGGTTTGCGCTGCACACCCCCCGAGGTACTCCTATATATGTATGAGAGGAGAGAGAAGTTGAGGATCATTTGTTCATTTCCTCATTCTCTCTCTCTCAAAGATCTCCAACTCTCCTCTATTTTCCCAAGTTCTTCTCCCAGTTTCTCCGTCCGACCAGGTACGCTTTTGTTGTTTTAAGTTTTTCTTTCTCTTTTCTTTTTCTTTCGAATAACCTCGGCCGACTCCCTTGTCCATAAATAATGGGAGATTCGTCCGAGTCGTCGACACCCCCGACCTCACCTCCCTATAATTTATCCGAGGAGGTGAGGGGGATGGGAATAACGTTGGTGTCAACTGTAATAAGTTGTCCCGACCCCTCGGCTGTACCCGACGTGGTTGTTCTTCCGAGCCCGTCCTCTTCGGTGGAGGAGGAGGCCGAGGGCCTCATCCCGTACCCCTGGGAGGTGTCTTTAGCATACCTCCCCTCGAGGAGTTACTTAGACAAATATCTGTCTCATGATGTAGTGCGGGTGGCAATGCCGATGGGAGCTGGAGAAGCGTCAACTTCGGGTCGGGAGCTTGAATACCCCGACCTTGATCCGAAAGGGGGTCCGGGGTCGTTCTTTCCCGAACCTGGGGTGATAAAATCGCTGACCGAGGACCTTCGGGGGACAGCAACAAGGTTCCAAATAAAAGATCCATACTATCTGGTCCGGCCCGAGGCTCATCACACAGTCATCTCTCCTCCACCGGGCTGCGTAGCTGTTTACTACAAGTCGATGGAGATGGGGCTCCGATTCCCCTTAACTCCCTTCGTGAAAGAGCTATTAAACGCCTATCACCTGGCTATTTGCCAAGTTTCCCCCAACTCCTGGGGGTGAATCAATGCCTTTCAGGTCCTGTGCGATTTGATTGACGTCCGACCAACTCTCAAACTGTGGAGGCATCTGTATAAGTTGGTCGAGGTTATGGCGGCCAAGAATGGACCCGGTTGGTGGAGCTTCCAGATCCGACCCGGGTACCGAACCGTCCTCAATCTCCCGACCTCTCAGAAAGGGTTTCGTCGGGAATTTGCCTTTGTATATTTCGGGGGGGAATGGGGGATTCCCCTGGTTCCACCCGTGGATGAGCCCCTCATTGCTCTGAATTACCGAGTGGGGGAGTTAGATGACGAGGAAGGGGCTTCGGCCTGCTACATGCAGATCGAGTCGAGGATTGTCGACGGGGGCGTAGTGTTCGTACCCGGGCAATGGTTACCTGACTGCAAACTTTTCCGAGACGAGCACTTTCTCTCGGCCATGGGTCTAAGCACGACTTTCCCGAAGGGTAATTTACCGAGGAGGAGGTTTTGGGTAGTCGGTATGACGATCTTTACTTTTAATTTTCAATTTTGGCTAACTCTTCTTTGTTTTGATTTGCAGAGCCTGCCCGAGCTTACATTGACGAGGTAGACCCAGTAATGGCTGACAGACTGAATGTGTCGGCCATGAGAGCGGCTCGGCTGAAGGCCGAGATTGCGGCGAAGGCCATGAAGGTCCCCGCCCCTCCTAAGGTAAGACACCACCATGTGGTCGAGTGGCTTACTTTCTTACCAAGCGGTTGCTCGTTTCGTAATTGTTATTCTTTTGTTTTTTTTTCTCAGGATCCCGCTAAGCCCAAGGCTAGGAAGAGGAAGGAGCGATCGTCCGACAAGATTGCCCAAACAAAGAAGGCGGTCGCCAGGGCTAAGGCTGATCGAGAGAAAGCCGATCGGGTGAAGGAGGCCAAAAGGGCCAAGTCTGTTGAGGTGATGAGTCCGAAAGGGACGCCGCTGCCGACCGACGGGGGTGCTATTTCCCTGCATTCTTCTGATTTCCGACCGATAGGGAGCCCCCAATATACTCCTATGTCGCCCTTTGCTGGTCAGATAGGGGGCAGCCCGGGCGAAGGTGCTACGCCCTCGGTGCCGTTTACCGGTCTCAGCCGGTCGGAAAAAGATGGGCGTTGGGTGAAGGCCCTGGAGCACATATACACCTCAGCCGACCGGGAGTACATTGAAGTTACTCATGGTCAGAATGAGACTAATGAGCTCTTTCGCTCCTGGCACGATGTAAGCCTGTCCTCTTTTCGATTCACCTTTGTTTTTGTTTGTTTATTTTTCTGACCACCTTGCTTTGTTTCAGTTCTCCGCTCGAATGGCTAAGGTTGCCCAGAACTGAGTAAGCTTATCCGAAGAGGTGGCCGTTCTTAAAGAGAAGGCCAAAAAGCACTTTGACGAGGTTTATCGTGCCAACGAGGCCAAGCGTATAGCCGAATCGAAGCTCGACGATGCTCTGAAGGCCATTGAGAATGACCAGAAGGGTTTCGAGGAGGAGAGGGCTAAGTGGACATAGGAGAAGGCCGACCTGGTCTTGGCGCGGAACAACTCTCAGGCCGCCAAGGATGAGGCCCTGGTTAAGCTGCGGGAGGCCGAACAAAAGGTGGCCGACCTCAACGTCAAGCTGACTGAGTTGGAGGGCCAAGTCAAGACCGAGGCACAGTGGTTCTCCGACTGGGAGAAATCCGATGCTGCCGAGGCCTATGCTAACGAGGTCGGCAGTGCGGCGCACAAGATGGGGGAGGATGAGGCGCTTGATCGTCTGAAAAAGGTTTTAGCTGAGTCCCACCCCGACTTGGTCTGGGCTGACGTTTGGTCGGGGTACCAGATGTCCATTGATGCCGACAACGCTGTTATCATGGCTCGGATGAAAGCTGAGGGGACTGGCTCTGATGAAGAAGATGAGGAGGAGGATGAGGGCCGCGTGGATGTTAACGTTGTCGACGGTGACGACGTTGATGATGATAATGTCGATGAGGCCTCGGGTGCTGGTTGAGGTGAGAAGCTGGTCGGTGATAATACCGAACCTAATGCTGAGAGCATGACCGATCTTCCCCCTCCTCCCAGTTCTTAGGCTGTGCGGCCCTTGTGCTTAGCTTGCTTTTAAATTTTACACTAGTTGCCTTTGTAATCATTTCTTCTGTAATGTTTGACTTGATCAATGAAAACTTATCTTTCGGCTTCTGTTTTCTTGTTTGTTGATTGCAATACTGCCCGACTGACTTTTATTCTTTCCGACGGACTTGTTTGCGTGATCGAAAATCCGACTACAAAAATTCCGATTACCTGGACTGGTTAAGTCTAAATTTATACCGATAGGCTTGGTCAAAATTCCGACCAGCACTAACTTTCAGGAAAAATTCAAACTGTTTTGACTGGTTAAGTCTAAATTAATTCCGACTGGCTTGTTTATTAATCAAGTTGCCGACCAACAATTACTTGCAGACAAAATGCCAACTATTTTGACTGGTTAAGTCTAATAGGTTGGACGAGGTGTAAAATATGCTGACTGGCTGTACCAATTCACTACAACCAAAGCCGACTACAAAAATGCCTACCGACTGATTAAGCTATTACAATATATGCCCCTATTGCAAGTAACAAACTTTACACATAGTACTTTTTAAGGTTGTCTGCGTTCCAAGGTCGGGCCAAGGGGATGCCCTCGGCGGACTCTAGTCGGAATGTGCCTGGCTTGATAATTTTCGTTACTTTGTATGGACCGTCCCCGAGATAGGCCCTAGCTTTCCCCTTCGGGTGTGAGAGCCCGGTGGCTTCGACTTTCCGAACGACCCGGCCGCCGAGTTGGATTGGGCGGGACCTCACTCGGCGATTAAACATCCGGAGTGACCCTTTGCTTGTACCGAATGGATTTTAGCGGCGCATTGCCCCCTTATTTCCCGGCAACAAGTCTAGGTTGACGTGTTTCTCTTCCTCGTTCCTCTCATATTCATAGAAGGTCACCCGAGGGGATGGGATGCCAATTTCTACTCGGTAAGACGGCCTCACTCCCGTACACGAGGTTGAATGGTGAGTGACCCGTTGCTTCTTTGGCAGTAGTTCTGGCCGACCAGAGGACCCCGGGTAGGTCATCAACCCATGCTCCTTTGGCGCCTTCCAAGGATTTCTTGATTCCTTTGAGAACTATCTTATTAGCCGATTCGGCTTGCCCGTTTGTTTGCGGTCGGGACACCGCCGAGAATTTAGTGTGTATTCCGAACCGAGCACAATAATCTCTAGTAGGGCCCTTTGTTGAATTGTCGTCCATTGTCGGAGATCGGAACTGCGGGGACGCCGAATCTGGTGATGATGTTCCTCCAAATGAACGCTTGAACTTGTTTATCCGTTATGGAGGAGAGTGGTTCGGCCTCAGTCCACTTGGTGAAGTAGTCAATGGCGACTATCAGGAACTTTCTCTGTCCTGAGGCTGGGGGGAATGGTCCGAGTAGGTCCATGCCCCACTTATCAAATGGCAAGACTGCTTGAATTGTTGTCAGGGGGGTGGTCGGTGCTCGGGGGATGTCCGAATGGATCTGGCAGGACGGACATTTCTTCACCAGCTCCTGAGCGTCGGTTTTCAGAGTAGGCCAGTAGTATCCGGCTCGGAGAGCCTTTCCAGCTATGGTTCTTCCTCCTTGGTGACTCCCACAAGCCCCTTGGTGGATTTCCCTGAGGATGTAATTTCCTTCCTCGGGTGTGACACATTTAAGCAAGGGATGGGTGAAGGACTTCTTGTAGAGCTGATTCTCATGCCATAGAAACCATCCGGATTTGTGCTTGACCCGATCAGCCTCCTTGCGATCCTCTGGTAGTTTCCCGTCTCTCAAATATCCGACTACCTCGTCCATCCATGCGGATGTCCGATTCAATATAAGCTATTCCTTGGCATTGATGCTGGGCTGCCGAAGGACTTCCCACATGATTGTCCGGGGAGCCGACCCTTCTGCCGAACTGGCCATTCGGGATAAGGCGTCAGCTTGCTGATTTTCCGACCGGGGTATGTGGGTGATATTGAACTGAGATAACTGCTCGATTATTTTCTGGGCCCTGGCCAGATACATTCTCATGTTGTCTTCTTTGGCCTCATATTCACCCGATACCTGACCCACTATCAATTGTGAGTCGGATTTAGCATTGATCACGGTTGCCCCGGCCAGGATGCATAACTCCAATCTGAGGATCAGGGCTTCATATTCTGCTTCATTGTTGGAGCTTAAGAACTCAAATTTGATGGCGTATTCCATCTTTTCTCCGACCGGGGGTTTGATGACCACTCCGGCTCCACAACCTGTCTTGGTAGAAGAGCCATCCACTTGCAGCTCCCACCTATCTTGTCTGCTGATTGGGGGCCTGGAGGTGCACTCTGTTATGAAATCAGCCAGGGCCTGGGCTTTGATCGCCCTTCTGGGCTCATATTCTAACCCAAAGTCAGCTAGCTGATCCGCCCAATCGGTTATCCGACTAGAGTGGTTCCTGCTTTCAATGAGCTTCCTGAGCGGCTGACTAGTGAGGACCTTAATAGGATGGGCCTGGAAGTAAGGTTTGAGCTTCCGACTAGCCATTACTAATGCAAAAACCATTTTTTCCACTTCGCTGTATTTGGCCTCTGCTCCTCGGAAGGCATGGCTAACGAAGTAGACTGGGTGTTGTTTTTCTTCTCTTTCGGCTATCAAGACAGCGCTGAGCGCGTATTCTGAAATAGCCAAATAAATGAATAATGTTTCCCCCGGCAAGGGGGAGATCAATTTTGGGAGAGTTAGGAGATGTTCTTTTAGGGAGGCGAAGGCTTGGTCGGCTTCATCATCCCAAGTGAACTCTTTTCTTTTCAGAGTTTTGAAGAAGTGCAAGCTCTTATCCGCTGAGCGGGATAGGAAGCGATCGAGGGCGGCCAGACAGCCGGTTAGGCGTTGTACTTCTCTTACATTCCGCGGAGGCTTCATTTCTATTACAGCTTTGATTTTGTCGGGGTTTGCTTCGATCCCTCTCTCATCAACTAGGAATCCGAGGCACTTACCCCCTTTCACTCCGAAGACACATTTCTTCGGATTTAACATCATGCGGAAACGCCTCAACGTCCCGAGGGTCTCCCTTAAGTCGAGGGATGATGGCTCGTGGACTTTGCTTTTGACGATCATGTCATCAACATATACCTCTATATTCCGACCAAGTTGATTGCTAAAGATTTTGTTGACGGTGCACCGATATGTTGCCCCGCATTTTTGAGCCCGAAGGGCATCATTTTATAGCAATACACCCCCGGTTGGTGACAAATGCGGTGTGGACTCGATCCTGCTCGCCCATCGGGATTTGGTGATACCCCGCATTTGCATCCATGAAGCTTAGAAGGGCGTGACCTGCGGTTGAGTCGACCCGACCTATCAATCTTGGGCGGAGGGTGGTTGTCTTTTGGACGAGCCTTATTTAGGTCTCGTGAAATCCACGCACATTTTCCATTCCCCACTTGACTTCTTGACCGAGGACAACATTGGCCGCCCATTCCGAGTACCGACATTCTTCAATGAACCCCGCTTCGAGCAATTTCTTAACTTCGCAGCTGCTGCGGCGTTCCTTTCGGGGCCTTGATGCCTCAACTTTTGTTTGACCAGGCTGAACCCTCTTTGATGTTTAGCTCGTGGCACATCACTTTAGGGTCGAGCCCGGGCATTTCATTAGCTTCGTAGGCGAAGACGTCTCGGTATTCTCGTTACAACTTGAATGATCTCCCTTCTTGTTTGAGGGTCCATGGCCTTGCCTACTCTTAGAGTCCGACCATGTTCCTCATCAATGATGACTTCTTCGTCCTCCCTCCGGGCCGGGGGCGCTCGTATTGCTTGGGATTTTCGGTAATGTAAACCCCAAGGCCACTGAGGGCCGACCATCTTCTCGTTTTCTTTTCTTCGAGTCCTCTTGGACGTCGATCTTACTTTTCAAGTTGTTCGTATAGCATTCTCTAGCCGCCCGCCGATCCCCTTGGATCTTTCCGACTTTACCCTCATCGGTTTCAAACTGCATAAGAAGCCGATAAATGGAAATTGCTTGCTTTGACCTTGTTCGTAGTCTGGTCTTCCCATTATGATGTTATATGGCGAGAGGATGTCTACTACTAGGAAGTTAATTGGTAGGCTTCTTTCCTTTGCCGCCTTCTCTCCTATCCGAGTAGGCAACTTTATAGATCCGACAGGGTGTACCGAGTTTCCCCCGAAGCCTATGAGTGGCTGATTGAGTGGGGTTACATCCCTTTCAGTGTATTTCAGTTTCCTGATGCACTCCAACGTGATTATATCAGCTGAGGATCCGCTATCCACTAGCACCCGTTTGACTCTGGAGTTGGCCACTTTGAGCTCAATTACCAAGGGGTCGTCGTGGGGAGTGTGTAGTGGCCGACTGGATTCCCCGAATGTCATTATAGGGCAGTCGGGTTGGGGGTGGTTGACATCGAGTACCTGATGCTTTATACTTTGGAGGTGGGATTTGCGTGATCGGCCGGTTAGGCCTCCCGACGCGAAGCCACCTGCTATGACTCCGATGAACCCCTCTGTTTCTCCGCTGTTGGATTGACCGACTTTTTGCTTTCCCTTCTCTTCACCAGAGTGCTTGAGGTATCGGTTCAGCTTCCCTTGGTCAGCTAGGTTGTTAAGGGAATTCTTGAGTTCCCTACAATCTTTAGTGGTGTGTCCGCATTCTTTGTGATATTCGCACCACAGGCTCTTATCTCTTCGAGCAGCTGACGTTTTAATGGGAGGTGGGCGGGGGAGAGTGACTTTGTCTTTTATATCTAAGTATATCTCTCTCCTGTTTTTGCTGAACCGGGGGTCGATGCCATGGTCGTTGAATCTGTCTGACCGACCGCCCGTCTTCTGGTGCTTCGACTGATCCCGGTGATTTCCTTCATCCTTCCTCTTTTTGCTTCCATCGTCTGAGTGACGGCATATGTCGGTTGCTTGGATGAATCTTTGAGCCCGAGTCATTGCCTCAGAGAAGGTTTTGACTTCGTTTTCGGCCAAGGACCACCTTAGCCGACCAGGCTGAAGTCCAGACATCAGGGCGGCGAATGCCACCGTATCTTGTAGATCTGAAATTTTCAATGACTCCTCATTGAATCTTTTAATGTAGTCGGCCAGACTCTCATTCTTCTCCTGCTTGATTCCCATTAAATGGAGGCTCGTTTTCTTTTGTCTCTTTCCCGCAACAAATTGATGGATGAATAGGTCTTTGAGGACCGAGAAATCAGTTATAATCCCCGCTGGGAGCTCTTGGAACCAGCTCAGGGCCAGACCTTTGAGTGTTGTCGGAACGAAGCGGCACCAAGTGGCCTCACACCCAGTCTGAACGCTCATTTGAGCTTTGTATGTTGCCATGTGATCATCCGGGTCGGTTAGGCCCGCAAATGGTTCGACAGAGGGCGTTTTGACCTTTCCCGGGTTTGGTGCCTCGAGTATGGCCTGGCTGAACGGGACCATGAACTTGAGTGCCCCGCTGTTGATCCGAATGGGGTTCGACTGAGCGGAATCACCATGACCCTCGCGCTGAGCTGCCTTTTTGTTTAATATGTGTCTCGCATCATAAACCTTGCTGAGGCGCTTCTCGTTGAGGAAGTGTCGGGCATCGTTTTGCTTTTGACCCACGTTGCCCCGAGGGGATTTGGATATGTGAGTCTCTTCAACAGCCTAGCCGATCTTCCTTTAGACTCGCGTCGGTCTCCTTCCCCCGCCTTGATCGGCGCCGACCAGGCTGGCTGTATTCCCTTGCCCCCGATTGCCGCCGGCTAGCCGACCGTGGTTCTCCGCCCGAAGGGAAGGGACCAGGGCTTGGTCTTTAGGGGTGAAGAGGGCGTCCTTGCTTGCGAGTTGGCAAGCATATCTATCGAGCTCGTTGCAAGGTTTCTTTGAAGCCGAGCGGCTATCATGTTTATATCTCGCCGTGGATATAGGATGGGGGTCGGCGGGCGTGGGCCGACGGGAGGGGTCCCGCCTCGTCTTCTATGGAATGCTCTCCTTCTTCATGATCAAGGGTTTGAACGGTCGGTGTTTTGGGCCGTTCAGACCTTCGTTGAAGAGATGGGGATGGACTCTTCTCGGACCTCTGAGCCTGTGCTGAGGGCTGGCGAGTGCGAGTGCTCTTGACTGGGGCCATTGCAGAATCGATCTTACTAAGTGGTGGCGAAGCGACTTTGATTGTAACTTCCCCACAGACGGCGCCAAACTGTTTCTGCTCAGAAATTAAGGGTTGTGATTGGTTGGGATATGTGATGTGGGCCCAAGAGCGATCGCCTGAGCTCCGATATCCGTACGCCGGAATCCTGCAAAACAAGGTTAGACTACCCCGGGGGTGGTTCCGGGATCGCCCCTCCGACGCTCTAGTCAGATGTGATTGAGGTAGAGAGAGAAGTAAAGTCTAGAGAGAGATGCTCTAGTTTGTTCGGTGGGAATTGAATACCTGTTCATTGATGAGGCAGTTGGTTTTTATAGTGTTGGGGATTTCCCAGACAGGAAACATTGTTCAGATGGGCCTTTTTGGTACCAATGGGCATGTTACCTTTTCGGGCCATGATTATTTCATCCCTTTAGAAGTTCCCCAGATGCTGGTGATTAGGTCAACTTTCGGGTGGGACCCGCAGCTGCCACCTGTCCCAGGCTTTAGTAGGCTTTTGTGCTCCTGTATTAGGCTCCTGACTAAATGAGCCCAAACACTTATATTTTCTGTATATAATGTTCATATTATTACGATTGTCTTGCATGCCTGTTTATCACCCACCTGTTATTATGCTAAAACAAGACCTAAGGAACTGTGCTAATTAATTCAGATAAGATGGACAACCTGCTAGGAACCTTGTAAAATGATTGCTTAATAACTGATCACTAAATAATTAGTCTTTTGTGTGTTTCTTGAACCCATCTAGATTAATTATTTTAGGGTGTATTAAAATATGGTTTGATTGTTCTATTGCATAAAATCTGCTGTGAATTGCTATTTAGTAGAGGCCAGCAATGGACAATATAGTTCCTGACTATATTGTACCCTCACCCCCGAACTCACTTTTTGGTTCCTGACCATCTATGAAGTCATGACGGGGAAATCTACATTGGATAAGTCCCTAAGATGTCCCTTCCGTTTCAATCCAATTAGGTTTATGATTCTTCCTCTAAAGAATTATTGGCGACTTCAAAACGTATTTTTAATAAAACCTTGATAATGGAGTAGTCAAATAAACGCGCTCACACCGCGTGTAGGCATTAAAGGAATTCAAAAATCCTACGCCTACAATTTGGCGACTTCACTGGGAAGATTTTAAAAAAATTAATTTTTTAAATGAGTGGGTGACACTTGAAAAATACAATTCACTCTTATATTTATGCCTTAGAATGATATATTGTTTTGCATGTGCATGGCTACTAGCCATCATAAGGACAATCTACCTTGCCTCATTAAAAAATGTTCTATGTGTGAGGTCGGTTTGCGCTTTGTCCTTCCAAAAGCTTCCTGAGCGATAGTATTGGATCTTAGTCATAAGCAAACCTACCCAACTATGGAATTGTTCGCTTGTTCCTGACTTGAGACTGGAGTGCGTCTTACACGTGGCCACCTCTTTAAGCAGGGGTACGAAGCGTGGGATCAATCTCTTAGTCATAGACCCTTTTCAGCCTTAACCTAAACCTGACCAATAGTTGAATGTAGAACTGGACTTTAGGTTGAGAACTTCTGCATCCATGTTACTTGACATTTATGTTTGACTGCATTTTTTTTGCTTGATCATGTTTTATTAACATGTTGATATGTATTGCGCCTAAAACTAATACCCTTCGCGTCTAAAAAAAACTTGTCGTTGTTTTGCCGAACACTTGTCAAATTACCAATAGGCATGCCGCTGGGTATTGCGCCAGACGCAAAGACTGTGAGCCACACGCGTCTGTTGCGTGACAAGCAATCTTTTCGTCCCATGCAAATTGGTTTTCTGACCATTGATCACGCCAACAAATTGCGTCAATTAATACGTCCTAAACTTAGTGTGTCTTAAATTATTATTTTTTAATTAGTGCATCAGTCTTCGCGTCTCGAAATTATACCAGATTTATCAAAACATCGCCTAAACTGTCACGAACATGAGAGTAGATCCAGCACGTCAGACGCATGAGGCTGCGCCTGACGCTGTTGGTCTGCGCCAGACGCACGCTTTACGTCACGCGCAAATGTGATGTGTGGCGTATTGTTGTGCATCTCTCGTTTTCCGACACTTTAGGCAATGTGGTGATCAATTCCGTATAATACTTCATGCAGTTGAGTCATTGACTATTCAAACCATCTCATGTTTCACTTCACCTAAAACACAAAAAAAAAACGAGTCTTTGTTATAGAGTTCTATCATTATCAGGTCTCATCTAGATGCATGGTCATATTTTGTATTTTTTGGAGAAAGTCGGATATTCCTATCCTCCCAATAACTTAATAAAAAAAAACATTTTTTTTATTTTTTTCCAAAGCTGCGTTTTGATTGATGATAAACTCTTGCCAATATATCATTATCCATTCTCCTCCACAAAATAAAGTCCATAACGACCAATATATCATTATCCATTTTTTTCCCCACAAAATAAATTCATACGTCATCCATAACATATATTTCCTTCCATATGTGTCCCCTCCTTTGGCAGGAATTTTGAATGAATTAAAATGATATTTTCGAAAATATTTTCATTTTTCACCTTATCCATTTTATTTGGAGTGCGTCCTAAGTCAATGTGTCCTTGTCAAACAGATTAGTTGAGAGAACAGTCTCGATAGATCGTCCACGTGCGCGAAAGGCTAGATCTGTTCCACTGGCTAAAGAGCGGTCGACTGTTGAAGCAACAATGGGTGACGAAAAAGTTACTGAGTTGACCAACATCATAGAACGAATGGCTAAGAACTTGGAGGAGGTCACTCTCCATCTGCACCAAATTGAAAGTGGTGAAAATACTGTATTCGCCAAACAAATGGAAAATGTTGTCCAAAAGGTCACCAATAAGGAGTCCTACTTTGATTTGGATGAGAACAACAAATTCAAAGGAAAACTACCTGAAAAATTCTCCACAAGTGACTTTCCTAAGTTCAAACCTACTGACAATCCCAAGTATCACTTGAGGAATTTCAAGGCCACTATGATCATTAAGTCTGTGGACCCTGAACTTTATCCAACGGTATTCCCGATGTCGTTGGACCCTGCTTGCCAAAACTGGTTCTACTCCCTGGACCCCAAACATGTTGAAACATGGGGTGATATCACTAGAGAGTTCATGAAACAATATGAACATAATACTGTAATCCAAACCTCACTAAGGGAATTGGAAGTGTTAAAGCAAGATAGCAATGAAGGCTTTACCACCTACCTTAATAGGTGGAGAGAAAAGTCTGCTTATATGGTCTCCAGACCCGCTGACAAGGACCTCGTCTGCATCTTTGTTAACAACTTGTTACCCAAGTACAAAACTCATCTCAAATACTTGGGTATCGATAAATTCACCAAGCTATATTACATAGGTGTGCAAATTGAAGACGATCTGTTGAAAAATGCCCAAAATGACAACAATCGTTATAAGGGCAATAATAACAACAAGAAGAATGATTATGGATCCACTTCCAAAGGTGGAGAGGTAAACCTTCTTGAGGCACCCCAAAAATCCTTCCAGAGGAACATGAGAAGGACGTTCACTCCAATAGACATGTCATATGCCATTGCTTTTGATCGCCTCAATTCAAAGGGCGCTCTTGATCCCATCGGACCAACTCCAGATCTAGAAGAGCATAATAAAAGATCGAGTTGGGACACGAACGCTTACTGCAAATACCATAGGGGAAATGGTCACAAGACAGAAGACTGCTTCAGGCTGAAGAATGCCATTCAAGACATGATCGACGAAGGTAGACTTCCCATTCCTCCTGCAGGGAAGAAGCCTAATAATCAAGATAGACCATTAAACAAGGTTCTAGCTATCTTTGAGGATCAGTAATGCTATGATCCACTTCTCTTGATTACACCAATAGGGGATCCTGTCCCTGCTATCATTATTGCTAGCACCTCACCAGATATCAATGGTATCTGGGATAGTGATGAAGAAGACGAGTTTGCCACGGAAGAAACTGACTATATACGGGGAACATATGACGACGATGAAGTCATTAGTCCTAAAGTCGATCGCTTTACTTTGGCAATGGATTGGTACAAAAATGATGAGGAAGCGGTACGAGTACTTACTCGAACTGGAAGGTTCGCTCAGCCTGTTCAGGATCCTCCCACATCGTCTGCATCTCATGAAAGAGTCCTTCCCAAAGAGAACTCTCTCATTCAACAGCTCATGAAAACAAAAGCTGATGTTAACATTTGGCAGTTGATAGCCTCTTCTCATGGGCATCGCATGGCATTATTAAATGCCCTCACCAAGATGAATGTGTCATCTGACACTTCTCCTGACGGATTGGTCAATTTCCTGACTGCTGATAAGCCAATCCGAGGAAACACTATTTCCTTTACTAATGATGACTTTCCTTTTGAAGGAAGTAAACACAACAAAGCCCTACATCTCACTGTAGCATGTGTGGGTATGAATGTCCCAATGACATTAGTAGACAACGGATCTTCCATCAATGTATGTCCATTGCGAACTGCGCGCCGTCTAGGCTTCAAAGATGAGGATTTCAGTCCTTGTCACCAAGGCATCCAAGCATACGACAATTCTCGTCGTCAATCCTTGGGAACTATAGCCCTAAACATCTTTGCAGGGGTTATAGAAAAGCGCACGATTTTTCAGGTCATTGACATCAAGGCCTCATTCAACTTACTTTTAGGACGACCATGGCTTTATGAACTTGGTGCAGTCCTATCTTCCTTGCATCAAAAGGTTAAGATGATTGTGGATGGCATTCCCATAACTCTTGATGCCTCTACAATGAAGGTACAAGTAATAGACAAACCTCTCATCCACATAGACCATGATGAAGAGGTTGAAGATCTTCGAGGATTCGTTCCTGAAAAAGTAGCCCTCGTTGAAGAGGATTTAGCGCCATTTGATTTTGATTGCTTCTCCAATCTAGCAGTCAACTACATCATGTGCAAGAAGGGACATTTCCCAGAAATGTCACTGGGTAATAAGAAGTCTAGAGCACCTCCTGTCACTGACTCTAAGTCAGTAGAAAATTTGTTTGGCTTAGGATACAAGCCTACCAGGAAGGAGCTCGCAGAACGTATTGCACAACGCATAGCATATCGCAATACCAAGGACAAGGACAATATCCCTTTTCCTCCCTATCAACCCACTTTGAATGGGCAATTTCTAAGGGAAGGAGAAGATTATCCTTGCTATGAATTCCCTGAACCATTCTATCAGGCTCAGGAGGGAGTGATCTACCCCGGATTTGAAGTAATTCTGGACTGTCACTTTTTAGAAGAAGGGATTCATGATCCCTAAATTAAACAGTTCACTAAAGACTGTTTAGACTACAAGGCATTGGGACTTCTATTCGGTCAAGAACGAGCTAAATGCCCAAATGATACTGCTCATATCCAAGCTGTGCTACAAAATGAAGGCTTCGACCCTACCATGCTGATCACTCCTGCAAATGGCATTATGCAAGGATGGAGGAAGACTATTAAGTTGGCTACTCCAAACGGAAAGAAGATGATCTTCACCACCGGGGAAGGACCAATGTTTGAAGAGTCCTAGTCATCCGAGTCTGAGTCTGAGTCTGAATCTGAGTCTATTGAGTCTAGTATCTCGGTTGGGACTATTTCTAAGCCTGTTAATTCTAGTGTTCAAGTAGAGTCTTCAGTTTCTGCTGAGTCATTGTTCAATTTTATGATTTCCGATTTCAATAATATGAACTCATTTGCTTATGAATTGTGCAATATCTCTACTTCCTTCTCTCCTTCTCCTTTTAATTGCAACAATGAATCTGAAAAAGAAATAATTAAAGCGGTGGAAGAACATGAAAATAAAACTCCAATCATTGAGGAAACAGACTAAATTAATATTTCAAATGATAATGAACCAAAGGAGGTACGAATTGGATTAACTTTAAGCGAGTACGAACACACTCAATTAATCAACACGTTAGTTGAATATATCGACGTATTCGCATGGTCCTACCAGGACATGCCAGGCATTGATCGCGAAATTGCTCAGCATACCATTCCCCTAATCGAAGGGATGAAGCCTGTCAAACAAAAGTTGCGCATAATGAAGCCAGATGTAGCTCTCAAAATCAAAGAGGAGGTCATTAAACAACTTAATGCAGGTTTTATAAAAGTCGCTAGCTACCCTGACTGGATTGCTAATGTAGTGCCTGTACCTAAAAAGGATGGGAGAGTTAGGATGTGCGTCGATTATAGAGACCTCAATAAAGCGAGTCCTAAAGATAGTTTTCCCTTACCTCACTTAGACGTCCTAGTAGACAATACTGCCAACCATGCCCTTCTCTATTTTATCGACGGGTATGCAGGGTATAATCAGGTAAAAATGGCCGAGGAAGATATGGAAAAGACTACCTTCATTACACCGTGGGGAACCTTTTGCTATACCGTTATGCCTTTTGGATTAAAAAATGTTGGGGCCACCTATCAAAGAACAGCGACTACCCTTTTCCATGACATGATGCATAAAGAGGTAGAAGTTTACGTAGATGACATGATAGTTAAGTCCAAAGATAGAGAGGGACACCATACCGCCCTTGAGAAGTTCTTCATGAGACTTCACATATACAACATGAGACTTAATCCACAAAAATGCGCCTTCGAGGTCACTGCGGGGAAACTCCTAGGTTATGTCATCAGTTCTAGAGGGATTGAAATTGACCCTACTAAAATAACGACCATAATGACCATGCCTCCGCCTAAGAATGAAAAACAAATCAGGGGCTTCTTGGGTAAAATCTAGTACATTAGTAGATTCATCTCTAAACTGACTATGGTGTGTGAGCCCATCTTTAAAAAGCTTAAGAAAAGTGTCGCTGCTGAATGGGATGAGGATTGCCAAAAAGCCTTTGACAAAATCAAAGAATATTTATCCAACCCACCTGTCTCAGCACTTGCCTTACCTGGTATACCTTTAAGGCTCTATTTGACAGTGACTAAGACTGCGGCTGGGGCCATGTTGGCACAAGAGGTTGATGGGAAAGAATGTGCCATTTACTACCTTAGTAAGAAGCTCTTAGACTACGAATCCCGTTACACCCCCTTAGAAAAGCTCTGTCTTGCACTAGTCTGGGCCACTAAGAAGTTTCGACATTATATGCTTACTCACACCATACATATAGTGTCTCAACTGGACCCTCTTAAGTTCTTGTTCGAAAAGCCAGCCCTTAACGGAAGACTCTCCCGCTAGGTAGTAATGTTGGCCGAATTTGATTTAAAATTTATCCCTCATAAGTCCATCAAAGGCAAGCTATTTCTGACTTCTTAGCAGATTTCCCTGTAGATGAATCTCGCGAAGAATATGAATTTCCTGATGAAGACCTTCTCATGACGGAAGACGAAAGTTGGGCACTATACTTCGATGGTGCATCCAACCAAAAGGGATGTGGCGTCAGGGTACTCCTGGTATCACCGGAAGGCGAACACACTCCTCTTTCTGTTAAACTCGATTTCGATGTCACTAATAATACAACCGAGTACGAAGCGTGTATCATAGGGCTCCAGGCCGCAGTGTCCCTCGACATCAAGAAATTAAGAGTGTATGGTGATTCATCTTTGATCATCAATCAAATCTCTAAAAGATGGAAGGTTCGAAATGAAAGACTCTTGCAATACCAAACTCATCTAGAAACCATTGCTGAACAACTCCCCGAAATACAATACACATACCTTCCACGAGAAGAAAACCAATTTACTGGCGCTTTGGCCCGCTTAGCCTCTATGATTAGGATTCCTCGCACCATGACAGAAATGCCCCTTATCATTGAGAGACGGCAAGAGCCTGTTTACGTTCACGCCTTAGACACTGAGCCAGATCCTATCCCTTCTGAACCATGGTTTATTGATATTCTCAACTATTTAACAAAAACACAATACCCACCTGGAGCTTCAACAAGAGCCTAGTGTTCCTTATTGCTCTTGGCCTCCCAATATGTCGAGTATAACGGGACACTGTACAAAAGAACACCACAAAATGTGCACCTGCTCTGTATTGATAAACCTGATACCACAACGGTCATGGATCAAGCCCATTGTGGAATTTGTGGCACACATATGAAAGGTCGCATGTTAGCTCAAAAGATCATTCGATTAGGCTATTACTGGACCACAATGGAGAAAGATTGTTACCTTTATGCCAAAACCTACCCAAAATGCCAATTATGCGCTTACCTGCAACATGTCCCACCTTCCTTGTTATATACCTTCACTTCACCTTGGCCATTTTCAACATGGGGTATTGACATTATTGGTAAAATAACACCACCTGGTACTGGGGGTCATGAATTCATCCTTGTGGCCATAGATTACTTCACTAAATGGGTAGAAGCAGCATCCTATGCTAAGTTGACAGCCAAACATGTCGCTGCCTTCTTAGAAAAGACCATAATTTGCCGGTATGGAGTACCCCACGAGGTCATCAGTGACCAAGGTACCCATTTCCAAGCTGAACGCGAACACATCCTTGAGAAATATAGCATCAAACACCATCGCTCTTCCCAATACAGACCCCAGGGCAATGATGCTGTGGAGGCTGCTAACAAAAATATCAAGGTAATTATACAGAAAATGACTGAAAATTATAAAGATTGGCCCGATAAGCTACACTTCGCCTTATGGGGATACCGCACTTCAATCCGAACATCTACCGGAGCTTCACCTTATTCTCTTGTATATGGCATAGAAGCTGTTCAACCGGTTGAACTAGAAATACAATCCTTACGCATTGTCCTAGAAAATTCCTGAAGCTGACTGGGTCAAATCTAGATTCGAAGAGCTCATTTTACTCGATGAATGAAGATTAGCTGCCTTGCATCATGTGCAAGTTTATCAAAATCGTATTGCAAGATCTTTCAATAAGAAGGTCAAACCCCGAAATATTAAAGAGGGTGACTTAGTGCTCAAAGCATTAAGGAAAAGTGTGTTAGATCCTCGAGGTAAATTCAGACCTACTTAGGCCGGCCCATACATTGTCAAGACAATCCTATCCGGAGGAGCAGCTCAACTCATTGACATGGACGACACTGAATTTCATAATCTAACCAATCTTGATCAACTCAAGAAATTTTATGTGTAAAACACAACCAATTCTTTGATTGGTATTAGTTATCCAATGTTTTAAGCATGAACTACGTGCGGCCTGATTCCTATTTTGGATACGTAGGCAACTTGGTATAAGGTTCGGCCCCCTCATTAACCAAAACCTCCTGCGGTTCATACGAGTTTACAAAAATAAAAATAAAAAAATAGTATGGTTAACTGCGCCAGATGCAACTACGCTGCGCCTAGCGCTGTGAATTGCGCCAGACGCACATTGTCGCGTCTAGCGCTCTAACCCTTCGAACGTTTTTCCAGCATTCATTAAGATGCTCAAATACAACGATATTTTGCAACATATTTAGACTCACTTCAGTCTACATAAAAATAAACTTTGTTTTTATTCAAATTGCTAAATGAAAATGAAACATGAAACATAAGTTATCACTACACTACAAAATAACTATGTGGCATGAAAGCCTTACCAAAAGCAATATATCACCATAAAAACATAAACGATGCAGACATTGTTGCAATCAATCCTTCTTTTCTTTCCCCTTCTCAGCCTTTTCCCCCATAGTAGAAGTTTCTCCCTTTTCCATCTGTAGTTTTGGTCTAGGAGCCTTCCTTTTTTCCCAGTACACCACAGGTTCTTGCCCTTTACCAGTAAAAGTGTATGTCTGTTGAGTCACCTTCCCTGTGTCGGCCCGTTCCCTGATTACTATGCCCCCTAAGCGTAGTCTTCTCTTTGTAGGAGGCATCCGCGTCCCAAGTCGTTCCCGCGCTGGTGCTACCTTTGGACCTAAATGTTCCTTCACAGAGGAAGTTTTAGTAACAGGCTTCTGGCTACTCTTCCCTGCAGATGAGTGTCCAACTGGCCTCTTGCCCCTGTTGTCCAAAGTCTCACAAGTCTTCACAGTTCGGGGAATAAACTTCCGCTTCTTTGTCACCTCTGCGGACTCCTTCACCCTCATCTCTTTCCTCATAGCAGGGTCCCTAGTCAGCATCCATAAAATATGGCTCTTAGACACCTTCTCAGACTATATTCGTTCCTGAGAATACCAAAGTGGGCGCTCTCCCCAATATTTCTCCCCACCTCTTAATTCCACTCCAAGTCAGACCATATATTCTGGGAGCAATAGTGTCGTCAGCAGGTATCAATTGGCGGTATCCATATTGTCTCAACACCCTCGACGGAAAATAAAAAGTCATGGTATACAGACTACACAACCTCACATAGGGTGAATCACCACGAATACCTACCATGGACCCAATCCTCCACCATCGCACTACCCATCTAACACTCAGCTCATCATCCCAAAGAAAAGGGTCCAGTCTTCAAACGATTTCTTCGTGAAGATTTTCTTCCTGCCGATGAATCCCTTCTTATTATATCTCTCCATATTTTCAGGAGGATCAATCAACCTCAAATGTTTCATCAGCCAGATCTGCAACAACAAATTAAATATATATTATTATTGCTTCCTGCCGAGTAATAATACATATACATTATTTCACTATTGCTTCTCAAAGAGTAATAATACGAGCACGACCTTTATCGCTTCATGACGAGTGATAATAAACAACAACCTCATATTACTTCCCATAGAGTAATAATACGAGTGTCCGTCAAAACCGCGCCTGACGCACGACGACGCGACAGACGCGCCCACTGGCGCCAGACGCACCTATCTGCGACCAGCTCACATTACTTTTTCATGTGGGATGTAATATCATAATTCCATTATTCAATACAGCCGTCATAGTCCGAAAAATTTATTACGATAAAAAAAATATATATTTCTTTAGTTCATGACTAAAAAATATATATATATATTTTACCTGAACCAGTAGGGGGCTCCCTGAAATTTGCCCTTTGTGGTCCTTCTTCACAGCATCCAGACTGGAAATCATCTCCCCTATGCAGAGTGGCATTGGTGTCCTTCCTACCTCCAGTTGCTCCGCCATAGTAATCAAGGAAGCAAAACTAGCACCATTGTCCCCGTTTACAAACAGAAAACGACTAAGCAGGCAAAATATCTATGCCCGTATACAACATGTCTGCCTAGCCCTTTCAGTAGGAGGACTATACAATGCAGCTAGCCTAGTCAAATTAACCCTCCTACCATACACGATTTCGGATATATTTTCTTCCTTTAAGTCCATAAACCTCTCGAAGTCCTTAAAAAAATATTCCTCCAAACTAGGGACACAGAGTAATTGACTACAAGGCCATCCAAGTATAGCACCAAACTCCTCAGGCAAAATCGTTAATTCGTGATTCCCAAAAAATAAACAATGATTGGTGACATCCCAAAAATTAACAGCTGCATAAAGAAAATTATAGTCTAACTGAACAAACCTCAAAGACTCCAATACAACCATATGTCGTTTGTCGAGCTCGTGTTTTTCAGCAATAGTCAATGATGATAACCACCCACTTAGAGTCGGTTCAAAAGCCATGGCAAACAGTCAAAAATAGTAGCAAAGCATTACAGAGAAAAGTGAAAAGAAAAATATTGAACTCGTAATACTGACAAAAAGTACATATTCGCCTATTTATAACGACTTCGCTTCCCCACTCTAAACGGATTCGGACTTACCGTTCCAGACGGAAAACGCGTTATACGCTAAAGCTGCGCCTTGCGCACAAGGGCGCGCCAGACGCCGTAAACCCGCGCCCAGTGCACAATTTCGTTTCACATTTGCCGCAACGGATTATGATCTCTCACAAGATTTCGGGCCACTCCCCTTCCACTTCGGATAAAAAAACTGTTTTCTTACTTGATATCCACATTTTCAGTCCATTTTTGTAAACCCACCCGCCCAAACCCTCTTTGCTCTCCTATTTTCATTTTCTTTTCTTATTTTTTTTTGCTGGGAGAAGGTCGGCTACGCTCCATTCAAACTTGCTTTATACTGAGTCAGTTGCATTGCATTTATACATGGCATTTTGGAATACGAGTCACAACTAACAAAGTCTCACTAATAAGCATGGAAAAGAAACAACACCAATCGTCATAATGTTTAAACAAAAAATGCAATACATATCAACATAAAAAAGAAAAAACATCGTAACAAAAGTGCAGGACACAGGTAAACAAGTAAAATAATGCATACATCTAAGGGGAATAAGGATCCTACTCCCCCGAAGAGGAGTCCTCCGGTTCTTCAACCCATACCCCGCTCGATTCACCCACGTGATAACCAATCCCAGGCCGCATCAAGGGAGTCACTGACTGAGTCAGCCGCATCGGATACAACTGTTGCATCCCCAACATCTGATGTTGCATCTGCTGCATCCGCATCTGCTCCATCCACATCGGAGAAGGCCCAGGGCCTGGGTCAGGCCTAGGGCCCCCCATAAAACCTATGCTGCCAATACCAAACTGCCCAGTAAACGGGCCCGTCGGAGGCCTCTCGGACGTCGACTCTCGAGGAGTATGAGTCGAAAGCCTAGACTGGGTCGATACACTCGCCTCGGGACAAGGCCCACTCTCCTGAGGGTGGCGCTGCACAAAATGTCACGAAGCATTAGCAAAAGGAATATAACAAAAATAAATAAAACCAAAGTAATGGGTCAGTTTACCTGGCTATACGCGTCGCTGCGGCGGCAGGACATGCTCCTCTTCAGCTTGGCCATCCCATGCTTCAGCGAGTCGACCACTCGGAGAATCTGAACGACAGTCTCCCGAGGAACCTGGAAATAAACAGTACATGAGTCACTACAATGGAAGATAAATAATTAAAGTTCCTGACTTTCAACACTTACCGAGCTCACATGGGCCGGCATAGCACGAACAGCATGCTGCTCTGTCTCTGGGGCAACATCGATCGTCTCCTCAACAGGCCTGTAATCTCTAATATATCGGATTCTCATATCCGGAAAGAAAGAGATACGAAGCCCAGCAGCCTCTTGGCAAAAGCAAGAAAACAATAACATTCAATACTTTGATAATGTCAAAGTAAACAGAAAACAAACAAACTCAATGTACATACCTCGTTGAACTTAAAACGATGAGCCAAGCGAGGCAAAAGGACAGCTTGGTAATCGTGATCACGAAAAACAAAGTCGTGATAGCTCACCCGAAGCGTCGCCCCTCCCTCGATAGCCTGAACGAGAGCAACCCTATCAATCATAGTAATGGGGGGGTCATGAGGCACCAGTAATAGCCTCGTCCCGTCATGCTGACAGGTCACCCTCTCACCCAGATACCAAACAGGGTATGACTCTCCATAAAACATGACTCTCTCTCGAGTCAGAATGCGGACCCTATGAGCCCAAGCTGGCAACTCCGGAAACGACACCCAAGGATAAGAGGTAACCTGAAAAACAAAGAAAAGTTAACACCTATTACGTACACCCAAGGGACAAGATTAATTCACTACGATTAGCTTGTCGTCTTTAACCCGCCGGATAGCCTTCCAGACACTCTCTACAGCACCGTACCGGGTCACCCCGCGCCCCGCCGAGGACAAGCCGGCGGGAAATGTAGGGTCATGAACCCTTTCCGGGGCCAACCCCGGAAAATACTCATACAACCAAATCTGTAACAATAAGACTACCTTAGTGCTGATCAAGGTGACGGAAAAAATACACGCTGTGTATAGTCATACCTCCAGAAGTCTCCATGGACCAAAAAGGGAGACTGGTCCACCGTCACCCAACTGCCTGCAAGCAGTACGCATGCAGTACTAGAGACTGCAGTAGCCCAGCTCGGCCCAGTCATAGGTCGACACCTGAGACAACTCCCTCAAGGGATGCAGATATCACGTCGAGACGCGCGATCCCCTATCAGTGCGCAACAGGCCACAGACAGCCAACCACAGCAGAATGCGTACCTTCTGCTCCTCAGTAGTCCCCTAAAGGGTGAGTCCTCTGGCCACTTTAGACAGGGAGCATGAGACGCATTCGGAGGAAGCATATCGACAACGGGCCAATCAAAACTCGGACCACCGCCGACTTAAACGGCAACGATTCGCCTATCGGAACCTGGACGCCGGTGAAAGACAAGCCGAAAATCAAGGAGAAATCCAGCGGAGTGATGGTCAATTCCCCACGACGCATGTGAAAGGAGTTGGTAGTATCCCACCACCACTCCAGCAAACCTCGAACGACAATCTGAGAGGAATGAACCTCTCCCATACACTCATAAACATCGAGAAAAGAGGACAGACCACTCTATTTGATGAGAACGGCTCGATCTCGGACCTTTCGGACTTTCCTGAGCCATGTAAAGTCAAAGGTCCCAAAATGACGAGTGTTACCCTCGTCCTGCAAATGTAAGAATAATCAATCAAATGCCTAGGCTATCGTGTGAAATGAAGTCAGTATAACGAACAATACTTACAATGCCCAAAAGTGGACGGTGTGAAATATGGTGCTTCGGATCAAAGTACAACTGGTCGGGGGTCCACCCCACGGCCTGCCACGCCCTCCTAGATCCAGATGCTGCCCTACCATCGTCCTCCCCGCCTGATTCTCCCGACAACATACTAATCGGATTGAACATCACAAACAGAACTAATAATCAAAGAGTTCCCGACTCTAAACTACCAGATTTCATGAATCAATAAACAAAAAAAAAACAACACGCTTCAAAGCGTCACTACATGAGATTCCCAAAATCCATGTCACACCTCAACAAACGTGCATTGACTAAAGCATGATTTCTACCAGCAGAATCATCACACATTCAAAGTTCCCTAAGCCTATTCCTAAGTTCCAAACTTAGAAACTACACTAATCTTGATTTTGCGATTCATGATCCAAGAATTATCACACAGTCAAAGTTCCCTAAGCATGTTCCTAAGTTCCAAATTTAGAAACTCTGCTAATCTTGATTCCAAGATCCATCATTCGAGAATCATCACACATGCAAAGTTCCCTAAACATTTTTTTAAGTTCCTGATTTTACATTAAGCAATATAATTCTAGATTCATGATCTACAGAATTATTGAACAACAAACTCACATGGAACGAGTATCAAACTCGTGAAGAACAACAAAACTCGCCGGAAAATTCGTTGGAAACTTGCCGAAGCTCGCCGGAAACCGCCGAAGACCCACCAAAAATTCGCCGGAAAATATAGCCCAAACGGCGCACTTCTCCGGCCGTTTAAAAAAAAATAAAAAAAAAAATCGAAGTGAACAAGCCAAATCGCCCGAAACAAAAAAAGGGGGGGAAGGAAGAAGCAAGAAATACCACAGTCGCCCAGATTTTGCCTGAAAAATCACCGAAAAATAGCCCGGAAAAGAGGTCAAAGACTCCGGAAATTTCGCACCCCAAGCACTTCGAAAATCACTCAAAAAACGTTCAAAAATACCGCAAAAGTAATAATTAAGCAAAAATAATCACTCCTTCCAAGTGGATCTGAAGAAATGCTCAAGAAATAAAGAGTTTCAAGCTTTAAAATGTTCAAAAATGGAGTTGGGTTGAGGAGAGAGATAGAAAAGAAAGAAAAACGGCAAAGAAGAAAGGAAATGGGGAAGAGGAGCGTCGCCCGTTCCTTTTAGGTCATTTAATGACCTACGCCCAGCGCGAAACGCGGGCCTGGCGCGTTACCAAATACTGCGTCTAGCGCGAATGACCGCGCCAAGCGCAGGTTTACACGTCATGCGTAGGAATCGGCATCTGGCGCAAAATCCTATACAACGCGCTTGGGGGCTTCTTAGTCAAGTGGGGCCCACACACCTAATTCCGAATAATTTCAAACGTTCGTTACGACATTGCGCGCAATAATTCAACAAACTTTCAAAAGTTGACAAAAACGCAATCTTGCTACTCTATGAATCAACTACAGCAACAGCCTTGGAGCGGGACAATAGCTCAGCACAACAGCCTTGGAGCGGGACAATAGCTCAGCACAACAGCCTTGGAGCGGGAAAATAGCTCGGCACAACAGCCTTGGAGCGGGACAATAGCTCGGCACAACAGCCTTGGAGCGGGACAATAGCTCACTACAACAGCCTTGGAGCGGGACAATAGCTCACTACAACAGCCTTGGAGCGGGACAATAGCTCATTACATGCAGCCTTGGAGCGAGACAATAGCTCATTACATGCAGCCTTGGAGCGGGACAAAAGCTCTGGACAAAAACTCTACCCCGACATGAACTGGACCATAACGGCTCATGATTCTGTTTCCCACATATCGTTTCATTTTTGCAAATTTACAGTTATTTTGCGAATATGTTTCACCCATGCCTGTTCCTGAAGTTTTTGCTTGTTTTGCAGGTACTGGCGCAAAAGAATGATTTTGGATTGCAGAGCATCTAGAATCATTCTCCGTCCCGACACGTATACTTTGACTTTCGGTTATACAAACCTCAGTCAAAGTGGGGGCTTCTGTAGACACGTAATCGTGTCTCCCCATTTAAGGGTCCAGTGATGAAATATACCGCGGTCTTAGTTGGCATGGCCCAATGGGGAAGCAGTCCGAATAACCAGGCAATGTGTATTTTAAAATAATATTATAAAGCCCAATTAATCATTCATGATGATTAATTGTAAGTTCAACCCGTGAAATGCTTTCTAAAGTCCATCTTAAAAGCCCAACTGAATATTTATTATTCATGAATATTTTTCTAATATTTATTGTTTTGATAAATATTTTCCTAAAAACTTTTATTATTATCTTTTACCTATAAAACAGATTTTCAACCCGGAAAATTCGATCTCTGGATTTTTCGGGATAAAAAAGGCATCTTAAAAGCACGCGTAACATTAAAAAAGGAATATTCTCGAATATTTCGGATTTTGCGCCGGATGCGGCGGCTACGCTCAGCGCGCCACGTGCGTCCAACACATTGGCCGTATTGCGTCAAGCACTCCAATGAGCACCTGATACCTGGACTTGTGACTCACACAGAGTCCTACGCCTAGCGCAAATCTTGTGTGAGACGCCACATAAAAATTTATCTTTTCAAAAACGCGTTTCCATGTGCAATGTTTTAATTGGACGGACCACGTCAGGGGGCCAACCTGCGCTTGACGCGTGTCCTCGCGCCTGCCAAGTGGGCTTGCGCCAGGCTCAGGGTGTGCGTCAGACGCACGCGCTTATTTGCCTATAAATACTGGCTGATTTCCCTAATCAAACACAGCTTCAATTTATTATTTTACGCACTCAAATACTCTAAAAAAAAAAACTCCGAAACACACTTCGAATACAAAACATACAAAAAACGCTTTTGATCTTCTACATTGATTCTGGTTTCTGATTCTACTTTGTTATTGGTTTCAAGATTGCTTCGACTGAGGGTCACTTCGCTCTTCGATCTAAACCGCATAGGTATAATCCTGAGGGCTCTTGAATAATCATATTTATTTCATTGAAGTCACTAACTCTTTTCTTGTCATGATGTAGATTTTTAATTAATAACCGTGGTCCTTTTGTAAATTCTAATCCCTTTTCTTATATATTTTGTATATAATGTTCATATTATTACGGTTGTCTTGCATGCCTGTTTATCACCCACCTGTTATTATGCTAAAACAAGACCTAAGGAACTGTGCTAATTAATTCACATAAGATGGACAACCTGCTAGGAACCTTGTAAAATGATTGCTTAATAACTGATCACTAAATAATTAGTCTTTTGTGTGTTTCTTGAA
This sequence comes from Beta lomatogona, assembly GCA_947646795.1. Lineage (NCBI taxonomy): Eukaryota > Viridiplantae > Streptophyta > Magnoliopsida > Caryophyllales > Amaranthaceae > Beta > Beta lomatogona. The sequence goes on from CANSNZ010001135.1 coordinate 1,057,645, forward strand.
CCCATCTAGATTAATTATTTTAGGGTGTATTAAAATATGGTTTGATTGTTCTATTGCATAAAATCTGCTGTGAATTACTATTTAGTAGAGGCCAGCAATGGGCAATATAGTTCCTGACTATATTGTACCCTCACCCCCGAACTCACTGTTTGGTTCCTGACCATCTATGAAGTCATGACGGGGAAATCTACATTGGATAAGTCCCTAAGATGTCCCTTCCGTTTCAATCCAAGGTTTATGATTCTTCCTCTAAAGAACTGTTGGCGACTTCAAAACGTATTTTTAATAAAACCTTAACAATGGAGTAGTCAAATAGACACGCTCACACCGCGTGTAGGCATTAAAGGAATTCAAAAATCCTACGCCTACAACATATATTGCCACAAACATATATTGTCAAAGTAAAACATATATTGTCAAAGTAAGAGAAGTGGGAAGAAAAAAAGATAAGGTGTAAACCTTAAGGTCATATGGTGAGAATGTGTTCTTTTCATCTAAAAAAATAGGTTTCATTGTTTATTAAATCTAATTAGGGTTGATTAGGTGTAAACCTAAGAGGGAATCATAGCTAATCAAGTCTAATAAGTTAAACTCTGGTGAAGAGACTGCACTCTAAGTTCCCAACCAACTACATCAATTTTTGATTAATATTTGAGCATAAAGTCCTTGCATCTATTTGTAGAACGAGGGACCTCGTGTTTAACACATTATATTGAATCCAAATGTTTGTAGAATTAGTGCAAAAATAAATTAAAATTAAAAACAAAATTTCAATTGGTACCCAAAATTTCCCAAATAGTACAATTTAATACTACCATTATAAGTTGAGTACTCCCTCCGGTTTTATTAGTTTATCCATTTCCTTAGGGCTGTCGATGCACTAATTTGAACCTTAATATCTCTAGTTATCAATAAGCAAACATTACAAAAAGTTGATATTTGGATAATACACAATGAGACGAATCTAATAAGATCTCACATGACTATATTTTTTCTTAAGTACAAATTATAAGATATAGTCAAAGGCACGTATGTGAATAGTATCAAAAATCAAAACTGGTAAACTAATAAAATCTAGAGGGAGTACTAATTAATATTTTAAAAAAAAATTCTTAAGCAAATTACAAAAACATTTGGTATGCATCTGGAATGTTAGCTGCAAGTCTAGAGTGAGTAGAGTCCCACCAGACGTGAAGTTGATAACTGAAACCGATTTAATGGCTTCCTATGTACTTCTTCCATCCCAAAATATAGTTCCCATTTTATTTTTCATGGTCAAACATGTAAATCCCTTACCAAATATTCTCATTGATATATACAAAAAAATATATACAAAAAAATATATACTCATGTGAGATCTTACTAGATTCGTCTCAATGTGTAGTTGTATAATATTAACTTTTTATATTTTTAATTAAAATGTAACTAAAGATATTGATGGCGGTTAAAGATATGTATTGAAGACAATGCAAAAAAACAAGAATTATATGTTAGGACGCAGACAATATATATCGAGTCTATCTGACCCAAATGGGCACACGATTAGATATGGCATTGGGTCATGGACCCGACCCATTTATAAGGGTTTTGGTCCAAAAAGATTGGACCAAACGGGTCCGGGTCGGGTCTGGATCCCGGAGAGCATAGGTCTAGTCTGGGTCCGGGCCCACATATGCCAGACCCAGTGCACACCCGACCCGCTGACCCATTTACATATAAAATTTTCTCTTACCTAAACTCTAAGGGCTCGTTCGGTATCACTGTGTTTTTTAATTTTTTGGTTTTAAGAGTCATATGATATATACCCTATAATGGATAAAAAATTTGGTCAAACTTATATGAAACATGATTTTAAAAACTGACAACTAAAAAGTAAAAACCACTTTTTCTGGTTTCCTGTTTTTTGTTTTTACTTTTCAAAAAATCTGAAAACTAAAAACGAAAAACGATGACGAATAGGCCCTAAGGTTTTATTAGTTGTGATTTTTGTGAACTCATTAGTGTTGTGACATCATCTAAGACTTGTAACTTTGTAAGTTGTCACATTTTAAGATTTTGTTTAGATAATGCTTTATCCATGAATACAGAACCTATATATATTAGGGCGAAAAAATTTAATTACATATATTAAAAAATGTGATGAAAACTAAAAACTAAAAAGGATTCAATTAGGATCCGTGAACCCGTTAGACCAAGCGGATTTGAGTCTGGGTCTGAAAAATCTAGATCCAACTAATCTAGGTCTGTGTCTAGGTAGATCCGACCCAGCCCGGATCCATTACCATCCTACACACGATATGTTTGCTCAGCCCTCATAGTATCCGAGCATCTCATATACCTTGGATCCCTTCTAAAACAACAAAAATATCTAGTATATCTCGGATAAGAACAACCGAAGATTAGGGTTTTACAGATCTTAATATCCATCACATTCACATGTTCCTCACTTACTCCACCGGTCCACCGCCACCCCTAAATTTTCGTTAACTATGCAAATTAGGGTTTTCTAATCTCAACCCTCAACTTTATATACAGCATCACCTAACCCCTTCCTTCCTCATCCTAAAACCCTCCTTTATTTCTCTCCCTCTCTTCCTCTCATCCCAAAAAAAAAAAAAAAAAAAAAAAACTCTTAAGCAATGGCAAGATGTTTAATTGTTGGGTATAATTGTCAAGCAACGTTCCCATTCTATCATTGATATGTATTCTCTATCGTTACTCGTCTGAGGAATGTTGCTTGACAATTTTATCCAACTATTTAACGTACTGCAATCATCCACTAGTTTACGATTTCAAATTTGCCGTTATCGATTCTGTATCTGCAGAGATTGGATATTCAATTATTTCAGTTGATTTCATGTTGTATAATTAATATTGTTGGAGTTTAATCTTATAATTTTATTCCAATTATTGATCTATTTGTAACTTTTGTTTTTCCTTTCAGGCGGATTATAACTTCAATACAATTAATCTTATTTGCAGATCATATTCATAAAATTAACCTTATTCAATTTAACTTGTATATTTACAGATGTGAGGTAAATGATTGTGAACTTTATGGAATTAACTTTAAATTTTGATTGAATTGAGATTTCTATTTGATAAATTATTTACAGGTTGGAAGTGAAGTTCCTAACCAGAGTTTGATTATTCTATAAGACAGGTGATTCGGTGGATGCAGATAAATTTACTTGACGCAGAGCACACGGGTTGGATTTCTGTTTTCGGGAAAATTGTATACCGCATTCTTGTACTTGTGTACATTGTGTGTAGTACTATTTTAAATAATTATACTATTTTTTAACCATTAATCACTTGTTGGGCCCTTTTCTTTTGGGCTGTTTTAAGTTAAATTAAAACGAGCTGAATTGAAAATATCTTTGTCAATAATAATAATAATAATAATATGAATATTTTTTTGGTTATTGTTATGTTTATAATTATTATTATTTCCTCCGTTCTATTTTAAATGAAATATTGGGTGAAATGACACTATTCAGATCAATTTTGACTCTAATTTATCGCCATTATATAAAGAAAAACATACTCAAATGAGATCTAGTTAGATTCGTCTCGATTTATACTATTAAATTATAACTTTTTTATATTTTTTACGTGTGCATAACTAAAGATATTAATGAGCGTTGGGTTGCGTGAAAAAGCAAACATTTTATTTAAAACAGAACGGAGGAAGTATTAGAGTTTGAATTGAAATGAGTTGAATTTAACTGAAACTGTGTCTTAAAAAATTGTGACGGCTTTCTCAAAATCTTGACCATCAATATTCTATAGTATGGACCAAATATTTCTACCAAATTCTTTGGCTCGAGTACGCGGTGCACAGTATAACTTTAGACTCACTTAAATAAAGATAAAAACTATGTTGACATGGGAGTTTTTTAAATACTAATTTGTTAATTTAACGGATTAAATGGACCCTAAAAAGGGTGTTGTGGTTCATAGAAGTTGTAAGAATCCTCGAGAGGATATTGAGATGGTTTAACATTAGTCGATAATAGTATTGTATATAAAATTTTCCTTTATTTTGAGTTCTAATACTCGCACACAATATTTTTTTAGGAATTCCCCCTCTGGGAACCCCTTGGTAAGAAGATTTACACCTGGGCTATCCTCTTGACATATGTAACACAAGTATTATGAGCTAAATCTAATCTTAAACCTTTTTTAGGTGGTTTTATACTAAAGATGACCATAGGACAATATTTTACTCGCATATTCACTTCAATATATTTTTCATGGATTAAATCTAACAAAAAATTAAAAAGTAAACAAAGTCCGACGGTTAAAAAAACGGCGATAGGTAGTCCTGTCGTATAATTGCGAGGCATGAAGTTATATAAATTTTGGGTTTCAATGTGTCGGGTTTGAGAGGGTCCGTATGATATACATTTTTTGGATTGGCCCAAATCTACTAGATCTTAAAAATCGATTCGATCTAATAACTTTAAAATGAGTCGAAAACGAGTCTTTAATTAAATTATCTTTTTTTTGTACTCCCATTTATACTTTGATGTATATGTTATTTTCACATGCATATATTTTTCTATGCGTAATTTGCAAAGTCAATGTTAGGCACGACTATAAACTAATTCCTCCGTTTCTTTTTACATGCAACCAAGTGGTTTGCACAGTATTTAAGAAACAGGAGAGAGTGTTGAAAAGGACATGTAGCCCCATTTAGTTAAAAAATTATTCACATTCAAAAGAAATTAAGAAAGCTAATTGGTACTCCCCCAACTTTACGCCCTCCCACGTACTACCACCACTGCCAACCCAAACACACCACCACCACGCCCACCCCCAGCGCAGCCATTGGTACCACCACCAACACCACCAAAACTTTAGCCATCGGCACCACCAAGACAACTCGCACACTGGGTAAAGTCATGAAATTGGGGCAGTACTCAACTGAACTATCTCATCTTCCTTCTATTTAACTTTGTACATGACTTATCAATCGACACAAAATAAATTTTATAATCATGGTGGTAAACAATAACGACTATAAACTATATTCCGAAAGGGATTAAAAACTCACATCCTTTGGCGTAGGGATGGCAATTAGGCGGGGCGGCTGCGGAGGATGGTACCTCCAAACCGGCACCCGCATAAAATTCCTATCCCCATCCCCGCCCCACCACCCATTGCGGTGAAAATTCCAGACACATCCCCGCCTCACCAAGTACATATTTAATCACATACCCGTCCCACCACCCGCATGGGTAACCGCACCCGCGTCGTACCCACTTCATCCCCACCCCACCACCAGCATGGGCACCCGCACTCGCTTCGTACCCCCTTCTTACCCATATATTTATATTTTGCAAGATAAAATTATTAAATGTTAAGTATATATAGATAGAATCTTAATAATAGATATGCGGGGCTGGCGGGGATAGGGCGGGGCGGTGTGGATGGGGCGGGTATAACATAAACCCTTCACCCGCTCCACCACCCATTGCGGGTACTATTTTAATCCCCATACTCGCCAAAACTTGACCCATCCCCGCCCCACTTGGGCGGGGATGGGACGGGTCTCCTACTTGACCCGCCCTACTGCCAACCCTACTTTGGCGTGATGTTGTTCAAATCAATAACCGATTCTACCACTTCTCAAAGGAAAAAATATTTTAAATTCTTTATGGACTTTGAATACAACAATAACTTGAAAATTAAACATCAAACAATTATTTAGAAATTAATAATATATACTTCCTCCATTTTGTAATACTCGCAACGTTGAAATATGCACAAGGAGAAGAGAGAGATAGAGAGAGTACAAAAAGAACCCCCATGTGCTAGAAGATAGTAATAGAGAATATATTGCCAAAATTCTCAACGTCGCAAGCAATAAAGAACTTTTTGAACTGAAAAACGTTGTAAATATTAAAAAACGAAGGAAGTACTTGAATACATACCTAACTAGATGTACTTCTGCAAGTAAGGCCAAACGGAAAAAAATTGGCCACTCAAGTGGGATTAAGGAGCAACATCAAGATAATAGGCTATCGATGATATGCTTAAGAACCATGTAAAAACATAATCATGCATGTGGGATATTACTAAATTGTCTTGATATATATTTTTACCTATATATAATTAAAGACATCAGGGGTTCTCTGTTTGGGGTAACTAGAAAAAGGTAAGAAAATCAAGCTAGCTAATTCGGAAATTTCTTTACTTGTGTTAGGTCAAATTAATCATTTGCTTTAGCCTCTCTTCCCTTAAAGTCTTTTAAACCCATTACTGACCACCCATGGTTGCGCTTACCCTTTCTTTCCTCTATGCCATGGTGACCTTGAACCATCATTCATCACCACACACGCTACCACCCGAAACCACCAACTAGACCACCAGAATTACCACACTGACCACTACACAACCAATCGTACTCAGAAATCACCCAAGTGTATATTTTTATTATCTTAAACCCTTGATTTAATATCGAGTTTTATATTTACAGGGAGTTTTAAGTTATTTTTCTTCCGAGACATAAGTTATTGTGATTTTATTTATTTGTCTGCAGGAAGATGATTTGAGCAACAAATTTGCAATCGAATTTGGGAGCCCATTTTCCCCCTCATACTTGGGCTTATTTTGTGAGAAATTAGAAGATCTCATGTTGGGCTTGTTTAATTATCCTAAGATGAAGAATTGTAATATTAATAAAATCAAGAGTCCCTTCTTTTGGGTGGACAACAGCAAATGTAAAGTGAGCAAAGTCTTGGCGGCAAGATGATCAGCAAGTATCACAACTAGGAGTATAAATGATGCGAGTTGAGTTCGAGTTTGAGCTAGCTCGACTCGACTCGTTAGCATTTTGAGTCGAGTTTGACCGAGTTTTGACCGAGTCAAGCTTTGAACGAGTCGAGTTTTGACCGAGTAAATTTCAAGTAGCTTGCAAGTGTCTCATGTTAAAAGCAACCCTAAGATAGAAAAATGTTGAATTTAAGTATTTTGCTATTGATAATTGGGTTTTCGAGCTTCTCACGAGTTTTCGAGTCGAGTATCGAGTTGCTCAACTCGACTCGCCAACATCTCGAGCCTAGTTCGAGGCTTCGAGCTCGAGTCGAGCTCACTCGAGCCGAGTTTTGACCGAGCCGATCTCGAGTAGCTCGCGAGTTGTCTCGCCTCATTTACACCGCTAATCACAACTCCATAAACAATTAGGAATGTGAAGGGTAATTTGATGGTTTTGAGGGAAGCATCATTGTGGGGTTGAAAAAGGAAAGTCTACAGCAATTTTGGGGGAAGAAAGAGGAGATTAGGAGGAGATTAGGAAAGTCTTACATTTGGAATGAATGGGGTGCAGCGTTGGAGAATTTATAAGGAGAATAGTGCGAGTTGCAGCGAAGTTACAGAGGACGAAAGAGCAACAAATTACAGAGCACCAGCGAGGATATTCCAGAGCAACAAAGTCCTTTCTTTATGATTGTGATTTCAATTTTTAGTATGTCAGGCTAGATTAATTTAGGGTAGGGAGATATATTGGTTATTGGATTATTGAATTGTGAGAATGCCAAAGTTTTCATTTTAATATTTCATTGTTCATGTTTATGCTTTGGTTGGTTTGATACTCCGTATTATTGTCTAGGACTAGTTTGATTATACTTTACATTGACCATCTTTGTGTAATTTGCTAGTTTTATTGTTAAGATAGTAATTTGTGATACGTAATTGTCCTTGTTAATTCCATCTGTAGCAATAGGTGTTTGATTAGTGACTAAAGCTTGTCATAATACCTAAGATTATCAATCTTTTAAGTTGCACAATTCGAACTTGAGAGATTGTGGCTTAAGTTAACTATTTCTACAGTTTTAAAGCTGCTAGTTAGTTGAGTCTAGAAAGCTTGTCTAGATTATTAATTAGTTGGACAATATTCCAAGAGCTTGTTTGGTTTATTTGCAATTTAGAAACTTTAGAGTGTCTATGTGCATTCTTGAGTTAACGTCAAAGTATAATGATCTATCCCAATACCAATATATATCTCCTGATCCCTATTCCCCTATAATTGATCTTTTTATATCTTAGTCTATTTACTCCACAGTTTACATTTTCTTTATAGCAGTAATTCTGATAGTTACTTAGCTAGTTCATGTATTCTTGAAAATCCAGGTTTCTAACTTACACAAGATATAATTTGATAAATCTAATTCTATATGGTATCGACCTTAGCTTACCCTACTACATCATTAGGAGGTTCGAGTTGGGTTTATTTTGGTAAACATGCAACAATCGTACCAATGGTAGCACAGTAGAAGTTAAAAAAAAAGGGAAGTATAGAATATAGTATATGTGTTGAGGGTGCATCTCGTACATATTTGTGCCAAAGATAAATACATGTAGCAAATAAAAACAGGATAGAATACTGGGAGCTGATCATATGATGTCCGGCTTGGCCTTCTGCTTGATGCAGTGAGCTGCAAATTTAGGAAGGGCAATATTCTGTGGTAGTATGTATCTTCAATTATTGAACTAACAAGAAATGTTATCTTACAAATGGAAAAAATTCGAGAAGCCATTGCCGACTATTAAACCTCAAACCATCTGAGAAATTCATTCATCCCTTAAGTTTTAACAAACTTCGGTAATCGATAGACGCTAGCCATCAGTAAAACACACCAGAAGCAGGTTATCCTGCCGCTGTTCTTTGACTTGAGATTGCACGTATCTGACTGGTTAGTGGTGACTCTGACTCCAATATATGGCAATTTCTAATAAAATCATTAGTATAATTGACATACTTGGTCCAAAAGGGCCGCAGATGATCGAAGCCAATTGGAAGCCATGGTTTGGACTGACCATTGTAATGTATAACTGCTGCTTTCTTGATGCTTTCGATATTAGTCTTATTCTGGTAGCCCAAACCGAGCATATGCCAAGACGGGTCAATCGGGTGAACATGGCTCTTAAACGCAATTAAAGCTGGGGGTAGAGTTCCAAGCTTCCACATGGTAAGATTTGCATTCAAATTCTCCTTAAGCCAGGAATGATAAGTATCCCTTATGCTTGCCTTTCTCCATGCTCGCAGATCAAATATGTTCATCCCATAAGCCCATGCACATTCATCAGGATTCAAATTCTGTGCTATGAGAGGGTGGGAGAAATTGAAATAATTTCTGAATGTCTTAGACATCACCCTTTCATCCTCGCCTCTACAAGTCTCTACCGCTCCATTAACCTTTCCCTCAAGGTCGATATCCCAAAGAGGAGCTAGGTCACGCTGAATTACCACATCATCGTCCAAGAATACAATCTTATCGAGGTTTGGGAATAGCTCAGGTAGAAAAATCCGGATATGGTTGAGCAATGAAATGTATTTTGGACTTCTTGACTGTAATCTTGAAGCAAAAGTTCGCGGTGTAGTCTCTCTGAGGTTGGCTCCTGCCACATGCTTTCCATGGTAGTAACTCCGTATTCCATTATGGCTTTCCATAGCTTCCAGTACCGGAACATTCTTTCTTGTAAGCCAATCAAATTGATGGACACCTTTCACCTCAACTATAGCAGGTGAGACAGAATTTAGAGCGAACCAAGAATGCATGCCAGCATAAGTTTTCTTGTCAGTAATAATATGAAAGACTATCTTGTCCGGTTTTAAGGATGATTGCACAGCAGAAGTAACCACAACTGATGCAGCCAAAACATTATCCGTTGACAAAACATAGTGGTACATGGAGTTATCAGAAAGCAGTGGGAGCAACTCCGGAGGAGGCAATTGTTTGCGAGCATGAGCATTAGAAGAGTACTCATCTGTCAAACGCAGAGACAGACAATGGATGCCTTTCGGGATTGAACTAACAGCAAAGTGTTTGTTCATCAGCTCTGCAAACTTTGCTTCCCGAATTTCTCTTTCGAGTTTCTCCATACTTCCTCTTAAGATAAAACCAAAGGTTTTTGCATCGTATTGGTTCTTCTTCATATCAGTTACGAGTTGATTGTATGAATCTGGTAGCTTTAGACCAGATGGTAACTCTTCACTATTCACCTGGTTAAGAATTTTATAGAAATCTGTAGCCAGCCTTCCTGAATCATCTCTAACAAGGAGTCTGATGGGTCCAAAACAATCAAGTGAGGAACACTTGTTGACACCTTCAAGGGTAACAAGAGCAGTAATGATGAAGACAAAGGGCAACAATAAGGCCAGAATAAGGATGGTGTAGAAAAGGCTACTTGATATCGTTATGCTTCTCATGCTCGGCGACGAGTGCAGCTGCATCTTCGTCCCTTCCTCCCACCCAAATCCAATTTTTTATTCTCTCTGTTAAGTTCGAATGTTTAATCAAGTTTGTGTTGTCTTTCTATTCATCAAAAAATTATACTTATACAATCTAAAGGACAAAATCCTAATACTACGCAAACTAGGCATAATAATCCTAATCTATATTATAGAGTCCTAACATATACGTATTAGATAAGAATAATCAAAAGTAGGTATCTGAAAATTTCATTTTGAAATGAATTGAGCAGTCCATATAACTTTATTTTTGTTTCATATATACTAGATTTACAAGCCTGTGTGATGCACGGTTTTTTTTTTAAATGTGGTAGAATTATATTCACATCATAACTGTGTGATAATAAATAAGATAAATTAAATATTTATTGAGAGACATATTTTATAGTAATATAATTATATTCTTGATTAATGATTATTATTTTATTGCAAATCTCAAGCTCTATTCATTTATTATGAGATTGCGTATTTGTTTGTAGTATGTAGCAAAAGTTATAGTACTTATTTGTATTATTGATCATTAGATATTTTTACTGGAAATCAAACTCTAATTTCTCTTAATAATTCTAAAGCTCCTATATTTATACCATAATTCATGTAGTACTTATTATATTAAATTCATACTCTTCTTATAGCTTCTTTATTATAATATGATCCAACGTATATGTTAAAAATATAACATTCATCTAATTTTGTTTTCTTATAGTTGTAATAAAGTTTCAATGGTGTAAAAGTTACATTTTTCCAAACAATGTAGTAAAAATTATAGCTAATTTATATTGTATAATCTTTTTAGGTTGTCTAGTCAAGATTAATCTTCGACACCATCCGAAATTATACTCCCTCCGTCTTATTTTGCTTTCTACTTTACCATAAACGAATACTTGCTATATATTTTTTATCTAGTAACCATAACCCACTAATAAGCACGAATATTCTCCTTTATTTTTTTCATCTTCTTACCTATATATATATTCTATATATTTGTCATTTTTCCATAAAGTTATGATCCCTGCTGCTCTTTTTCTCATCTCCTACATATGTGTTCCCATACCAAATTAAACACGGAGGGAGTAAATATGTACTTATATCTATTTAAAACGCTAGACTTTCTCTTTATGTAACTCAATTATTAGAAATATGATTTTGAAAGACATATTTTTTGATCCTGTAATACTCAAAAGTTATAATCACATATAGTACGATATTCTTATAGTTATTTTTGTATGTATCTAAAATAAAGAATAAATAATATGTTATCATTCATCTAAATAAATATATCTTCATAAGTTGTAAAAGTATATTGTGAATTGATCTTATTTCGAAGCATATTACAAGTGTTCTCCAATAGTATAAAAATTATAATATTCTGAATGTAGCAAACATTATATTTACTTTATATAGTATAATAATTTAGGTTGTTTATTTAAATACCAAACGCTAATCCTTACTTATCCAAAGCTCCTTGCATGTACTTATATCTATTCAGAACTCTATTTTTTTCAAAGAAAATCAAAATTAAAATAGTGATATAATATGCTTATGTGGCACTCTCTATAATATTCTAAGATGGTTTTTTAAAACCATACTCTAATTTTTTTATTATCCATAACTCTAATACATATATAATTTTATCGCTATAGAGCTTTATTTTTGGTGTAACAAAGTTTCTTAATGAATATTGTTCCACTAATTTTGGTTCAGTTGAGAAAGACTAAGATTTTGAGTGATAATATGTTTTCATAAGCTGTAAAACTATACTATAAATGTATCTTATTTTGAAGCATATTTCGAGCACTTTCTAATGGTACAAAAATTATAATATTTCGAATTACGTAACAAAAGTTACATACAATTTACATAATTTAATACTTTAGGTTGTTAATTCAAAACCAAACTCTAATTTTCACTTATCCAAAACATCTTATATGTATATAAGTCAATGTAGAACTCTATTTTGTAAAAAATAAAAATAAAAATAAAAATAAAAATTGATGACATGACAATCTTACATGGCGCGTTCTATGCTCTCGAAATCTTGAGGAGCTCCCCGTGCTATCGATAAGTTCCTCTTATATATATATATATTAGTATTTGGGACCTCGACAAATGCCCTTTCTCTTCGTGGAGAAGATGTAGACGTTTGAAATTTTCACATACTCTATTTGAACGTGTTTTTGTCCGACATACAACAACAAAAGTTATAATATAACAATTTTGAATATTCTAATTATAGCATGAACAAGTTTTGTAGAGAAGCCCTAATTCCAATTGAATTCTAATTCTAATTGCAGTTTGTTACTTTAATACGTTAGTATAATCAATGTTTCTTTTTATATGTTACTTTAACATAAAATTTTAATTATAGTATAAATGGATCTTATTTCAAAGTAGTTTTTGAACACTTTCTAATGGTACACAAATTATAATTTTCCGAACTATATATTAAAAGTTATAATCGATTTACTATACTTAAGTTTTTCATTGTGAATCCAACTCTATTTCTGCTTATTCTAAACTCTATACATGTATTTTTATTACTTTGCAACTCTATTTATTTTTAAAAAAATGACATGGCAGTTAATAAGCGCGACATATGGCGTCCAATGAGGACGCCAAATATCGCGACCTCGTGAGCTGGCTTTTGGACTCTATTTTTATATATTAGTTGTATGATATACTAGATTTTAAAGCCCGTTTAATGGGGTTGAATTATATTTATTTTATTAGTTTACAATAATATATAAGATAAACTAGTTTTGAAGCCCGTGCGTTGCACGGGTTGTTGCTTATTTTATCTTTTTGTAAATTTTTTTGTTAATATTATTGTCAATTTTGTGTTGCTGTGAAATGGGATTTTTCAACACTATTGTATTTATAACTTTCTCCATTCCTTTTCTATTACAACAATTACCGCTTTGGGTAGTTTCATCTTTTGGAACCATTTCACTTTTGGTAAAACAAAAGCAACTATTGTTGACAATATTGCCTTTATTATATGTTAATAAAACCCTCATTAATTATCAAAATTGCCTCATAAAGTTGCGTTTACTTTATTAAGGATTATTTATCCCCTACTCTAGTTAACTAAAGGGGTACCTCTATGCTAAATCACCCATTTTTTATTTCCTTATAAACCATGCCCACACCAATTGTTGTAGTAGAAAATGAACAGGGAAGTATTTGTCATTATACTATAATTTCTAGATTTGTTATTACGATATATAAATTTTATAATTTTTAATATCCAATTAAATATTGTAACTAACTCTATTATTAAATGGTATCCTAATAATAGGTATGACTAACAATAATTAACACAGTTTTAACATGAATAATACCCGAATGATAATTTAAGAAATTAGAGCGAGGGTAATAATTTAATAGATACAGACCAGAAAGAATAGAGAAAAACATGAGTGTCAGCCACAACTTCAACTTTGAATATAACACATAAACACTAACGCATATAGAATGGAAGATGAAAAAGCAAAAAAGAAGATCATAATGATAGTCACATGAATAAAATTAATTAAATGTAAAACTAACCTCTATTAATAATTGAAAATACTATTTAAGAGAGAAAAAAATACCTCTTCATCAATCATGACCATATCAAGACTTATCAAACTTCCCCCGTTTTTATAATCCGTGACCTTAAACAGTCTAGAAACGCGAATCTTGATTTCCAAATAGTTTTAGTAGAATTAAGTTCATGGAGAAAAGAATAATATCTTATATATAGATATATGGAAAAAAAACATAAATAATTATGTATGCAATAAATATTCTAGGAATAAAATAATTAGTTAATTGCATAATACCTCTGCAATCTCGATGACAAACTTTCATTTGATTCTTCATGTAATGCCATCATGGAATGCTATAGGTTCAAAACTATAGAGATATGAATTTTTTATCTTTATATAACTCAATTTTTAAAAGCATGATTCTTAAAGACATAATTAGTATTGTCAGGTATAATACGCTATTTTTATATATTTAAAATAAAGAATAAATAATATGTTATCGTTCATCTAAATAAATACATTTTTATAAGTTGTAAAACAATATTGTATATAGATCTTATTTCAAAGCATATCTCGAGCACTCTCCGACGGTAAAAAAAATATACTATTGCGAATTATGTAGCAAAAGTTATAATCAATTTACATTGTATAATAGTTTAGATTTTTTATTTAAAATCAGACTATCAATTTTACATTGTTGTTTATTTTATTATATTTCATAAGTTGTAGAACTATATTGTAAATTGATCTTATTTCAAAGCATATCTAGAGCACTATCCAATGGTACAAAAATTATTATACACAATTTAGATAATATAATAATTTAGGTTGTTAATTCAAAACCAAACTCTAATTTTCGCTTATCAAAAGCTCCTTATATGCATTTAAATCTATGTAAAACTCTATTCTCTAAATATTTTCATGATTTGTGACCCTATATTGTAAATGGATCTTACTTTGAAGCATATTTCAAGCACTCTCCAATGGTAGACGAATTATAATGTTTTGAATTAGGTAGCAAAAGTTATACACAATTTACATAATATAGTAATTTAGGTTGTTTATTCAAAATGAAACTCTAATTTTCCATATCCAAAACTACTTTTAGGTATTTAAATATATGTAGAACTCTATTTTTTATAATAACTAAATTTAAAACTAATATCAAAAGCTCCTTATATGCATTTAAATCTATGTAAAACTCTATTCTTTAAATATTTTCATGATTTGTGACCCTATATTGTAAATGGATCTTACTTTGAAGCATATTTCAAGCACTCTCCAATGGTAGACGAATTATAATGTTTTGAATTAGGTAGCAAAAGTTATACACAATTTACATAATATAGTAATTTAGGTTGTTTATTCAAAATGAAACTCTAATTTTCCATATCCAAAACTACTTTTAGGTATTCAAATATATGTAGAACTCTATTTTTTATAATAATTAAATTTAAAACTAATGACGTGGCAATCCTACATGGCGCTCTCTATTTCATAAGTTGTCAAACTATATTGTAAATGGATCTTATTTCGAAGTATATTTCGAGCACTATCCAATGGTACAAAAATTGTAATATTCCGAATTATGTAGCAAAAGTTATACGCAATTTACATAATATAATTATTTGGGTTGTTAATTCAAAATCAAACTCTAATTTTCGCTTATCCAAAACTCCTTATACCTATTTAAATTTTTGTAGAACTCTATTTTTGTAAAAAATAATAATAATAATAATTAATGACATGGCAATCCTACGTGGCGCACTCTATGGCCTCGAAATCTTGAGGAGCTCCCTATGCTACCGAAAAGTTCCTCCTTTATATATATATATTGATTAGATATTTATTGAGAGACATCTAATCATGATATATTCCTAATTAATGATTATTGTTTTAATGCAAATCTCAAGCTCTATTCAATTATAATGAAATTGTATATTCCTTATAGTATGTAGCAAAAGTTATGATACTCAATTTTATTATTGTTTTTTAAATAATTTTGGCGGACATCAAACTCCATTTTCTTTTAATAATTCTAAAACTTCTATTCTTACCATAATCATGTAGTGCTCCCTCTGTTTTTTTTTTGTCCTTCTTACTTTCCTTTGCTCGTCTCCCAATGCATATCTTTAAACTTAAATATCTTTCATTATATATTAGTAAAAATTTTAACGATTGACTATTAATAAAAACGTAATTGAGATGAATCAAACAAGACCCTACATGACTATATTTTTTCTAATAAATTGAAAAATATTGAGAAGATTCTCTCTAAGTATGAATAGTGACAAGATTCCAAGTGAGAAGGATAAAAAAATTAGAGGGAGTACCTTTTATTATATTAAATTCATACTCATATTATCCAACGCATAGGTTAAAAATAAAACACTCATCTAATTTATTTTTTATAGTTGTAAGCAAGTTCCAATGATGTAAAAGTTATAATTTTTTGAATTATACAGCAAAACCTATATTTAGTTTTTATTATATTATGTTTAGGTTGTTTAGTCAAAATCAAACTTTAACTTTTCACTATACAAAACTATGGATATGTATTCTTTATCTTATATAAATCAATTTTTAAAAGTATAATTTTAAAATACATAATTGTTATTATCACATATAGTACGCTAATTTAATAGTTATTTTTATATGTATTTAAAATAAAGAATATGCTCTAAGAAGATATCTGAATCACCTTGCCATTCAGATATCTTGGAGTACCAATACGCTGTAAGAAGATATCTAAAGCCCAATGTGAAGTAATTGTGGATAAAATGACTTCTAGAATCTGAATATGGAGCACAAGAAACCTCTCATGCACTGCCAGATCTCAGCTTATTAATTCAGTGTTGATGAGCTTGCATGGATAATGGGCACAAGTGTTCATACTTCCTAAGAGTGTGTTAAAAGAAGTGGTACAAGTATGCAGAGCATTCCTTTGGAGTGGTAATGCCTTCAGCAATAAGCCTGGAGCAGTTGCTTGGGATAATTTGTGCTGGAGTAAATCTTGTGGAGGACTTGGTTACAGAGATGTGTTCATATGGAATGTGGCTTGCATAGGAAAGTATTTCTGGGCCATAACATCCAAACAAGACAACGTTTGGATCATATGGATTAACTCAGTATACTTGAAAGGGGAAAATTGGTGGATCTATGTTCCTAACTTGGGAGCTAGTTGGTATTGGAAACAGATTTGTCAAGTTAAGGGTAAATTGAAGCATTACTATACTGAAGCTGAATTAGGCACAATGAGCAAATACTCCATAGAGGAAGTGTATGAGAATATTATAGGTGACAAAGCGAAAATCAATTGGGATAAACTGGTTTGGAATAAATTATGTGTTCCTAAACATAGGTTTATCAATTGGTTAGCAATGCAATCAAAGCTACAGACAACAACTAGAATGGCTCAAATTGGGATCAATGATTCTGATAGATGATTAATATGCAAGGATGCTGCTGAGGATCACACACATCTATTTTTCTAATGCAAGTATAGTGAACAATGTTGGCCGAAGATCAAGGACTGGCTAGGGATTACAGTTAATAGACATTCCTTGCAGGCAGTGACCAGATGGAGTGCTAATTGCAGGAAATCTAAATTTTCGAAGCAAGTGTTGTATGCTAGTATATAGCTGCTCTGGTGTACTTTATATGGCAAGCAAGAAACAATAGCTATTGGAACAGTTGTGTACCAAGTATTGATTATACTGTTAAGCAAGTCAAGAGTATAGTCAAAATGAGAATTAGTACTGTATTGCCACAAAAACTTAGTAGGCAAGATCAGAATTGGTTTGGCAAGTTATAGGTTGTAATGAGTTGATTGTAATCCTGGTGGATTAGTTTGTACATTCCTTGGAGCTAAAGGGTCCAACCTAGTTGGTTTGTTTTCTCCTTGGTTTGTTTAGGTGTAACTTGATTTGATGCAATGAAATTTACTTAATTAGCAAAAAGAAAAAAAAAAAGAATAAATAAGACGTTATTGTTCAGTGAAATAGATATATTTTCATAAGTTGTAAAACTATATTATTGTATATGGATCTTATTTCGAAGCACGCTCCGGTTGTAAATAATTATAATATTGTGAATTATGTAGCAAAAGTTATATTTAATTTACATAGTATAATAATTTAGGTTGTTTATTCAAAATCAGACTCTAATCTTCAATTATCTAAAACACCTTATATGTATTTATATCTATGTTGATTTTTTAAAAAAATTAAAAAGAATGACATGGCATGCTTAAGTGGAGCTCTTTATACTATTCTAAGGTTGTTTTTTTAAAATCAAACTCTAATTTTTTTAACATCCAAAACTTTAATATATATGTAATTTTATTGCCATAGATTTTAATTTTTGTTGAAACAACAAAATGTCCTTAATGAATTATTTTGGTTCAGTTAAGTAAAACTGAGGTTTTGAAAGATAATATGCTTAATCCTATAAATTAGATCTATTATCAAATGCTATAATCACATACACTCACTATCTTAGCTATTATTATATTTATCTAAAAGAAAAACTAAAAGAATGCGTTCAATCCATCTAGTTAAATATATTTTCATGAGTTGTAAAATTATATTGTAAATGAATCTTATTTTGAAGTATATTTCAAGCACACTCCAACGGTAAAAAAAATTATAATGTTTTGAATTATGTAACAAAAGTTATATTTAATTTACATAATATAATAATATAGGTTGTTTATTCAAAACCAAACTATAATGTCCCTCTCATCCATAACTTCTTTATGTATTTAAATATATGGAGACTTCTGTTTTAAAAAAGATTACAAATATTAATTAATGACATAGCAATCCTACGTGGTGCGCTCTATTTCATAAGTTATTTTTGTAAAAGAAAATAAAAATAAAAACTAATGATATGACAATCCAACGTGGCGCACTCTATGATATCGAAATCTTAAGGAGTTCCCAATCCTCTCGAAAAGTTGCTCTTTTATATATGGAAACTTTGCCAAAAAAACCTTTTAAAGGTTCAATTTTGCGAAAAAAAACCTTATAAAGCATTATTTGCGAAAAGAAACCACAAACTTAATTTTTCTTGCAAAAAGAAACCTATTCCCATTTCCCGGTGTGTTTTTTCTCAATTTCGGCGCTGACCCTCTATCTTTCTTTAACCCCCTATTTTCATTAACTGCAGCACCACCCCTATGCATCTCAAAAACCACATCGAAAAATGGGAATAGGTTTTATCTTACAAGAAAAATTAAATTTGGGTTTTTTTCCGCAAAAAATGCTTTAAAAGGTTTTTTCTCGCAAAATTGAACATTTAAAAGGTTTTTTTTGACAAATTTTCCTTTATATATTAAGATTAAGATTAAGATAAGATTGGTAACAATCATTGCTCAAAACTTTGGCTTTAAAATTGAGATGTTTGATTTGTGAAGATCCAATAGTTACGGAAGAAGTACCCAGGCACAAAAATATGGATTATCTAAGATTTTCTCTTTGTTATTTTTAGCGGCAAAAAAAGTACTACAGGCTAAGATTAAGAAAATGCAAAATCGTAAAATTACCTCGAAAACTTTCAGAATTACAGCGAGGCAGCCCAACCTCTACTAAATGCTTCCAAAAACAGCATCAGATCGCCACAAGAGACAAAATATGTAGTGCCAGTGTGCCACCCTTTTGAAAGGATTAGGTACAAAGTACAAACTACAATTAATCCATATTTTCCAACTGTTAATATACTTCATCCGCCCGTTCGCATATACGACTAGTTTCACAAAATAGTACTTTATCAAATTATATGTTTTACTTCTACTGTGAGATTAGAATAAATTTATTGTTATATTTAGGGATGTTTTATAATTATTGATTAATTCTTAATTCCGGGAGTAGTTACGTGAGCTAGTCGTAGATAGGACTTGGTCTTGATTTAATGAGTACTTTAAAAGAAAAATTATACACTTCCTCACAATCACATTTTTTTTCCCATGTAAATAAACAAAAAAAAAAAAAAAGTATCTTCACATACTCTCCCCTCCTCACCTTTGTTCCTGTTGCTATAGAGTATGGCTTTGTACTTTTGAGCTAAATTGAGTTGAATCGAACTAAGTTGAACTGAATTGAACTGAACTGAATTAATATATATATATATATATCAAAGAGATATTAGTTGTCCCTTTACCACAATATTATGGTATTATAGGCTACTTAATTACATAGATAGGTTTTGCAATGCCACTAGGTAACTTATTAATATTGAAGTTATCTCCCTCCCTATATTTGTTGTAAATGGTTGAGTGTAAGAATTTTCTTTTGATCAAGAGAATCAACTTTGTTTGTAATTCAAAACTAATTTTCGCCAGCGGAATAAAAAAATAAAAATAAAAGAAAGTGGGTCACCTATATAGTAAATTTACAAAATATATACACCATCATTAAACTCATGCAACAAATTAGCTCGTTAAAAATATTAGGCTACCAAGGATAGGAGTTAGCTCAAGTGGATAGAAGCGACTCTCGCCCCGAGTCGGGGTTCGATCCTCTACCCCCAAAGTTATCTTTGGGTGTTAGCATCTTGTGCAACGCCTTACCAACCAATGTGTTGGTGTTTCCTACAGGCTAGTAGCCTTGTAGGGGTTAGCCCTTGGGCTGACTTAATTTCCTAATAAAAAAAAAAAAATATTAGGCTACCAGCTCTTAAGTTCTCCCCTTATTACTAAAACTCTAATCTCTCCTATTCTCTCTCGCCGCCCCCTTGTCTCCTTTTTCCCCTCTTCATTTGTGTGGGGCTGCCATGGATGTTCTCATCCATGGAAAGCCCTTTTTCTGATCTCTTGTTTTCGGTTTCTACTTTATTTTATTTTTTTTGAATAAATTAGTCTATCTTTATAAGAGTTTCTTGAGCCCTGCTATGGGGATTTTTTTCTTCTCTATTGTGGAAGTCTCCTTCTCTCCTATGGAAGTTAGTTATGAGTCTTGTTTGTTTGTTAGTAGGTATGAAAAATTGTACTAATTGGTTCAATACTATCAACATAAAGGTATTGGAAGCTCGGATGCGGTCAATATTGTTAGATCAAGGATGTTCTTCTCCAAACTATGTCAAAATGATATCCAGTTCTATTAATAGTTGCAAGATTCATCAAATACAAGGGTGCGCTACTTTGGTCGATCGGGTTTATTGTAGTTTCATTAAAGACGTGTTTAATTTAATCTTGTTTGATTGTATTTTGCTCTTCTTTAATACCTATTCGTAGATGTCGTTTGACTTTCCATTAATGAAATTTCTCATCCAAAAAAAATTAGCTCGTTAAAATTTAACCAAATGATCATATTCCTTTTGTATCAGATAATGAGGCACGATATTAAATTAGTATTTCAAAGTGACAAATAATAATTAAATATAAAAGTGAAACAATGGGAGTCTTTATCAAAAGTAACAAATCCTAATAGGCAACAAATTACAATGAAACATTCATATATATCAAGGCATGGTCCCCAACCTAGTAAATGAATAGAAACTCACGCCCTAAGACATTCCTCAGCCTAATTTTTCTCCCCAAAAACAGTAGGTAATATAGATTGTCACACTTAATCTAATTGCTTCTACCAAAGTAGCAACTTTCAACGAATTGAAAATCCACACTTAAAGGCTAAATCCTTTTGTTTATTAGCAAGATTAACGTTTTGTAGCTAAAACGCAGGGCAAAGACTAAAGTAAGTCTCTAAATTGCTGGGTTTCCATGTGGCATTGCTTCATTGCTACAGCTAGTATTCGACAGCTGACAAGTGGCTGCATTTGTTCCGCCATATTGCTGCATTCACCATTTTCGTCTCGTCGACAGTTGACAAGTGGCTTCATTTGATTTGCCGCATATTCTCTAAGTTTTAGCTATGGGATCTTCATTTGTTTCCTGTAGGAAGATCCTTAGTACTGTAATTGGGTTTTGAAGCCGAGCACCTAGTCTATTGCGGGTAAAAGTCCATGTTGACATATTTTCTAATGCATTCTTACCCAAACTTTCTAAAAATTGTTTATTTTCCTCCAAAATTTTCAAATTACGTACTCCTTATTCTTCGTTTTCATTTTTATTTTGGGGATGTCTTTAACTTCAATTTTTTATTAGGTTGGATAAGAGAAGTGCTTTATTCGACTGAGATCTTGTAAGTTGTAATTGGTTAACCCGGAGACACCACTATATATAAAAGACCATTTAAAAGTCGTGAACTGGGTGAGGAGAACTTCTAGATTGAAAGTGCATGTAGCGAGGTTTGATCATCTGAGATACAAACGTTTACCAATAGACCAAATAATACTTGGTAAAACACGTCTATCTTTAATATGAAGTAGGCAATCATGTTAAATTCTCTTTTGTTTCAAAATATATATCTTGTTTGCTTTTGGCACAAAGAGTAATGTGAGCCATTTGGAAGATAGTGGGCTAAAAACTGGTTATGACTAGAGATTGTGAGCAATATTATATTGATAAAAGAGAAAAGGTAGATTTGATTCAAAATAATATATGATCTCGTATAATAATAACAGGCAAAGTATTTCTTAGACATCCCAAGATGATAACATGGGTAATTTATTTGAGATAGAGGCAGTATTGTGCACAGTGCAATGAGTGGAGGCATTAAACCCATTAGTGAAAGCCCGACTTCCTTCATCTTTCTTTACAATTATTGTTTTATGCTTGGAGCTATAAAGAGCTAATTTGGCTTGAGGAATGGACCCAAAATCAAGCATAATCAAACTTGATTGAACCTGAAAAGTTGTTCATCCAAGCCCGACACCAAAAGTTATTCGAAAATACAAGGTCCGAAATGAAACCTCATTTGACACGAGAATAACTTAACAACTTAGGTCACCCAATAACTAGAGATATAAACGAAGTTGCACTCGATCCTTGATAATACGACTTTCATCATATCAACTCGCATTAAATATGAGTATATGACATACTTTTACTTGACTTGACATCAACCCAATTGTTTGATCTAACCCGCTTTCAACTCGATCTATTGTGAAGTTGACCTAATTTCAACATGACTTGTCATTGGCTCAACCTGATTCTTGCCCGAATTGGTCTTGACATGAACAGATTTCTACTTGACCAGCTAAAAAATAGTTAATCGTGTATTAAACAATATGCAATTATTCTACTTTAAAACTATAAAAGTTGTACAATAGATTCACTCATGATCTATAACTAAAAGTGAGTTTGCAATTTGTAGATTACAAAACTATATGACCAAAAAAGTTATAGATATTTCACTCTTGCAGATGACCAAATCTAAGGTTGAACCAAACTCAAAACTAACTCGATCTTAACCTGAAACCACCTAGCAAATGACAAGAATCAAAAAAATCTTTATCAATAATAAAACTCGAACCTGAAACAATTGAATAACACATGCTATAAGCTAAGTTATGACATGATACTAAGAATAACGTGAACTTAACCCAAACACAAGATGACCCCACCAAACCGGATCCCAATTAAAATGACCCATTCCTTGATTGATTCCATTAGGACTTGACCCAAACCGAACTTGATCCAAATCGAACTTAGACTTACCCAAACTTTACTCTAGAAAAAGTTTAATAGAATTTGAGAGGGGTGATATTGTGTCATGCAAAGGGCCCGTCACAAAGAAAAATAAAAAAGAAAGAAACATTGTTAAAGGGATTATAAATATGTCATACGTGATTCAGAAAGTTCTAGAGGAAAAATATAGAATGGCATGCTTAGCATCATTACACAAGACCCTTCATGCCATTACTCCTGTTATTGGTCAAAAGCATGATAAATTAACTCCTATAACGGCCTTGTTCTATTCAATTTATAGTTGCTTATCTCAACTTATTTAAACTTAAGTGAGCTTATCTGTACTTATTACACCTTATCAGATCTGAACTTATTTGAAATTATATGAACATATATATTTTTTTTTCGGTAAGGACTGAAAATAAGGTGTCCTAACATATGATTTTTTTAATGACAACTAGAACATGAAGATCAATAAAATGAGCTGTATTAGTAAATTAGTCCATTATGCCTCCCTCCAAGATGTTTGATAAGACTTGGTAGTGTTTGAGTAATTACTCGAAGTAGAAATGATCCAAAGTGTTTGAGATCTGGCTGGCATAATCTTCTAAGGGATTAGCCTAGAACTAGTAAAAATACAAAACCGATCGTGCTCTCCTCATTATCTACATACCCTTTTTGGAAAGGGAGTTTGGGGTAACCAAAACGAAATCATGAATTCACCATGAAAATCACCAAGTTGCACTAATATAAACATGTAAAATATGCAATTTGCCCATATATAATTAAGTTTTCGATTCTCCAACTTCAAATCAAGTGCTTTGCATTTGGGAGATTAGGATGAGTAGAGTAACTAAGGAGAATGCAAAAATACCGTACATTTGCATTGCAATCCGTTATACTTGGGATTGGAGGTGATGCTAACAACACTAGGTTATTACCTGCGCCTGCGGTTCAAACAAATACGGTACAACTGATTGGCATTGCTGATTTTCTGATGAGTACAGTAATCAGCAATACGGTATTTTTGCAACTAAAAGCTCGTGACCGACGAATTGGTTATGGATAAGCTCAAGAAGTATCCGTGTGTCAAATTATAGAAACATTAAATAAGGAAGGAGCTATTTTAAGTAACCCCACTTTAATATGATTGAGCATGAGACAAAGAGGTAGGTGCCTTAACTTTAATTTCCGGCAGACAAATTGATGGTCCAAATGCTAAAGCATGCCTAAAGTCATGATTATAGGAGCAAAGATGGATGCAAAAATTAGCTTAATCTTGCAAGAGATCAGCAATGCTGGTCCCTCTTAATCATGTCTACAGATTACAGCAATCTGAAATACTAAAGCAGCACTGAAAAAGTGTCCATCTTCATTTGATTAACACTAGAATTATCGGTGGACTCACTGTTGATAAAATTGCCAATTAGCAACAAACAATAGTAATATCTTACTAAAACAAGTCATAATTGTAGTGCTCCTCATATTTTTATTTTCTTCTCTAGTTTCAGAACTAGACCCCCTGAGTAATGCTCCAGATTTTTCCAAGAGCTCGATCCGTTTCCTCGGGTTTCTTAAGAGCCATATTAGCTTGTAAAGAGAAGTCAAGGCGAAGCTTTTCGAAGCAAAAATATACTAGTTGAATCACAAGTGGAGTGAAGCATTCATTGTTTATTAAACTAACAAGATCTAAGCATGGTTTTGGTGTGACAGAAGCTAATTTTGAAGTTGGATATCTCCCAGAAAAGCCTGTTGAAGAAAATAAAATAAAAAGAAAACAGAAAGGTAGCTAGTTTATAATTATAATTAGTGCTTCACTGCTTAATGTGTAGTGTGTACTAGGGTTTAGTTTGATCTTTGTTTTATATTCTGTTTAAAATGCAAGTTGGAGGGAAAGTGCCATGTGGTAAGCTCAGAAGAGTTCACATGGCTTCCCTTACTTCAAAGTCCTCTCCATTAAAGCTATAAAAACTAGGTACCTGAAAAACCAAGTTATGAGCTTTTCTAGAGAGAATCCCTTCCTTAAAAACACCCAACTCTTTGCTAAGAAAGCCTAGTTTCTTTTCTTAGATAAATTTTTCTTTCATAACTTTCTGATAGTAAGTGTGACCTCTGAGAAGTGAAATTAGGCAATCAATCTATTTGAGGACGAGGTTAGAGGGAGCTCTTTCGCTTTCTTCGCTGATTTAATACATGCTTTAGGCATAACAGTACTTCACTTCAGCTGTATCTATTACCTCTACGATTATTGTCTACACCGGCCTTCAGGTGAATTTAAAGAGTGTCCCTTTTTACAGAACCTGTTTGAATCTTTTAGGAAAGGTTCATTTTCATATTGTTTCTTCTTGGACTAATCACTTGAATAAAATTTCATATTCCATCCATTATTCATCATACTTTTTAGATCCAAAACCCCAGTAAACCAATAGTGTTTCATCACTAAGCATATTGCATAGTTTTTTTTATATCTAAGAAGCAAGAAATGGCAGGTTATTCATGCTTAGCTAGAAATCCATTTTCTTGGCTTTGTGCCCTTGGCTTCTTACTTGCACTTTCTCATTCTCTAGGATTTGGGTATCTATCTATGTTCCTCACATCATCAGCTCTTGTTTTATATCCTGTAATTCTGTGTCGTTCAAAGCAAATACCAACGCCGAGAGAACAAGCATCTAGTCTTGAAGACACTAAGGTAACCGAATCTTTGGAAAAAGAAGAGGGCAGTCCAATGTATGCAGCCTTACCTGTACCTAAACCGAGTGAGAGAGAGCACGAAACAATAGAGGAACAAGTTGCTACAGTGGATGAAGAAAATGTATCAAAGCTCCAAAATCTGCAGAAGGTTGAAGGTAAAACAGGAGGCGAATACTTGGTAAGGTCATCTGAAGAACTACTGTCTGACAGTGAAAGTGGTCTTGATCACACGACTTCGAGTGAAGATTCAGAAAATGATTCAATATTCAGAGAAAATCTGAGTCACAGCACAAATTATTCAGATGGGTCAATCTCAGATGAAGAGAGCTTGATTGAAATCGCACTACCGACAGGTCATTATGTCGATTCAAAGAGATCGCCACAGGAGCAGCAGTCGTGGTATGCAGGGTTACAGCAGAAATGGCCAGATTGCTCGTTGGAATCCCATTTCAGGCAGAAAAATTGGATGGAAATGTTAAATGAGATGAATGAAGAAAACTTCATTGAAATTGATCTTTGCATGGGCTCCATCAAATGTTCAAGGTTCGAAATTCAAGCATGATCAAATAACATATATAAATATATAGACAAACATTTTACTCCCAAACTCAGTTGGGAATTAGTACTGGGTTCATTAGCACTTCTTTTTGATCCTTTCATGGATTTTCTTTCCCATTGTTTAAGCTAAGCTTTGTGCTACCTTTGCATTCACCTCGGATGCCATTTTAAGCACCAAGTATTGTTTATTTTTGCTAAATCTTTATGTGATTAAAGTAATTAATCGCTGACACCCATTTCTGTTTTATATTACACACTCTTCTTCTTGATCTTTGCTATACATAATATAACTGTGTGTTTATGTCAGAACTATATTTTTAAATTTTGTTTTGGCAGATTTCACTATAATTACTCTGACAGATTCCTGGTCAACACTTACATTTGCAAATTCTCAAATCCTCAGTGACTAGCGATAGCATCCTATGAACCCTCAAAAACTAAGCTCAATGGTCTGAGAATCTAAGTAGGGTTTACAAGTATATTCTACAAGGTTAAAGTGTAATTAATCTTCCTCTCTTTCGTATTAGTTGTCCCACTTTGACTTTTGACACAATTCATATTGGGGTGTATAGCTTAATTAATTGTTAGAACATTGGGCTTTTAATCTATTGGTAGCATGTTCAAGTTCTGCCATTGTCCGGCTATTCTACATGTCTTTGTATCACATGCTATCTCGAATGAGCGAGGTGATGAGGATTTATCTAGTAGATTAGTTTTTGAAAAAATTGTTAATAACTACCTTTTATACTACTATATACTTTCCTTCAAGTAACTATCTTTTATCAGAAAATTTAAATAACTACCTTTAACTACCAAAACCTAAGAAATCACTACCACTTGCCGGATTCCATCAAAAGATCCATTTACTGGGGCTCACTAATTGACTACTGAATTTTTCCCCTTTTCCTTTGTTGATCACATCAATATTTCATCAATAACAACCCTCTCTTCTTCCCATTTTCATCAAATCATCTCAAAAATTTAAATAACTACCTTATAACTACCAAAACCTAAGAAATCACTACCACTAATCCACGTATCCGTTTAGTGGGGTCCACTAATTGACTGCTGAATTTTTCTCCTTTTCCTTTGTTGATCACTCAATACTTCATTATTACAACCCTCTCTTCTTCCCATCTTTATCATATCATCCCAAAATCAAAACTCTTTCCCAATTTACCTAAATTAGGTTAAGGAAAACCTCTGCCAAGTTGATTCGACCACTTCTAGGCTAGTTTAGAGCTTTATAATTGCTTCAAATTAGAAAGATTTATTCATTCACAAATTAGGATTTGCAATTTGGAAGGTTTTTTCGATTTCTTTTACTTTTCTTTCTAATAACACTTTAGTTTCTCAATTATTTACTAGAGATTGGTTTTAATAAATTTGAATTGAAGAAGAGTTAAAGAGGATGAGTGAAGAAAAACAAAAAAAAAGGATAAATACAGGAAAATTGTGGGTTTAAAAAGATGAAAAGATAATTAGTTAAGGATAGGAATTTCCCCTACCATCCCCCATACTCTTAAGGTGTCTAGCCCGCTACCCGACCCGGTTCAGTAGGGCAATTCATCTTACCATTTAAAAAAATTAGGTTAGTTTGTGGGTCCACGGATATTTGGATGAAATCCCTCATGTGGTATGTGATTGATTAAGTTTTGGTGGTTAAAAGGTAATTATTTAAAAAAATTATAAAAGATTGTTATCTGAATATAAGGTGTATATAAAAGGTAGTGTTAGACACTTTTCTTGAATATTTTAATTTCATAAAAAGACATGAGTGTGTTTTAAGGAGTCCATTCATGGTACATCCGGGTGTACCATGCTCATGGTACACTCAGGGGCAATTTTGTCATAAATTCTCCAAATGAGTAGAACTTCACTCATTCTAAGCACTTATTTCTATACCTTCTGTACTTTTCTTCTTCTAAATTAGTACTCTTACATCCATTTTCTCTCTCTTTCATTATTTCTCTTACCTCTATATTTTTTTCTCCTCCATTGATTCTCACCTCCAAATTTCTCTCTCCTTAATCGTTTCTCACCTCCAAAATTTTCTCCTACATTTATCATCTCTCTCCACCAAATATACAACCTTCATTGAAATCAATGAATAGCAAAAACAAATATTTGAGCTTTGAATTTCATTAATGGTGGAATTAATTTTAGATTTGAAAATTAAAACTAGAGTGCCCGAGAATCTTCAATGGTGGAATTAATGATCGATAATGCAAAAGATGATTTGAGAATCAACACTAGTTTTGGTTTCTCTTGATTCCATTATGTTTCTTACCCCAAATTTTCTCTCTCCTCCATTGTTTCTCTCCTCCAAATTTCTCTCTCCTTCATGATTTCTCTCTCATCGTGGCCAATTAAATTGATGGATTGTAAAATATGATTTGAGAAAGTTGGGATTCTTTAATGGCAAAAACAAAAATTGGAGATTCAAAGTTCATCAATGGTGGACTTAGTTTCACATTTGAAATCAATATGGCAGTTGCAAAATGAGCACACTTATGCTCATTTGAAAAAATGAGCGAAAAAGTTTGTTTATTTTGGGCAAAAGTGTTTCCTCGTTTTTCTCAAATGAGTAGAAATTTTTGCCCATTTGAGGAAGCCTGTTCATTTTGGCGAATGAATAGAAGTGAGTAGTATTTTGCTCATTTAGAGAATATCAAATGAGCAATGAGCAAAAAGTAGTCTTGAGTGTACCATGCTACTATGAATTTTCTCTGCTTTGAGTAATCCAAGTCGAGGAAATTAATTTTGTCTCATTATTTTTGTTTTAACGATAAATATTACTCATATCGACTTCCTATTTTTGACAATACTTGCAATCGTATGACTTTCACACTTGTTAATGCACATCTTTGACCATTAATATCTCTAATAATCAATTACTAAAACTTACAAAAACTAATATATGGAAAATACATATTGAGTTTAACCCCAAAATTAATCCCACAATATCTTATATATTATAAAGAAAAGTTATAGTCAAAGTTAATGATTAAATTTGTATATTGACACATGTCAAAATTAAAATGCAAAATTAGCATCAACGCCACCAACTTTGGCTAGTAGCCAAAACACCACAAACTATTGGCTTGGGTCCAGTGAGTGCCATAAATCACGCCAAAACTAATATTTCTCAACACATGTTCACGTGACTTAGGCTTTTAAATAATAATAAAATAGAATAAATGCAAGAAAAAAGAGAAAATGGGAAAAATTTAACACGAATTACCCACTGTCGGCAAGAAAAATTAGTTTCGGTGTCATTTATGATACTCGTTGCACCTAGGCCAATAGTTTGGGATGTTTTGGCTACTAGTCAAAGTTGGCGGTAATAGGTGCACCCACGCCATATTTTATGGTATTGAGGCCAACTTAATTACATTTTCTTGAGGGAGTATATACCTACAATCCTACATATATATTTATAGACACATAATCGTGTCTCGGTGTCTCCCCAATTTAGTACCCGATGCAACATATCTTTATCCTAATTGGTCTGGTCTAAAGGAGAGCAATCCAATGACCTAAGCCTAAAATCGTTTTAAAAACTACTTAAAGTCTATTTATCTATTCCAAACCCAGTTTAAAAAGCCAAATTAATAATTCATGATAATTAATTGTATTTTTCAAGCCCATTTTTCAAAAGCCCAATAAATTATTCTTCATAATTAATTGTATTTTTAATAAATATTTTCTAAATTAAATGATATTATGAAATCAAAACTTTATCATTTAGGTAAGTGATTTCCGAATTCAAATGATAATATTTATTGAAAGATAAAAACAATCTTTTATTTTTGGATAACGAATAAAACCAGGGTGTGCACAAGCGACATTGAGACAATCAGCAAAGCTCATAAACGCCAAGATGGTGTGTGTCGCACATCACCAATGCGTGCCGCGCATCGGGCTTGCATGCCCCGCAATGCTAATCTTATCTTGTTTTTATGATTTTCCCTATAGACCTCGTTCCATTCGGTTTTAGGAAAATTTTACAGACGACTTCACATTAACAAAATTCCTTTCAAATACCTCAAACATTTATTCCTGAACACTTCGAGAACACAACTTTTCCATTCAATCCAAGCTTCAAGAATAAGATTGCTCCGCCTGTGAATCGTTATTCAAAATCTAGGTGACAAAAGTATATTCTTGAGGGTCCTTAATATCTCAATTCCTATTTATTTTCTTGAAGTTACTCAAGAGTTTTTCATGATGTAGATGCCTAAATAAATCATGTCTTCTTGTATATATTCCAACCTTTAATCTTTTTTCTTTTATATTAATTTCTATATATTATATTCATATGCATGCCTATGTGTTTATTGAATTCATCACCTCATATGTTTATTTTTGCTAATTAAGACCTAAATAAATGTTCCAATATTAAAAATCAGATAATTTGGACAATTGGATTAGGTTTCTAGTAATTTGATTGCTAATGAATACTAGTATATCACCAAAAATAGCCTTTTGCTTAATAAACCAACATAGATTAATTTTTAGAATGCATGAACATATTGTTTGGTCGTTTTATTGCATAAAACTAGAACATGAATCGTATTACTTAGAGGCTAACAATGGTTGAATGTCATTCATGATCATGTTCGTACTCTCAACCTCGAAATCAATTATTAGTTAATTGACCAATCATAAAGTTATGACGGGAAAATCTACATTGGAAAATTCACTAAGATGTCCTATAAATATCCAATTAGGTTCATGAGTCTTCCTTTAAAGACTTGTTGACGACTTCTTTTCTAAAACGAATGTCAAAACTAGACCCCTTACAAGTTACAATGAGGTAGTCAAATCCGTGCTCATACCGCCTAGGCGATAAAAACATGCCTATAATTTGGCGACTTCACTGCGAAGATTCAAAATTTAATTTTTGATGAGTGGATGAAACTCGAAAAATGCTATTCATACTATTTTTATGCATCTAAATAACATTAAAGTTTTGCATATGCATGACTATTCTTCAGAGCTACCATAAACTCTCGTCATTGCTCTACTAGCGCATGTTCTATGCATGGGGCCACTCCTGGGGGGGTGTGCTTGAGCGATAGTGTTGGATCGTAGTCATAAGCAGACCTACCCAATTGTGACATTGCTATCTTGTTTCTGGCTTGATATTAGATTGGTCTTACACGTGGCCATCTTTTTAAGTAAAGATACGAAGCACGGGATCAATCTCCTAGTCCTGGACCCTTATAAGCCTAAACTTAAGTTTGACTATAGTATCAAACATTGATCTTGACTTTAGGTTAGAATTACGCGGAGCGCAAGTGCTTTGCGTCTGGCACCCTATCACGTGGTTTTATTTCGACGATATATTTGTTGATGTTTGATCCGTCTTTGCGTCATCCACGATCACTTTTAAGTCATTTTTTTGAACAAAAACTCACCTAATTTAAAGATAATATCTTTTCCATGCATCTTATCCCTATTATCCAACCTATCTTTTCAAACATATCTACCTATTCTATTATATCCTTTACAAAGTCAAGCCTATCCTCCTCTATTCTATCTTTGTCAAAATGTCTATTTATCATCATCAACTCAAAAATTATTTCAAAAAAATTATCTTCATCTCCAAACTTTTAATAATCAACTTCTTTTTTTTTGAAAAAAAAGTAAGAGATAAAAATAAAGGAGTCCTTTTGAAAACAAATGAATTTCGAAAATTCTAAGCCAAATCCAACTAATCCAGTCCAATCAACCCAATCTAAGTCTATTTGCATTCATTTTAGGTCCATGTGCATTAGAGTCCATTTGCAGTGATCTTAGGTCCATGTGAACTCTATTCTATGTCAATCTCATGCAGGCCCAATCTCAGTCTAATCTCAATCCATTCCAAAGTCAACCCTATGTGCTAATCCTAGTCCATTCCAAATTCAATCCTATGTGTTCATCCTAGTCCTTTCCAAAGTCAAGCCTATGTGCTAATTCCAGTCCATTCCAACGTCAAGCCATGTGCTGATCCTGATTAATTTCAAAGTCAAGCCTATATGCTAATTACATTCGATTTCAAAGTCCAATCCATGTGCTAATTTCATTCCATTCCAAAGTCAAGCCTATGTGTTGATCGATCCCAGTCAATTCTAGCGTTGAGTCCATAACGATAATCCTTGAGGCTAGCGAAGCTACTCCTTTCTAAGTCCATAACAGCAATGCTTTGAGTTTTTAAATCCATAAAGACAATCTTTGAGACTAGCTTGCTTACTCTAGTGTAAGTGCAAAGTCTAGTCCTCCTTAAATCCATAAATACAATTTTTGAGTCTAAATCTAACACCCCTGGGTCTTTACACTAAGGTTATGTTCAGTTCACCTTATTTTTATTTATTTCAGATCAGATCAGATCAGATCAGATCTAGTCTCAGACCAGACTAGATCAGATCAGATCAGATAAGTTCATATCATACTTATATTTAAAAACTTATTATTATTGTTGTTATTATTGTTATTGGTATCATGATTATTATGATGATTATTAGTATTATTAACGCTATTATTATTATTATTATTATTATTATTATTATTATTATTATTATTATTATTATTATTATTATTATTATTGTTATTATTATTATTATTATTATTATTATTATTATTATTATTATTATTATTATTATTATTATTATTATTATTATTAGGATTAATTGATTCTAATAATATAACCTTTTATTGGTTAATTTCTAATAAGTCAACCTTTCAATTATTCTTGAATAATGCAACCTTTTGGGGGTGCTTTTAATGGGGTTTGAAGTGTTGATAATCAGTTTGTTTGGTAAGCCACATTTATTGGTGTCAATCTAGGTCACTGGGTGGGTTTGGGTTGACCCAACCTAGGTCGGAATGATTTGGGTCGGAATAATCTGGGTGAGAGTGTGCCATGGGTCGGAAGTGGGTGGGTCGGGTGGACTTGGATCAAGTTCAACTGGGTGAGGGGGCTTCAGAACTGGGTCGAAACTGGATCGGCTGGGACTGGGTCGGCCGGTATCCGGGTTAGGTGAATTTGGGTCGGAATGGAATAAGGTGAAGTCGGCCCAAATCGGCTTCGGAATAACTTGGGTCGGAATAAATCGACTTTCGGAATGACTTGGGCCAGAAGAAATCGGCTTTCGGAATGACTTGGGTCAGAAGAAATCGACTTTCGGAATGACTTGGGTCGAAAGAAATCGATATCGGAATGACTTGGGTAGGAAGAAACCGGCTTTCGGAATGACTTGGGTCGGAAGTAATCGGTATCGAAATGACTTGGATCGGAATAAATCGGCTTTCAGAATGACTTGGGTCGGAAGAAATCGGCTTCCGGAATGATTTGGGTCGGAATAAATAGGCTCTCGGAACAAGGCTACATCGGGTGCGATTGGGTCGGCTTAAGGCCTTAAGTTGGCTTTCAGAATAACTTAGGTGGAGTTTGTTTGGATCTAGCCGTCTTTCGGGCGGACTTGGACTCTTGGAGAGCCTAATGTTTACAATTGCCGTTTTGGCGTTTTCATATATTATAATTATATTATATATATAAAAAGTTACGAAGTCGAAAGTTATAACAATTAACATGTGATATAGTGATATACATATATTGTGATTGAGTCATTATGAATTTTGTGATAATACATTGATACTTATATTACTAATTTAAAAAGTTATTAAACTAAGACTTATAATTTATATAGTTATATTATTGGCTATTGTCCATCGGGTTATTCTTATTCATGATTCCATATTTGCATAATTGCATTATTACATACACATTAAAGATTTAAATTTATTGAATTTAATCATTAAAGAATAATTATCAAAATATCAAATATTCAAATATCAATCATCAAATGAATGATTGATCACATGATTAATACTTAGAGTTGGCACTACTAGTTTGGATTTGTCATTTGTGACAACTAGCATGTCTAACAAGTATTCAAATGACAACCATAAGGGATAAGGCATAAATCCATACCGATTATTGATTAGAGTCAATAAACTATTAAACTTAAACATTTAGTTAGTTAGTGACTTACTAACTCTCACTGAGTCACTATATAGTAACAAAAAGAGTTAAAAGATGAGTTGAATTAAAGAATTAGAAATTAAAAAATGAAAATATGAGATTAGAATATTAGATATAATAAGTTAATAATATGTAGAGTTGAAGACTAAAGTATGATCGTACGAAGATGGAGACATGAAGTGATGAAGTTATTATGTTGTCATTAATATCTTATTAGGTTGACATTAATGAAAGCATCGTAATTATAAAATTGTTCGACTTTCATCGTTCATGGAATAAGTAACAATGATCAACGTTAATCGAATATGAAGATGATAATTGTGATCAAGATGATACATAATCATATCAGAGAGGATGAAACTATGAAAGTAGATCATAGTTAATACCAATCATATCAATGAAGGATCAAGATCGTTGATGTTTCGGTTGTTGATCTTAAAAGACAGTAACATAGGAGGCGAACTTATTAAACGGTCCATATTTGGAAAGCCACGTTACGGTTATTTATCTTACAAAATAGGGCTCGATTTTATTACACGATTCACAATAACCGAAGCATCATTAGATTAGATTGATCGACTTTCGTTAAGTTAAGGTTCACATAAATCAAATGATCATAAGATTGATTGTCTTTGACATTAATCAAAAGTCAAAACCATCAAAAGATTGATCGTCTTTCATCCTTCGTGTTACGGGGTTCTTTATACAAGATAAGGCTCGATCATCGATGTTATTACACGGTTAACAATAATCGAAGCATCATTAGATTGATTGACTTTCATCGTTGATGTTTCAGTTATGGATCTCAAAGGATACTAAGATAGTAACATAGGACTTAGGAGTCTCGAGTCTATTTGCTTATCCATCTCTTTGAATTGCTATACGCATCGTCGTATCGTCGTATCGATATTACGGTAATTACGCTATTACAACTTTGCCTTAACAGTTTCACGTCATTCATAATCATCTTTACATGAATCAACTTGTTTAAAAATAAAAATACTAATTAAACTTCTAATAAACTAAAGCCGTGGATAATTGGTGATGATGATGATTAAAGCCAATATAGACACAAGCTAATACGAGTATAAGTTGACCAAAGCCAATGTAGGTCAGCGACCATTAGGCTAAACTAGATTAGTGTATAGATCAATGCATAGATCTCTATGCTCTAAAATTATGAACTATGAAGTTCAAGTCTAAGAATATAAAGTAATACTAGTATAACGTGATCAAATACAATGTAGGTGAGTAATCATTGAGCTAAACTAAAGTAGTGTATTTTGATTTCAGCTTATTTCTAGTCATTATAACAAAAAAGTTCATATATGTTTAGATAAGGATTATTAAAGTCTCATAAGTTCAAAATAAGTTGGATAAGGACACATAAGCTCAAATAAGATATACTAAATTCAGATAAGTCTTGATAAATTTAGATAAAATAAAAATAAGTTAAAAAGAACGGTTTTTAATACCAATACTAATATTTATACTCATAAATAATATAGTAATAATTATAATATATATATACTAGTAATTAATAAAATAATAATAATAACTTTTTTTTCACCATATACCCCGACAAATTGAAAAATTCACCATATACCCTTAATGTTTCAAATATTCACCATATACCCCTGAGTTTCAAAAAACGTTCACAAAATGCCCTTTTCCTAACCGCCGTTAACTCACTGTTAGCTTTATTTATAAATTTGCCACAATTAACCCCTAAAACCTAAAATCTAAACCCCAATCCTAAACAATAACCCTAACCCTAACCCCATGCCGGCCCATCCCCATCCCCACCCCCCACCCCCACCCCCCACCCCCCACCCCCGCGCAACCTCCACCCCCTCCCCCCCTCCCCCGTCGCAGCCCCCCATCCCCTCCCCTCCCCCGCCGCAACCTCCCCTCCCCCCGTCGCAGCCCCCATCCCCTCCCCCGCCGCAACCCCCGCCCCTCCTCCCCGCCGCCTATTTCCCCGCCCGGCGATTTCCCCCTCCCATCCCCCCGTCGCAGCCCCCCGAATCGGGTAGAATTCGAAAACAACCCCCACCCCTCCCCGTAGAATTCGAAACCAGCTCGATGTACTTCGTCCCCACGCTTCGATCAACGTAAATGTCGCGTCTTCGCTCCAACAATCTTCTCTCGCCGGAACAGTCGTGATGATGAGGAAAATGAAGCTCTCAACCACAATAAGGTAAAGCGTAGCTATCAAACGGGGATGAAGAAGAAACTTCCTCGATTTTGCTCTTTTTTTCTCTATTCTAAATGGTGGAAGGCGTAATCGGGGTTGTTGTTTTTGAATCGGGCTGATTTTTTGAATCTGGGAAATGGGGGTGAAAAGGCAAGTGGTGTGGCCGTGGTATGATCACCGGTGATAACTCGGGGGGTGGAGGGGAGGGGAGGAGGAAAGGAGGGGGTTAACGGCGGAAATCGAGGGGGAAGGGGGGGGAGGGATTGGGGTGGGGGTTGCGGTGGGGGGAGGGGGAGGGGGGTGGGGTTGGGCTGGGTTAGAGGGGAGGGGGTGCGTTAGGGTTAGATTAGGGTTAGGGATTAGTGTTAGATTTTAGGGTTAGGGTTTAATGGTGGTAATATCGTAAATAAAGCTAACGGTGAGTTAACGACAGTTAGGAAAAGGGTATATGGTGAACGTTTTCGAAAACTCAGGGGTATATGGTGCATATCAGAAATATTGATGGTACATGGTGAATTTTCCAATTTGTCGGGGGTATATGGTGAAAAAACCGTAATAATAATACAAATACTAAAACAATACTAAATACTAAAAATTAATATTGCTTTTTATAGTGAACCTTCTGCTGAGCTTTTACTTTGGCTAAGCACATATACACACCATTAGAAGAAATCCATCAACAGTCTCAAACAACAAAGGGAGATGTTCACGGATCAATATTTTCCACTGTCAGATTGAACCACATCCATAGTTTATTGATAACCAAATCAAACAATGAAACAAATCCCTCCAAAACCAAAAATCGAAAATTTCAAAGAACCGCGCTCTCTATCTCCTCCCTATATAAACCCACCTCCCGCAAAACCCATTTTCCCACCACAAGCAGAAGCAATTAGCAAACAATACTCAAATATTATCTCTGAGTCAAAGGAGAAAGAAAATGTCATGAAGAGGAAAGGGAGGAAAAAGGTTCTTTAGATTTGGATTTCTAAATTCAATGTTGAATATGAAATGGATGTATTGTTAATTTGTTTGGGTTTTACTAATATGCAGTTCTAGTTGTTTTTAGTTTTTTTTTTTTATTATTTCTTGTTATCTTTGAATTTTGATTTCTGAAATTGAAATTGAGGAATGTTAAACCAAATGCTTAAAAGTATATACATGAAATTACTTATTCTCTTTCCATCTTGATTATACATCATCAATTTGTTCTTTTCTTGCTTTGCTTATCTGAAAATCTGTCTGCTCCAGTCAAAACTCGTCGCCCGTTGTTGTTTTTTTTGGTTCATCACTTTCGGCAAATACTGCTTCTTCTATGTTGATTTTGGGTTGAAACTTCTATATATACAGTACTCGTCTGTTTTTTCTGGGTTGTAGTTTAATTAGCTTAATTTTATTGAAGGTAGCAAATATTGTAAACTGGTATTAGAGAAATCAAAGAATAGCTAGAGAAAGGTATTTACTTTCATGAGGTTCTCCAATGGCTTTATGCCTTTTCTTTTTTTTCTTTCTTTTTCAATTTTTCGGGAGTAGTTTACTGATGTCAAAACTATAGAGATAATTAGGCAAGTGGCACTTATGGAGGAGAATTGACCAATAACCGAAAAGAATTGTCTCATGAAAATCCTTCCTTGTTAGATTAATGCTTACTACTTACTAGCATCATAACATGTGCTGAGAGGAAGAAAAAAAATGAGG
Organism: Beta lomatogona; assembly: GCA_947646795.1. NCBI lineage: Eukaryota > Viridiplantae > Streptophyta > Magnoliopsida > Caryophyllales > Amaranthaceae > Beta > Beta lomatogona. Next base: position 1,096,135 of record CANSNZ010001135.1, read on the forward strand.
GAACATGGAAAATTAACACAACCACCCTTATATGAGGGTGTTAATTTTATTTTAAACAAGATGATTGAATCCACTCATAATTCTTCATTCACATCCACACATCCACCTACATCCTTCTGACATGGTGAAGTTGGGTCGGAATAGTTTTGGATCTAGTTGTATTGGGTCGGAATGGTTTTGGGTCGGGTTTAGTTGGGTCGGGTTGTAACTGGGGCGGGTGGTAACTGGGTTGGGTGATAACTGGGTTGGGTCACAACTAGGTCGGGTGCTAACTGGGTTGGGTGATAACTGGGTGGATTTAACTAGGTCATTGGCTGGTGAAGCTGGGTGCGGGTTAGTTTTGGGTCGGAAACAGGTTGGGTCTCGGTCGTTGTTCACGAGTGTAACTGGCCACGGGTCCACCTGGGTCGGCCCAATTCAGGTTGGGTTACCAATTCCACGGGTTCAACTGGGCCGGGGTGGACGCTGGGTCGGAATGGGTCGGCTTTCCAACCGACTACTCTCGGCTCGGAACAGGTTGGGTCTGGGTCGGATACGGGTTCACCCGTGGGTGGGCCTAGTTTTTGATACCTCTAGCCACATTTCCCTATTCGTCCATTTTTCCTTTCACTTGCCTCCATGCCCCTACTTCTATGATAAAGAGTTAATATTTTAGACCTTTTTAAGTCATTTTGACTCACTAGAAGTAAATAGGGTATAAAGGTTGCATTATTCAAGAACAATTAAAAGGTTGGTTTATTATTAATTAATCACTAAAATGTTGTATTATTAGAATCAATTATTCCTATTCATTAATATTATTAATATTATTATTATTATTACTATTATTATTATTATTATTATTATTATTATTATTATTATTATTATTATTATTATTATTATTATTATTATTATTATTATTATTATTATTATTATTATTATTATTATTATTATTATTTGTTTAGTCTCCTTGGCTGGCAAGTAAACTATTGTCCCTCAATGATGTTCTTCTTTGGAGACTTGTGCAACGATGTCCGAATCTGGTATCCAGAACCTGAGCTTCGTTCCAAACCTGCAAAAAAGGAACCCACCCTAGAGGTTTGGGGGGTGGTTCCCCTCCGAAGCTTAAGTCAGGTATCAGGAGTGAAAAGGAAAAGTAGAGATAGAAAGAGAAAGTGAGAGAGAATTTCTCCAGAGTAAGGGCACACTGTCAAATGAATTACCAATCTCCTGATTTCAAGGAGAGTATTTATAGTGTTTGGGATCTGATTGTTGCCTTTCGAGGTCACCTTAATTTAAGGGCACCTGATTGGCTAGGCAATCAAAGCTTGACACGTGGCAGACAATGATTCACTAGTGGAAAAACAAGGAAGGGCTGCGTTTTTGGCCAGCAGCCCTTTCCATAGCAGCCCTTCAATAGATAAGAAGGGCTGCGGTTTTTAACCGCAGCCCTTCACAATGAAGGGCTACGGTTCAGGCCCAAAACGCAGCCATTCTAAGCTTGAAGGGCTGCGTTTTAGGCTTAAACCGCAGCCCTTCACATTCAGTTTTTTTTTTAAAAAAAATAAATTAAATATGCATGCCAGCCCCCTGCATCCCCACAGCCCCCTGCCACCCTCGGCCCGGCCCCCCGCCACCCCGCCACCAACCCCGCCACCACCAACACCACTCCCGCCACCACCCCCGCCACCACCCTCGCCACCCTCGCCCACCCCCGCACTGCTACCCCCGCACCGCCCGCCACCCCTGCACCCCCCGCCACCCCCCCCCACCCCCGCCCCCCCCCACCCCCTGCCCGGCCCAGCCCCCACCCCCTGCCCGGCCCCAACCCCCACCCCCCCCCGGCCCAGCCCCCCACCCCACCCCCCCCCCGCCCCCCCCCCCACCCCTGCCAGCCCAAAGACACCCCCGCCCCCCAACCCCCCACCCCTTGCCGGCCCAGCCCCCCCCCCCCGGCCAAGACACCCCCTGCTTGCCACCCCCACCCCACCCCGCCCCCACCCCGCTAGACCCAGCCCACCCCAACCCCCCCCACCCCCCCAGCCACCCCACCCCACCGGCCCGGACCCAGACCCGCCCCCGCCCACCCCCACCCCCACCCCATGGCGGCCCCCCCCCATCCCTCACCCAAAACCTCCATTCGACACAAAAAAAGACCGATCAAATTGCAATAATATATATATGACAAGTTTTGTGAACGTAATAATTAACTTTAAATATGTATATATTTAATAATGTAAAAAGTGTACATAGAATTGATACAAACTAGTAGATGTATCATAAGCAATCATCACAAATGTGGGACGCCAACTTATCCCGAACTTCATGTAATTAGTCTGTGGTGAAGGCCCTCAAACGTGGTGTGTTATTCATATAAACCTTGCAAAACAACCAAGGAATAAACACATAATATAAGAATTCAATCATTTACCGTAGTTAGTAGTTCTAAAAAATGACATATACCTTCCCGAAATTCAATCAAAAACAAATGCAAGCCTAAAACTCTATACACTAGTTATATTATACCTTATATTATCATTTTCAAAAAGGAAATGGAGTTAAATGACTCGAGAAACATGAATTGGAGGCGAAAAGGCAAAAATAGGGCTAAAATCACATTTATGTTCCCGATATACAACCAAAAACAAATGCACGCCTAAGAATCTACATAATAGTTACATTATGCCTCATATTATCATGTTCAAAATGAAATTGGGGTTAAATGAAGCGATAATACGAATTGGACGCGAAAAGGCAAAAATAGGGCTAAAATGCCCTTTTCGTTCCCAAAATTCAGCCTACAACAATTGCAAACCTAAAAATCTACACAATAGTTACATTATGCCTCATATTATCATGTTCAAAATGCATTTGGGGTTAAATGACTCGATAAGTACGATTTGGAAGCAAAAATGCAAAACTAGGCCTAAAATGACCTTTTCGTTCCCGAAATGCAACCAACAACAAATGCAAGCCTAAAACTCTACACAATAGGTACATTATACCTCATATATTCATGTTAAAAAAGAATTACAAATTGGAGAAATTACACAGACCTGAGTTTATGTCTCATGATTTATTGACCTTCCGCCGTTTCTTAGGATCCTCAAGTACATGTATCCCTTCCGTGTGATCTACACGCATATAGTTCTCCGACATATTCACATCATCTTCCACACTATTTTCAGGATAGGTAAAAGGGGGGAGGTCCTCAAATGCATCATATTCTTCCTCATTATCAACATCACCAATATTGAGGATACTCCTTTTACCAGGTACAACAATTGACCACTTATTATCAGCAGGATCAGTTACAAAAAAAACTTGCTTAACTTGTGATGCAATTACAAATGGCTCCTCAGTTTCACGTAGACGACTAAGGTCAACAAGAGTGAATCCGCAAGGATCATCTTTTCTTACGCAACGTCGATTATCGTCAACCCACTTGCAACACAAGAGGCAAATATTAAAAGTACAGTAGTCCAGCTCCCATATTTCTTCTATTCGCCCATAATAATTGCTTTCAGCATGTACAGGCGACTTATCCTTCGAGCTTGCGTATTGTGTAGCTGACGCCACAAGTGAAACACCACTATTTTGTTGCGATGTTGACTTCAGATCTTGACGTTCAGTCCAATACGTATACCCATTAATATCATAACCCTCATAAGAGCGTACAGCTTCACGAGGACCAAATGCTAACCACTTGACTGTTTCAGGAACACTTTCATCCAAATCATTCACTACTCGTTTATGAAACCAATCAATAAAAGTCTTGTTATGCATTTGCGTCAATGCCCTAACTCCTTTTCCAGGATTGCTAACACGTAATTCCTCCATATGTTCATTTAAATAAGGATGGACAGCTGCTATGTGATGCAATACAAATAAGTGAGCTTGTTTACGCTTTTCTACGGAAGGTGTGATCAATTTTGAACCAATTGTGCCCTTGCCCTCAAGTCTGCCCTCGTGTCGGGATGTCGGAAGTCCAACAGGATCAACACTAGCAAAATACTCAGCCACAAAATTACTGATCTCTTCACCCACAACCCCTTGAATTATACTACCTTCTGGTTGTGCAGGATTCCGAACTTTATCCTTCAAATTGCCCATATATCTCTTAAAAGGATAGCACCACTTCAAAAACACTGGACCACACAGCTTAATTTCTCGAACTAGATGGACAATGAGATGGACCATAATGTCAAAGAATGCGGGGGAAAAAACATCTCAAATTTGCATTGAGTTTCAACTACTCTGGCCTGCAAGGAATCGAGGGTCGACGGTTCTAGGAATTTGCTGCATATTGTATGGAAAAATGAACAAAGTTCGGTAATGGTGTGCCTCACATGCTTTGGAAGTATCCCACGAATTGCAATCGGTAAGAATACTTGCATCATGACATGACAATCGTGAGATTTCATACACGATAACTTCAATTCACCATTTAAGGTAACAAACCGCTTCATATTCGATGAGTAGCCAGTTGGGACCTTAATGCCATACAATGACTCGCAAAAAATCCGTTTCTCTGCACGTGACATCGTGTAGCAAGCTGGTGGCAAATAATTCTTCTCCGAATCCTCCACCTTCTTTTTACTTTTCTGAGTTTCATCATCAACCCTTTCCTCCACTACTTTCTTCTTCCTTCCGTCCCTTTTCTGAGCCCACAACTCTGGTCGAAACCCCTGTTTTTCCAAGTAAAGTCGTGACGCCTTAACATATTTTGTCTTGCCCGGAATATTCATAAGTGTCGCAAGAATAGCTTCACAAACATTTTTCTCTATGTGCATGACATCCAAACAATGTCTGACCTTTAGATCTTTCCAATATGGGAGTTTCCAAAAAATGGACTCCTTTTTCCATAATCCCGTAGGTCGATCAACCTCACTAGCAGGTTTACCAAAGATTGTTTCAATGCCCTTCACCTGATTATAAACTTCAGTACCAGTTAATGGTCTATGAGCAACTTCTTCTTCAGCCGTCCCATCGAATGCCTTCTTCTTAAACCTATAGGGATGGTCGCGTCTGAGGTGCCTTCGTGTGCGCATATACACATGTTTGCAGCCCTTAAGGTGTGTAGATTTCATGTCATCTACACAAATTGGGCAGGGTTGTTTTCCTCTCGTCTTATACCCAGATAAGTTCCCATAAGCTGGATAATCGTTCATAGTACAAAAAAGCATGGCACGCAGAGTGAACATCTCATTAGCATACGCATCAAATACTAACACTCCTTCGTTCCACATCTTCTGTAAATCTTCAACAAGCGGCTGGAGGTATACATCAATGTCATTTCTAGGTTGTTTGGGCCCCAATATAAGAAGCGACAGCATCATGTACTTGCGTTTCATGCACAAACAAGGAGGCAAGTTATAAACCACTAAGACCACTGGCCATGTACTATCTTGCGAACCGAGATTGCCAAAAGGGTTCATGCCATCCGTACATAATCCAAGCCTCAGATTCCTATCCTCATTACCAAATGCCTTATGCACCCTGTTGATACTTTTCCACTCGGGCGAATCACCCGGATGCTTGAGCAGCACCGTCTTTCTTCCTACAATCCGCATGCCACCTCAAATTCTTCGCATCTCCTTTAATTGAGAACATGCGCTTAAATCTAGGTATTATGGGTAAATACCACAACACCTTAGCTGGTGGTCCTTCACTACCTCCATCTCCTTCACGCTTGTACCTCGACAATCCACAACGTGGACACTCATGTAAATGCTCATACTCATTACGATAAAGCACACAATCGTTAGGACAAGCATGTATCCGCTCGTACTCTAAACCGAAAGGACACATCAGTTTCTTCGCATAATAGTACGACTTTGGCAGTTCATTTCCATCAGGGAGCATATCAGCTAAAACTTCCAACAACGATGTGAAACTAGAGTCCGTCCAACCAGCTTTCGACTTAATGTTGAACAGTGTTATCACCGCGGAAAGTTTGGTGTACTTTGTACAACCTGGATACAACGGCTTTTCAGCAGCCTCAGACATAGACTCAAAAATACGAGGTGGTTTACACGACTGATCTTCAACCTCGTGTATCATCTCGTCTACCCGATCCCTATCAGCATCTGCAAACTCATCATCCAAATTCTCATCCCCGAACTCATCATCCTTCTTTTCTTCACATACATCGTTCATTACTCTAGAGCTTCCTATATACTTCCCCTGCTCACCATGTCAAACCCATACGTGGTATTGAGGCCTAAACCCACGACGAAAGACATGCTCCCTAACCACATGTATACTACTAACCTTGCTCACATTTCTACAATCGAAACAAGGACAATAAAAGTCGACTGCTCCAGAGGATGCTTGATATTGTAATGCAGTTCTACAGAATTCCGAGACCCCTTTCACAAACTCAATGGATTCACGACTACCATACATCCAAGTACGATCCATCTCATTCAAGAAGACCTCTAATAATTAAACACAACCATTCATTATAATGCATCAATCATTATTTAATTACATACACTCACATATCATCATATCACACACGTATAGAGCAATCTAAGATAGTGACATGTTCAATTGTATGCATGCAGCCGAAGGTCCTTATCACCCCAACCTAACCCATCCTTGGACGTCTAATCTCACTAGTGAATGTGTGCCAACTTTTCAATTCTAAGGAAAATCCGGCAGCATTTCCCTACAGTTCTCCAAGTACACAATGTAGATAATTACTTATCTACATATGTACCCAGAGAACAATGTAGAGAAACGATGAGCCAAGATTTTCCTCAGAATTGAAAAGAAGACACACATTCACCACCTAAGTGAGATCAAACGTCCAAGAACAGTCCCAAACCGGGACTATTCAAGACTTACTCCTAATGAGTAAGTCTTGAACGGGTATCTAGGCATATGATGACAATTCACACAACTTGTAGATTTCATAGCTAAATTACATTGCGTTTTCATACAATCTCATATCAAGAAATCTACATACATTATAAGAAATACATATATCAATAAATTATCATAACTTAATCAAATTGAATCACATGACAACTTTGTCTCATCAATAAATTAAATCAAACAAAAAAGACAACGCGATTAAACTAGTTACCTCTTAACACCAATGATAAGCAATGAAGAGAGTAGAGATAGTTGGAACTTTATTTGCCTTCCTAAGCCTCTTCTTCCTACAATTAACAAAACCCACATTGCACATTAATCATTTAATTCAATTAAGAAAAACAAAACTAACTTAAAAACATTAATTCATACTTAACTAAGCAAAAAATTAGCTAAACCCAAGAGCTAGCAATGAAGAAAGAGTAGGGCAGTGGTGGTGGTAGTTGTTGCTGCCGCTTGTGGGTGGTGGCGCTGCGTAGTGGTGGAGGAGCTCCACACCCTAAACCCACTCAAATGGTGGAGAAGAGAAGAGAAAAGAAGAGAAGAGAAGCTAAGAGAAGAGAAGAGAGGTGAAGAAAGAGAAGGGTTGTGGTGGTGAAGCAATGTGGGTGCTCCGGCGTCAGGGCTCCGGTGATGGGGCGTTAGGGTTAATGTGCGAGTGAGTGAGTGAGAGGGAGGGAGGGGTTTTTCGCTCGTCAAATGCGTGTAAGGGAGGGAAATTTAGAAAATATGTCTACCTACTGTGTGTGTGCGCGCAAAATTGGAGATATGGGATGGGATCAGAAGGGCTGCGGTTAGTCTAGGAAACGCAGCCCTTCGTTTATGAAAGGGCTGCGGTTTTGAGGCTAACCGCAGCCCTTCATTAGTACGGCTGCGGTCATCCTCAAAACCGCAGCCCTTCATACTGCATGAAGGGCTGCGTTTTCTTGTTAACCGCAGCCCTTCATTAAAAGGGCTGCGGTTTCTAAAGAAAACGCAGCCCTTCCTTTTTTTTCCCCTAGTGATTGGGTGATAAACGTCAACCAATCATATGCAGCCTTTTTTTGGGATTTGGGCCCTGAATATTCTTTCAGGCCAAAAAGGTGGGCTTTTACTATTCTCTCAGTAAAACTCAGAGTTTAAGCCTCTTTTTTACTCTATTGAATGGGACACGTGGACGCTCTGGATGATTCCACGAGTCTCCTGGGAAGCCGTTGATTTATTTAGGCTATAACATTATTATTAGGAAAAATGGATCAGAATACCCCAATATTTGGCCCGTCCGCTTTTAATACCCCCAACTATGGGTTATTTTTAAATACCCCCAACTATTGTGGGGGGGGGGGTTTGCCAAAAATGCACCCAGATGACTCGTAACCTGTTAACAAGGTAATTTTTTTTTTCCATCCTCTACTTCTTCTTCCTCCATTACAACCACCACCTAGCCACCAGCCCACCACTACCACGACCTCCCACTAGCCACCCAC